>CALZFC010000009.1:1152500-1235000 GCA_945643635.1 Allodiplogaster sudhausi
CAGAAAAGCTGTGTTTAACGGGGAGCTCTTAAATCAAATAATCTTTAATCTCTCTATACTGCTTAACGCTTTGCTATTACACTACTTTTTTCGTGTGGATTTCGTTTTCTACTTCAAAAGTGAGCCTTTGAATGTTTCCAGCCGTCGACAACGTTCAAGGAGCTCTTCCCTGCCTCGATGAAGGACGTCCGGTCGTGGAACATCAAGGAGATGCGCATCTGCATCGAGTGGGGCAAGACATTCGACGCCTACAACAAACTGGGCATCTACGATCAGGTTGACAATTAACGCTCTTTCTCGCTTAATCTTTATCCTTAAAATGTTGGAAATATTTATCTTTAAAATATATTTAACTAATAAGGTCTACAAATTTAGTTCGCAATGCTGCGCAACTTTGCCTTTGCCTACAACGTCCTAAACCGCGTGTTCTACTCACCCGATTACGGGCCGGACAAGATTGTCTACCCAAGTGGCGCTTTCATACTTCGCCACACTCAGAATGAGGTTAATACTATCTTTTATTTATCTTCTATTCTATTATTTATTTTTTTGTTATTTTTATCTTTCTGAATACGTTCTTACTTGCTGAAAAACGCACAACAACTTTTACGTGCCTACCAATTTCCCCTACCCAGGTTCGCCTCTCTGGCTGCCGTCTCATCTACACTCGTCAAATGGACGAGATTATGATTCCGTTTCGACGACTCAAAATTAGCATACCAGAATTTGCCCTCTTCAAGGCATCGCTCTTCTTCAATCCTGGTGAATGATTTGTTGTTTTGTTCTCTCATTTTGCATAGAAAAGGCAGGGTCTGAAATAGATTGCTTTGAATCGATTCGAATGTGCATCCTTAATATTGTGCTGTTTGCAGAGGCTGTCGATCTATCGGCCGACGCGAAACTGGATGTTTACGAGGAGCGGAACAAGTATCTGTCTGCCCTCTTCATGCTCATCGTCAGCCGAGTCGGCCTTCAAGAGGGCGTCCAGAAGTACGGCGCTCTCCTCATGATGAGCGCTTCTATTCAGGTAAGGCACTTTAGTGATGCTTTCCCTTGAGTCAGTCTCTTAAATATTAGTTTATTTGCTATTAAAAATATTTACCGTAGCTTTAATTTTCAAAATCAAAATGAAAGCAATATCTGATTGAGACTCTCCTCCTTTTTTCAGAACATTATCTCACAAAACGAAGAGAACATGCAAGTGATGGAGCTCTTCAAGAACTGGGACATGGATCCGTTCGTCAAAGAGCTTTGTCTTAAGAAAGTCTGAACCAGAGATGTTCCGGCCCAACCCGAGCTCCTCTGAACCCTCTCACGGCTACCATGCTTCCGGTCTTCTGTTGTTGTCCTGTGTCCTTTCTCAACACACAGTTCGGTGATCCCATTCTGAACCAGTAGACCTGCTGTCGCCTTATCCCAAAACCACAATGTACCTTCTTGATCTTTTGTGTAAACGTTTTTGATGTCTTCTTATGTATCATTCTGATTTATATCGATTGATACAAAAAGTTCCGATAATATGCCTGTTACATATATTATGATCTAGCAACTCTCACATTTGAGATGTACATCTAGGTCAATTTGTTTTACGAGGGAAGTGAACACCAGTGATCTCGAGAGTTGTCTCCCTAGTTTACATCATATTTGTTTGTTAATTCTCAACTTCTACACTCTTCACATTCGATTCGGCACCTTTCACTGATTCGAATGTCATGCTGCAATCTTTCCTTCTCCTTTCCTGCCCCCCCCCCTCCTGTGCGATGTTGAACAAACCATTCATTCCTCCTCTCTTTATCCATAGTTTCTGAAGACTTGTTCTTTAGCAGAAATCTGAGACGTTAAAAGAGCGATTTATATACATACATGAATACCTTGCGACAGTTTGCGCTCGCGCAGAATTCTTCCAACTCGGTTCGTCATCAATATTGTGATTCTTCTTCATGCAGTACAGAGTAGCGCTAAATGGCCATATTTCATATTATATATCCTCTCAGTAGTCAGACTGTTCTTTTTCCTTCCATTGCTTAATTTTTTCCTCTCATGTTTCTTTACGTTGTTCATTTTTATACCCTTTCGTATGAGAAACTCTCATGTAAATAAATATACGGAAATTAATAGAGATGGTTGACTAAACGATTCGTTAGTTTGTGATTGAAATGGTATGACTATTTTCTTACTGCGGTTTTATCGAGTAGACGTGACGGTTGTTGCTTAGCTGGCGGCTGGTCTTCCTTGTCCATTATCAGTCGTCCCTCGCCTTCTTGAGGCTGATTGTGTTGTGCCAAGAGATGGTAAAGGAATCTTTCCTCAGCATCTTTCAATTCACACAAATTTTTAATACTTGATATGGTACGAAGAAGGAAATTATATGGAATGAAGGTTATGCTCGATACGACTAATGAAAATAGAAATAATACCGTTTATTGTTGCGCATTTAACATAAGTATGTTTAACACAACGAATTTAAAATGAGCATAGTACTACACGAGTGCCATTTATGGCTAACATGAATTTTCAAAGATAACAAGCTGGCCTAACTATTCTCGTTATTAGCACAAGATAAAAGAAACACGCATGGTATACACAAATACACAGTAAATAGTAAAGAAGCATAAAATGCTACACACAACATTATAAAAAAAATCGGATGACACAGCGAAATGTAAAATAAAAGGAAAAAAAAAACCACTGGGTATCGGGGGCAATATGAGATGATTGAATTTCCCACTGCAGAGGCTTTATCGCCTCTCGAGGTTATAGCTCCTTCTCTTTAAATATTCGCGTACCAAACAAAAGAATCTATAGATGTCTTGAGATTCGCTCAATTCAATTATTATTAGTGCATCAAGGCGGCCCAGATGAATTTCTAGCATACTTTTTTCCCAATTCTATTCTCAGTACTGGTGAAGATTCTGAAGAGTACTTGTAAGATAAAAATAAAACGCGTAACAGAGCCAATTAAAAGCTGCTAAATAGCTCCACGCAAATAAACAAAATTACGCTTAGTTACATTTTCTTGAAAATAGTTAAAACGTACGCGAATATGAGGAACAACATTAAGCGTAACAATGGAAAGAATTAGGTAATAAAACTACAAAACGATAAAAGAACTAGAGTATTCTTATGCTTCTCCTCAGCCGTCTAGTTCTCCCTTGACCTCGCTATCCCCGTCATCACTGGTCGCACTTCCTTCGCGAAACAGTGGGGAACCGTCGTCTTTCGTCTAAAAATAACTATCCATTTTTCTGACCTGTGACCTGGTAAAGTCGAAAGATGTCAGAATATGCATACCGTTCGTGCTGGCCGCTTACTCGACGGCTCCTGTGGAGGTCGACCTCGACGACGTTTCCGAGTCGTCGTTGAAGAGGCGCTGCTGCCACTCACTCGGCCCGCTGACGATGGAGCCAATTGGGGCTCGGCTACTTCTGTCACAATCTAGAAGTAAGAACTATTTATACAATGAATCGCTCGGCAGATTACATGTCGTCGTCACTATTCAGACGGAATTCAAATACGTACGGAATAAACGTTACATTAAGTTACCTTGTGCGGCTTGAACTTCGTAATGTAGAGCCAGACAGCGGAGTTGTAGCCAGGCATGTGACGCTTCACCGACTGCTGGTACAGATCCCACACAGCGCGGCCGGCGATGGCTATCTCGGAGTCCGGCTAAATCGCATTCTAGTTACAGTAAACGAAATCGAGTTAACGAATCATTGGACCAACAACGAAATGAAATAGTCCCACGACTTATTTTTATACGATAAGTAATGGAGAAGACAAACCTGATTATACGTGGAGCAGTTGATGAAGATCAAGTTCATGTCGCCAAAGAACATGTCGACGGTTCGGTACTCGTCCAGTTCCGGGAAGGGCTTCGCTTGTAGCCGAGCACGAGTGGTCAGGTCGAAGAACGTATTTGCGAGGCGGGCGGCAATGTCACGGAAACACATGGGGTACTCGACTACCTGTAATACTTTTTTTGGCCTTACCATTAGCAAGACTCTTGCTTCGATTGGTCATCCTTTTGACACTCCGTCACACTTGCAAAAGTGATGAACCGAGCGAACGAACCTCACGGTAGCCAGGGGCATCGTCGTCGTTGACTGGGTTGTAGAAGCAGAAGGCGTTTCTCTGCTTCTTGAAGCACTCCATCACCACGCGACACATCGTCTGTGGAAAGCAGAAGGCGGTCATCGAGAACTATTAGGATTGGAAAAAGCAACGTATACATATGTATATTCCTAACCCAAAGATCCTGCGGGCCAGGCTCCTCCTTCTCTGCAACGACCTTGGCCATGTTGCAGCAGAGAGTGCACTTCCAGTCGTCCCTGCAGATCACTCAGATCACTTTTGATCATTGGACTAATTAATGGAAGGGAGGGAACTTACGGTAGATTGGCAAAGGGCACTTTGATGGCCGGAACATGGCAACTTCCGTGGTACACTCGTGGACATGATGCGCAGCATCCCTGTAACAAAAATTACTCATTTATTTTAATGAAGGTACGGAATAACTACATTTTCAAAAACTTAAAGATATAAATAATTTAATAACAAGCCTTCTCAGCCGTGGGGTTCAGCGTGTCGTGGCAGATGTAGCAGTGAGCATAGTAGCCATCGTCCTCCAGCTCACGACTGCTCGAACGCGAGTTTCGGGCTGAATTTTAGGACTTTTATGAGAACCATAATCGGTACTTCAGCTGAAGCTGAGTTGACAGATAATAAAGTTGTCAACCGCACTCCTAGCAGTAGTCTTGGCCGGACTTGACGCCTTCGTTGCGCTGGCTGGCGTTGCGGCTTTCGGCGCAGTGGTTGGAGGCTTTGCTGCTGCGACCGTTGCCGTGGCTTTGGAGACCGAGGTCGAGGGAGTAAGAGGCGTGGGAACATGCGCCGGTGGCTGAACGTCCGGCCGAACCAGCTAAAGTAATTAAAATTATGTGGGAGATCTATTGTAGAGGCAATACAACTCTACAAAGATCGCAAATATTGTTACCTTTTTCGGTATGGTCATCACGATTCGTGGAGCATCGGGAGGAGCACCTAAATTGGTAGACGTAGACCATTATCTTTTCGAAGCTAAAGTAAAAGTTAGGAACATTTCAGAGAACGATAATGATTGTTTTAGAAATAAAGGGTTATATGCTAATTGGCACATGAGGGTGCTTCATACCTCTGTTGGGATGGTTGTGGCCAGTGGCGTCTGCCGGGCCAGCATTCGTGTGCCTCCTGGTCGGCGGGGCAACCGTGCTAGTATGATCGCCATTTATGCGTGCAGTCGTTCCCTCCATCTCCGTGACAGGGCTTAAGCATTATTTTAGCATTTTCTAAGCTGTATTAAAAAAACGACTTAATGTTGCCGCTTACCTTGAAGGTCCTGATGAACTGGTCGGGCGGCTGAGCAACCTTGCAAGCGCAGAACCCTAAATGTAGATCAAATAAATAATTGCAATCGCAATTGAAAGTTTATAGGGTGCACCTGATGTTTATCCAATGAAGTTGAGCCGTCTGGGGTCTGCGGAGTCGATCGCTCGCCTATATTAATGCTTGATTATTATTAACATAAAGGAGAAACAACATATGGTAAATTAATATTGAAAGTATTGAAGCTTCTCTAACTGGGTACACTGGGAGAAGCTCTTGCTATCTCATGAGATGAAGTGGCTAGTTGATGTTCATTCTGACGGCGAATCTGAATATTGAACAATGATGAAAATATCTACCAAACAAAGTAAAAAAAACAGTACGCTGACCACATTGCTCGGAACGGCAGCGTTGGTAGTTGGAACGGCTGCCATGGGGCGGTTGACTCCGCTTCCACTGGCCACTGCCTTATCCTTCGTATGTTGAGCCGGCGTCGCTAGAATATGATATACATAGTGTTTCTTAAATACATAATTTAAAAGAATAACAACAATGCGAATAGAAAATGGCTTACAGACTCCTCGTTCCTTCGCGACTTCGGAGACGGAAGACTGTTTGGCTTCCTCTTCCCTCGCATTTTGGAGGATTCGCTGGACATTGGCCATTGCGATATCTTCCTCACGACGCTTCTGAGCATGCCACTGAGAAATCATCTCTCGGTTTCCAAGTCGGCCGGTTGGCGTTATCTAGAAAAATTCATGCGTTACTGCTCTCTAAACCTTTCCTCTATTCTCGTCCATTTCTTAGCTTGTTTCGCACATCCCGCACGCCTAGCTATAGCATTGGTTAATGATAGTCCAAATCCTAGTAGACAGTCAAATGAGCAAACCCGGTGTTTGCTTTGAGCTGCGAGTACAGACGCAAGAGCTGGGTGCAGTTGTTGGCCAGTGGGTTTGGGTACGGCAGGGGCAGCCGGAGGAGTGGGGTGAGCAGAGGAGGAAGTAGGGTCGGAAAGTTGTGGCCGGGTCAGAATCCTAGTGAGAGACGACGGGGCAATGGCTGCGGGAGCCATCTGAGTTGTGTTGACGACGGCCGCGCCCTTGGATGTCTGCGGCGGGGTTAGCTTTCGGACAGGCGGTACATGGCTACCACTCTGATCGGAGGGGCCAGCCACGCGAGCAACCGGACGTCCCACTGTTGCACGCGGCTCTTCTTCGTCCACATCTTGAGGATGGACCGCCTTCCGGGCTTGCTTCTTCATGGAAGGCTCCTGCAGCTGCCTGGCAGCCATGGGCACTCCATGCACAGCGATAGAGGGAGCTGGTGAGTTGGAGGAGTGTCTTGGAATGGGGTGCAGACTGGAATGCTGGATCTTATCGGTCGGTATCACTCGTGCCACGGAGCCGGGTGTCGCCAGGGGCTTATTATGCTCATGGAGCTGTCTGGCTGCCATAGGCACGCCATGCACAGAGATAGACGGAGCAGGCGAGTTGGAGTGTCGTGGGATGGGATGCAGACTGGAAGGCTGGTGGCACTTGTCCGTCGGCACCACACGTGACAATGAGCCTCCAATCTCGAAGGGCTTCACCCCATCCGTGCCATTCGCGTACGGCCGGCCCGATTCGACGCTCTGAAAACAATGTCAACTTGATAAAATAGGAATTCCGCTTTTCTCTTTCCAATGGACATATCATAATAACCGAGGGCAGAAGACCTGCATATCTCTCGGCATAGGTCATAGTACTTAAAGTCATAGGTCATACTTGTAGAAAGTACCTTTTTACACTCTGCTTCATATTCGCGAAGAATATGTTTGGTGTCGCCTGTGATAGACCTCTCCCCTAGCTTCAACAGTCCATGTGTAGCAATGCCGGGCAAGACGGTTCTGGAATCCAAAACAAATGTAAAAATGCATGCGTTGGTTCATGATGAAAAGAAGATATGCAATTCTAACCCGTCTTTGAGGGTGTCCGTGTTTGGTGCAGTGTGCGGAGTTGGCTTGGTAATTGGCTCGGAAGGTCCGAACCTATCCAAATTCGACTCGATTTGGCCCCATGCGCCAATCTGAAAATAATCTCATGAAGCAGTTTGAGAGTTAAAGAAGAGCTAGAAATTTAGTCTTGCCTCCTTCATGACGCTCTCCGTGTCGAAATGCACGTTTAATATGGGCTTCATCCTCATGAACTTCCTAGCGAAGCCCTAAACGGAAGTTGCAATTAAAAAACTTTTAAAGAAATATTTCGCAATTAAATTTTGTTTTATTGAGGCTAACAAAATAGAAAGTGAGTCAATAACTGTAGAAACCTAAAAAAACTTTTCGTGATTAAATTTTGTGTTATTGAGGCTAACAAAATAAAAATAGGGTCAATAATTGTAGAAGCCAAACAGCATAGCAGCCCAACCATAGTCGGAACACACGACTCATTGCCTGCGACAGAAGGACGGAAGACACAGTAGGCCAAGGCCCGGTAGAGCTCGGCGCCCTTCTCACTGTCCATCAGTTTCGGATCGCGGATTCGCTCGTCAATGTCAAGCGCCTTCAAATTGCCATTGTGACAACTATTTTGATGAATTAATTAAGAAAATAAATAAATTGTTAATGCTAGATTACCGTACCACTTTCATTCTTCGGGTGAGCTCGCGGAGTCTTGAGGAACATTTGAGAAGATTTGTAAGGTGATTTGCTGCCTCCTCCTTCACTCTGTTCATCATGTCCCATGCGCGTTGCATTACCTGAATGGGACTCATATATTGGATGCTAAAGCTACCGAAACAAATCCCAATCTACAATCACTTGTATACGGTAGCAGTGACTTAGTCAGCAATTTATAGCAGCAGAAACATATGTACCATTCGCATCAGCATGTCCATCTGAACGCAGATCTCGTTGCAGAGCTCTTCGAGATTCGCTTCGATCTCTTCTCTCTTCTTATCCAACTTATCCGCACTGAAGGTATGAATGTTCAAATGAAAACGAAGGAAGTCTTAACGGAAGAAAGGTATAATTTAAAGTAACGAACGCCTGTCCCATCTCCTTGATCATTCTCGGGCAGTCACCCATGACTTCATCCAGCTGTAAGTCCGCTTCGAAGAGTGGAACTCGGCAGTGAGGAATCTACGAATGAGAATAAGCCGGAATATAACAGTACTTCAGAAGATGATAAGAAAAATTTATAACTCTGGTGCTAACCAAAAGTCCACTCGTGGTGGCTGAGTCATAGTTTGTCGGGCATTTCGCACATTGCAACTGAATTTTTTTTAGGTTGGCAAATTATTAGAGAACGAAATAGAAAAAAATGTAAATAAAAAAACCTCTCCACACAGGCAGCGATACTTGAGGGGTATGTTATGTTTCTGGCAGCATATTTGGCGCTTCGATATATTGGCGCGCGGTCGACTTGGCTGAAAATATATGGAAGTTCGATGGGTAGAAAAATATGTAAATACATTATGTTTTTGCACTAATTCTCTGCTTGCTGCCAAAATGACCACAGGAAATTAGCTAAATAAGGTAATTGTGTGAAACCGTGTGCGCACGTATATATTTATGTACGAATGCAGTTGTTTGTATGGATGCATGCACATATGTATATCTTTATGTGTATAAGGGTGTTTGTCAGAATACTGTTAATTTCATCAAGAAAAATTATATAAAAAGTAAGTAGACTGACGGTATCTATAGTGATGACATTGTGGTTGGAGTTCTCTGGCTGGCTGACGTGCGCATTCATGCAGCGACTGCACAACTTGATGCGGCAGTTGTTGCAGAAGGTGGTTGCGGGGTCGCGTTCACCAGAGGGACACATCAGTCCACGGCATTGGCTATTAAATGTTAAAATATAACTGTATATTCTCACAGTTACATTATGAGTTAGAATTATAATACAGTATACAAACAAGATAAATATTTAATCAGAGATACAGTATTACTTACAATTAGACTTATACAATACATAAATATGTTACTTGCTACGAAAATGCCGCCGTTGAACAAACCTGTCTTCTGGCTCGGCCCGATTTGGGAGGAAATGCTCGACGACGTATTGGCAGCACTTCTGGCACTTGAAAAGGGGATATGCATCGCGGCCATTCGTCCGCTCCCTTTGGATCGTCTCTTTAAATAATCCATGCTTTCATGACGGCATCCCGAAAATAAATTTTGAATATGAAAATAGAATAAAGACAACATTGATAACAAGACTTACAAATTAAGTTATGAAAATACAGACAAGACTGATAACATGACTAACTCCACTTGTAGAGGCATTCCGGGCAGACAACGTGTCCGCATGTCAGCAGAACAGTCCGCGGTGCGTGCACAACATGGTCGGTGAGGAAGCCGGCAAGACTTGTACCGCAATCCTGAAACCAAAGAACCATTCTGTAGTTATCCATGTATGGTAACCAACGACAAGTAAATGGGATACCATGTCAAAACCGTAGTTTAGGCAGAAAAAGAAGGCACGCACCGAATGAATTTAACGAAGTCTCCGGGGGAAAATTTCATACGGGTTTTAAACCTGCATTGTTTAGTCTCTCTGTGAAAGACAGAACTAAAAAGATTGCTCTTTTTTCTTCAAGTTTTTTCAGAGTAAATGCCAAATTAAATCTTACAGGTAGAGAATTAGGTACGGTATACTTCATGGAAGGAACAAACCACGCATGTGCTGAAGAGTTCGCCGGGAGGGATTCGAGGGCGAGCGAGGAAGCAGGGGCCTGAGCCACGAGGGCGGACTTTGACATTGAAGACGGTGGGGAAGAGACGAGGCGTCCAGTGCTGGATGATCTCTTGCAGCATGTCGTTGTGGGACAGCCATGACTCGTCCAGCTCAAGACAGATAATATATCTAACGAAATGACCGAAGCTTGGTGAACATTGTCAAGGTATATCTGGAGAGAATTACTTAGATTTACATGAGAAGCACAATATATTATTCAAACAAGCTGGTTAATGAGGTCGAACCACTTGTACTGGAGGAAAAGAAAATCTGGAGAGCGATGCCGGCGATGGAGCGGCTTCCGATGTGGACGAAGAAGCAGCCATCTGCTCTTCTTCCTCATCCATTATCGCCTTTCAATCCACGATCGCTCGATTCGCTGCAAGAGAACTCTACAAACCAGTTTGCGAAGACCGTTACATTCATGCAAGAAGTGACATCCGCCATTCGTAAAAGAAAGAAAACATGTACACCAAATGCGCCATGCAGATTAACAGGTTCGCATTTGCGCACAACGAATGTCGCGGCGAAATCAGGCGAGCAATTTGAATTTCACATTTGCCGCGAGTTTTACGGGTAGAAAAGCATGCGGCCGCTGCGGATTCTCATTGATTGGCTTGGAGCAAGTGGACGAGGGAGGTGAATGCAGCTCTGAAGAGAACTGCAGCAATGCGAGCCTGCCATGAGAGAGCATGCAAGGGTGAGAGAGAGAGCGGCAGAGTAAAAGACGAACATCGATGACCTGACCCAGTAGCGAGTCTGCTAAGCATCCGACGGTATCGACCAAATTGCATCCCAACCATCTTTAGCCGCAAACCATTGCAAACAAAAGTGTTTGTATCGATTGGAAGATGGACGGGTGGACATGGACTCGGACATTTCGCAACAACCAAAGGGGTGGGTCAGGACAATTCCAGATGAGCAATATGGCGTCATCCTTCACTATCTTTTCCATCTGTCTCTATCTCTCTCTCATGCTCTCTCTCTCTATATCTCTTACGCTCTCTCTCTCTCTATTCTCTCCCTCTCACTCGCTCACTCAAAATCGGCATATTACAAGTAAGATAATTGACAGTAGCCGATATTAACAAAACGCGATGTTTAAGAGATTAG
The DNA here is from genome assembly GCA_945643635.1 of Allodiplogaster sudhausi. NCBI lineage: Eukaryota > Metazoa > Nematoda > Chromadorea > Rhabditida > Diplogasteridae > Allodiplogaster > Allodiplogaster sudhausi. The sequence goes on from CALZFC010000009.1 coordinate 1,163,696, forward strand.
GTCTCCAATCTATAGCCTTGAAGGCTGTACATATTCTGCGGCAGTATTGATTTTTCTACCGCATATTGAGTTACGAATATACACATGTACAAATGTGCCTATGTATGTACATACACACGTTCCTGATGCCAATTTCGCAATCCGAATAAAATACGACGAAATTCCAAAATGCATCTAATTGATAAATGTTAAGAGAAGGAAGCATCGTGGTTGATTTGTGAATGTGTTCGTCAAGACTGAAAAGAAAACAAAATATTGTATCTCTTCCATCGAAGCTGGGTCATGTGATCAGTAAGCCGTGCTCTGCTCCGCCCCATGACTACCTATCGATTAGCATACTGTCCATTATTTCCTGTTGAGAGTTACTGCACTTCAAAAATTTTCTGTTGAGAGTTTCTGTAAATCAACTACTCTAAAAACTACTGAGAACGTCAGCATACGAATCGCTCGATAATCTTGTTCGGTGTATAGAAGAAGAAGAGTCCATGACCTGGGTCACGCGCCCCATGCGGCGCAGTAGTAGGGTGAATCATATTCGGCAATCTCTGCCGCCATCTCGTCATCTCGGACAATCATATTAGAATAGTTAGAACTGCTCATGACAACGGTGAAACTTAATTTGTTATACATACGGCTGAGGAAGAAGCTAATTATCAAGCATTCAGACACTGAATTTATGTATTAAAGAAGCTGCCATGTACTTCTCCCCTTGTTTGATAAACATTTATTGTACAACTTTGCTTAATTGTTGTTGGATATCAATAAAAGGAGAAGGAAAACTTTCCTGATTCACCTCAGCCATATTTCCCACTTCAAACATGAAGTTGCATCCTTGAAAACCATCATCGCTGCTGATTAAAATACTCTTCATTCTCTGTGTTGCGAAGAAGTCAACATGCCAGAAGAAGCTAACGTCGAATGTGTACCAGCCAAGTAGCAAGCACTGATTATTCTTCGCTCCCATTCCCAAAGTACATTTTTTAAGAAGGAATGGATGAGGCTACAATAGCTTGTTTATCCAAATCCGAGTTCGCTCAAACAGCGAAATGCCATTTCGTTGCACTTTAAGAGAACGAAGGAACTGCTCTCTTTTTCGCTATAATATCCATGGAGACAGCGGAGTGTTATTGCGGACCTTTGGAAGTGAAAATTGGTGCAAAGTGCAGGATAAGTTAAAAATTTAGCGATTAATTTTCAATAATACAAAGACACTGGGATGGCTTACCATGGCTTTTTCTTTGCTAGGTTACTTTATTTAAAAAAAAATCGTACTTATAAAGTTCATGTCGGCTACATCACACGCATACGAGCCTTTATTTAGCTTTTTCAAGAAGCTGACCATAGTGAACTCACTTACAACCGCATTCAAAAAAAATTTCCATGTCCACCTTAACCCACAGTGAGCTACAAATCTGAAAAGTACAAGCCAGTTCTGTCTTGACCTATTTTTGCAGTTCTATGTATCTTCAACTTTTCTTAAATGACTAAATTGAGTGCCATTCCGAAGAGTGGTCATAACATGTTTCGATCTGTGCTTCCTTCGTCCGCCCGCCTCTCACTGATCTTACAGCAGGGGCTGCCAGTTCTTGATGGTTGTGATGATTTGCACTCTGATTTCACGAGAGTCACATCATCTGTCATGGGTGAGAAGACTTGACAACCGCAGCCATCTCATCCCCATGCATTCAAGATTGAGGTGATGAGAGAGAGATAGAGAGTTAGAGATAGAGAGAGATAGAGAAAGAGAAGAGAGACTGAGAGAGAGAAGAGAGAAAGAGGGAGAGAGAGTGTGTGAGAGATAAGTTAATGTCTCCGTCACGCTCACATCTTTTAGCATCATTCTCATTTTGTTTTTGAAAAATTTCTCTAATTTATACTAACATTCATCAGCACAAGTCGATGTGCTAAAGCAGATTATCATGAAAAGGTTATTACTAGAGTATTTTTTAAACTATTCTTGCATGGCATCAAGTGTTGTTGAGATCATATATATTCAGTTGTTTTTTTTGGATTTTCCGCATGTATGTAAGTGAAATGGTTGTAAATATGAGAGGGGGACACCCGGTTCTTCTTGGTGCGTGTTCTCTCTACCTCGCCATTGTACTTGCTTGTTCCATCCAACTCCATGCATGTGCCTCAGCGAGAGATGTGATCCTGCACGGGTGAGCGCGTCTCGTTAGACGACATCTGCCATGCTTCAGCTTAAAAGGAGATGTCTTGTCTCTCTTCTCTCCCCTTCTCGCCCTCTTCTGCTTCTCTCACGTTCTCGTGTTCTTTCTGCATTGCTCGCTCGTCTCCTGCGGACATCGCCGCACATTCATGCATAGACAATGTGGCATCAGCGCCGCTTCTCTCTCTCTCTCTCTCTCTCTCTCTCTCTCTCGGATGCCGTTCTCTCCTTATAGGAGTTAGAAAAACGAATCTTCCGCCTGACTCTTTTTCTCCTCGGTCTCTCTCGTTCTATTTCTCTATCACTCTCTCTCACTCTCGTTATATTTCTCTATCACTCTCTCTCTCTCTCTCTCTCTCTCTCTCTCTCTCTTCTCTCCCAATGGGCCTAATCGGGCGAAGCTCACGGCTGCGTGAAGTGTCGAGAGCAGCGAGCAACTCGGGCGCCCCTTTCAGATGCACATTCATCGCTCGGCCGAGTAGTTATCCAGCATGATGTATGTAGTTGTGGCAAGAGGGAAGAGAACAACTTCCGACACTAGACTAGACTTACTATGCCCTATCCTTCCTGTCCTAATCTTATCTTCTCACAGGCAGCATGAGCATCGGATGAGAGATTAAATTTCCGTGACATTTTTGAATGCTCTTCCTGATATCTGTGCAAGCATATAAGGCTATTTCCTAGCAGAGCGGAAGCCATGCGGCCAGCTGATGGGATTGAATGGCTTGCATGTGCAGATTGTGTCCGCTTGGATAGCAGAAGTGGAGAGAGGGAAAGAAAGGGAAGGGAGGTACACGCCTTCTACATGTCGCTCGGATAATTGCCGAGGCTTGTCCATGCTCTCAGGCTCGGAGAATCAAAGAGCCCTCCTTTATTCCCCTCGTCAGTACAGCCTAGCTATTTCAATGTTTCTCTATCTCTCAGTTGCTCTCTTTCTTAGCTTTCTATGTCTTTCTCTCTCTCTCTCTCTTTCTCTCTCTCACTTTCTCTCTCTTTCTTTCATTCTCTCCCCCTTCCCGACCCGGTAGTTAACAGCAGCAAGTGGCCAGCCAGCCTGGCCGTCACTGCTCATTTCCTGGCACTTGAACCACACATTCGCGATGGTGGAGAATGTCTCTGGAAGCGTGGTACTCAAGAAGGAATGGAAGAGAAGGAGATGGAGAGTGGCGAGTTGGCTGCGGACGAGTTGGAAGAATACGGGCTCGACCTGCTTGCTCGTCCATGGCGTATGCATATAGGCATGCACCTTGTCACCTCTCTCTCTCTCTCTCTCTCTCTCTCTCTCTCTCTCTTCAGCTTATTTGCGTTCTCTCTCCCTATCTGTCCGTCTCTCCCTTTCTCTCTCTTTCTTTCTCTTTCACTCACTCTCTCTCTCCTCTCACTCTCTCTCTCTTTCTCTCTCATTTCCGTGCCCGGCCCTACATTAATCGCGTGGGACTCTGAAGTCCCCGCGGTCCTTGTCTTTTGCGCCTGAAGCCTCAAGGCAGAATGGCATCTTCGCATCTCCTTGTCGTCCCATCAAATAACATCGTGTACTCATTAGTCTCCGTATGCCATATTCCGATGCGTTAATGGTCTCAAGTGTTCTGTTGATGAGGTTGCGTTAAACTAACTTTTTTTTATGGAAACAAAATTTATGTTATCGTACATTTTAACGCGATCTTTGAATAGCGTCCTTAAACGGTGCGTCAAGACATTTAGCTAACATTGTATTCTTAATACGATTACCTTAATGCCGGAGTTGCCACTTTTCAAAAAATGTTGCAGGTGACTTGAGTCACATTGATCATGGTCAGAGAACACATTTTTTTTGCCCATCCGAGTGATCTACGAAGTCTTGTCCCATTGGATGCATGAGTAATGAAGTAGACTTGAGAGCAGAGCACTCCTCTGCTTGGCTGCTTGCTTCTCATCAACTTCTTCTTCTCCTTATGTGTCCGAGAGCGCCGAGATCCAGAAGCCATTGAAAGCAGGAGACTCTCTTCTCTCTTTCTACTTTCTCTCTCCTTCTACTTTCTCTCTCTTTCTCTCTCTCTCTCTCTCTTTATCTCTTTCTCTCTCTCTTTATCTCTCTCTCTCTCTCTCTCTCGCCCTCTCTCTCTATCCGCTCTTAATCCTCTATCGTATCGGATTGCGTCTGCAAGCCGACGTTCGCAGAAGTCTGCTCGCGCTCATCCCTTTATCCCCCCTTCTTGCCACTCTGACTCGAACTATCAGTATTCATGCAGATGCACTGTTTGCCCTTTCCTTGTGCTGGGCAAGCTTGCTCTCTCTCTCTCTCTATCTCTATCTCTCTCTTTCTATCTCTCTCTCTCCCTCTCTAACTGTATAACTCTCTCTCTCTTTCTCTTTCTCTGGCATTCTTCCATTTCTCTCTCTCTCCCTCTTTCTCAGTCTCTGTCTCTAATCTCTCAGTTCTTTCTCATTCGTCATCTGTCACTTCCTCTATGTGTGCCGTCGTCTTCGTTTCCTCTTTCTCTCAGCTGCCCTCTCCCCCTTGAGACCTGATCGTCATAACAGAAACGCATTTGTTCGGCTTCTAAGAGGTTAGATTTATAGTTATCCGCGCGTCATCTTCAAGTGTGGATATGCTGGACTATATTCATATATTCACATTCACATGACTTCTTCCTTTCTCACAATCAGAACTTTCCATTTTTGCGATTATTATTCTTGTAACAAAGACAACCATACTACATGCATGCATAACAAACACATCCTTACTTTCCCATTGTGTTACAAAGGATAAAAGTAAACTTCTGTTTTGATTTACTTCCATAAAACATCACTACAAATAATCAGAATAGTTTTTTTTTTATACTTCGTGCCAACCTTTGAAGTCAACATCAAAATCAAAGATTTCTTTAGACATTTCTTTCAGATGCAACAAACCGAATAGAGAAAGAACAGGATAATATATCGTACACATTTCCGTCCTCTTGGCCAGACAAACTGTGTTTAAATGTCAAGTCTTTTTTTTGTTTTCGTTATTCTCATCTTTGAGAGAGAGACTTGTTTTCACGTTCGGCTTCTTTTTGACATTTAAGTAGTTGCATGATTCCAAGAAGTTTGGTCACCATGGTTACTCGGGGACCGCCCCCTGGTTGGGCCCTCCTTGCGCCCCTTTCTAGCTTGGCCGGGCCGTTATCGAAGAGAGAAGGAGGCTGATATTCGGCAAGTAGACGTTCTGAGAAGGGCCAAGGCTGCCGTTATCAGTCGATCAAGAACACTCCTCTCTCTCTCTGGTTCGTCGTATGAAGTGGGGTGTCTTTCCCTGTCATCTTCTATCATCAGTGATTGCTACCCTAGCAAATTAGCATGCAACCAGCTTCATTAGTCATCCTTTTTTTTATAATACCTTATTTTCCGTTCAATTGTCTTCCAGAGCAAATAGCCTCCGGTCGCAGCTCTATTGAGCATTGCTTTTCATAATACGCACTCATTTTGCTCATCATTACGATTCTCTCTCTCCTCTTCCCTCTTTCTCTCTCGTTTCTCTCTTCTTCCCTTTCTCTCTCTCTATCTGTCTCTCTCTCTCTGTTTACTCATCTCTCTATCTTGCTTCTTCTTCGGCTAAATTCTCACGGACGTGCGTGCCCATTCTCTCCCCGCACCATCATTCATCTCCACACAATCCACTCGTCATCATTCCATTATGGCAAGAGAGAAGAGAGAGAGAGAGAGAGAGAGAGAGAGAGAGAGGGACAAAGACAGAGAGAGAGGGAAGAGGAAGAAAGAGAAAGAGAGAGAGAGAGAGACAAGAGAGGGAAAGTAAGAGATAAAAGAGAGAGCTCTTCTTCCTCAATCACTGCTAACATGGCGCATTGCATTGAGAGAGCAGCAAGAGGAGTAGAGAAAGCGTTGCGAGTGAGAGACTTATAGAGAAAGAAGTGGTGAAAGTGACTGGTAGAGGAGGTGGTCGGTTTGCTTGTCTCATTGATTGCGGAATGATAATACCATTGCAACTCGCTGGTTCTTCCATCGATGGCTAAGACCACTTCTTTTTCAATTATGATTATACGGGTATTCTATCTGCATTCTTGGCTCACCTTGCTTGAGATATTATGTGAAATTTGAGCACTATTTCATGTGTATTCTTGACCATTAATTGAAAACTGACGTTGTTGGTAGGAAAAAAGTTCTCTCATGGTCAGAAACAAGAGAAGTTGTTGGATAGGATCAAAGAAGAGGGAGAGCCAATGTTAGGGAAACTGTGATTAGTTTGTTATGTAGAGTAAGCGAGCGTAAGCTAGAGCGAGAAAATGAAAAGACATGCTGCTCCTTTTTTGGCCTGCCCGCCTTTCTCTCTCCCGCTTATGACTGTCACATTCGCTCTCCGACCTTGCTGCTCACTATGCCTTTCCTCGATCGGTTCCTATCACTTGGTGCTAATTCCTTCCTTTCTTGCTCTCTTTCTTTCTCTTACATTCTCTTCAACCACGCCCGTTGTTCGTCCTGGCGGCAATTGTACTCGTCTCCCAATAATAATCCTACGAATGCCCTTATACATATTTCGAGATTCTACGCCCACTACGGGGTTGAATCGCTAATGAGCTCCAATTCAAATAGTGCGGAGGATATTTCAAGAGGATTTCCATAGCACTTAACTCTCGGCTCAACGTTGGCTTTTTTTTTATTCCATGAACTTTTGAAGCGAGTCTCTTGAAATTGTATTATCTCTGGCTGCCTGACCACTGAAACACCAAATGGAATGGATGATAATTTTTTTTTACTATTTACATACCTAAAAGTGAATACTTTCTTTTTTTGCTTTCCTCGCTCCATCGCTCTCTCTCTTTCTCTCTCTCTCTCCTTCTCCTCTCTCCTTCCCTATCGCTCTCCTTCTTCCCCTCTCTACTCTTTCCATCTTTCTTTGGAAACAACGCCCACTAGGCATTCCCTCACTTTTTTGTTGTTGCTGATCAAGACAGCCAAATTCGCTTTGGTTGAATCGAGCCAGCGAAAGAGAGTTTCAGAAAGTAAGAGATAGAGAGTGAGAGAAAGAAAGAGCGACAAACACACTGAGAGAAAGGGAGAGAGATTCAAAAGAGAAAAGCGAGAAATGCTAGAGAGAGCGCTCGAGCATTATAGAATAGAGTAATCTGAAGAGGAGAAATGAGTGAGATTGACACACCCATTTCATCTTCTCTACTCTGTCAGAGACACTGCAGTCGCACTTCTCATGTCACTCGAAATGAGATATACTCTACCTGCCGTTTGATAGAGGGCGGACAGCCATCTAATCATTTATCAGCTATTACCGAGGGATTCATATTCTCTGAGTTTCTCTCTCTCACTCTCTCTCTCTCTCTTTCTCTCTTCATTACTTTGAATATAAAAGCTGGAAATCCGCTTGAATATCATGCAAAACTGAATTGAGAATGCTGATAAAATCCGCGAGAACTGAGCGTCTTTATCTAGATATTACCTAGGGTTACGGTAGCCTTTTATAAGCTCCTCTTCAGCCTCTTATCACTAAAGTAGCCTGAAGAGGTAGTCGGATTTTCAGACGACATAATGATAATCGCGTGCCTTCTGCGTCAATGTGACTTCAAGTTGTATTGAAAGATGCATCGAGGCGTGTGATTCATCATGTTCGTTCGCGTGAATACGACTTTATTTAGCATTCCAAAATTAATGTCTGATTCCTTTTCGTTAGCAAAAAAAATGTAAGTAAAAGTTATTTAGAAGTATGAGTGCACTGTTGGGGAGGCGAGGGAAAACAGGCGCTACCAGTGTGACCGTTTTCGACTAAATGCCCTCTATTCTATTAAACAGTAATTTAAGGTATTATTTTGCCCTTCATTGAAAGTAAGAAAAGAAGAAATTAGAGCCCTTTGAATGTTAGAATTTGACTACATATGTACATAAATTGAACTTTGTGAAAGTCTCACTACTGTCTCCAGAATAGTCGAGAGACGGCAGAGTGGGCGTCCTTCTGATTGCTTTGGTCGACGATGCAGTGCGCGCCTTGCCAGCCACTTTGATCTGGCGCTCCCCCAACCGGTTTGGCCTCCACCGAGAAGGCAGAGAATGGAGAGCCATCACTCTTTCTCTGTGCTTCTCTCCTCTCTCCTGCCATTCCATTCTCTCTCATCCGCACTCTCTTCCCTGTTCGTACTTTGTCTGCCATTCCTCGCTTTCTCTCGTGTCGCAACCTCCTCTTTCCTCTCACAACCTCACTACCTCGGCTCACTGCTTTCCACATACATACATACATACACTGAGAGAGACAGTTCCATGGCCGTTCCTCCTCTCCTCTTGGCATTCTCCTCTTCTACTTGCCACTCCAGCCTCCCTTGCTTGCTTTCTTCATCCTCCTATCCCTTTCTCTCTGTCCAACGGTCTGCCCTATTTTCCAAGCCGCCTTCTGCTCCCTTAAGATTTCTTCAATATACACAACAGTTAAATCAGCAGTCAGCCCTTTTCCCCAGTCTACAGCCTTTCATTTCTTAGTTGAATTTAACTGAAACATACGTCAAAATCAGTAAAGTGAAACTTGCTAATCATTTTACTCCCCTTACCAACTTGTCTTTTCGACCCGCGTTTCATGTTTTCTATCGTAAATTACATTCACCGTTCTCAACTCCCATATCTCAACTCATTGCATTCAAGTTATCGCATGTGTTGTTGAAAGCATAGAAAATACAAGGAAGTGAATTAGGAGGCAATCGAGAAGATGAATATTATAAGCCAAAAGGAGAGAGATGGTAAGATATGCGAGAGCCCACTTGGTCTCTCTCTCTCTCTCTCTCTCTCTCTCTCTCTCTCTCTGTTTCTCCATCTCTCACTCTCTATCTTTCTCTCATTCTTAATCTCTGACTCTCTCCATCTCTCTCTCATTCTCTCTCTATTTGTCTTTCTCCCTCTCACCCTTCACACGCCCTTGTTTTTGTGATTTTTCGCAGGATCTTAGCTGTATTTCGACAGGCCCCGTAGCTTTCCTGGCACACGTTCCTCTCCAGCCCTCTCCTTCGTGTGCCCGTGCCAGCAGTGGATTCCGTATTGGATATTCAACCGAGTCTTGGGGGTGCTGCTGGACAAATATGTTATGGCAAGGAGTGTGAAGGAACGGAACTCGGAAGGGAGGAAGTCGAAGAGGACAGGAAGTTTTGAGACCGGCAAGCACCCGCACAGGTGTGGATGGACTCAGTCTTCGTCTGGTCCTTCTGCTCCTTCACTTTCTCCGCACATTATAATGGCCAGTTGACAATGAGTACTTGCCTGAAAACAGTTCGAAAAGCCGTTCCCACTCATTGGATGAGCGCTTCACCCTTTCCCTCCGGCATCGCCCTCATTCTCCTCTCCTTCCTCTGCTACAAATGGTTGTCTCCCTCCTCTTCGGGGGAGGAGTCTTTTGTTCTCATTTTCCTTTCGAGGAATGCTCGCCTCGCTGCCGCTACTTTTGAGTATTCCGCGAGTGCTGCGCAAGAGTTGTCGTTGCTCCATTCATCATCCTAGAGCTTTTCTCTGCCTCTTTCTCTTTCTCTCTTTCACTCTCTCTCTCTTTCTATCTTTCACTCTCTCACTCTCTTTCACTGTCTATCACACTCGCTAGCTTCCCTACATGTCTCTCTACACTCCAGCCACATTGCCATATTGCCCATCTTCTTCGCTGGCATCCTTTGCATTGCCTCTTCCAACTGAGGCGTGCCCTCCTTTCTCTCTCGCTCTATCTCGCTTTCTCTCTTTCTCTCCCACCTCCGTCTCTCTCTCTCTGTCTCATTCTTTCTCCCTCTCTCTCTCATCACTGGCCAATTCGACCTACTCTCCTTGCTTTCTTCCTCGTGAAATAGACCAAATGTGCATGTGCTCCTTTAACTGTTCTTCGCTCTAAAAGGCTTCCCGCCCGCCGCCGTCTTTTTTGTCTGGTTGATTGAGTGCCATTCATGGAAAAAGCCGATTTCCGACTGCTATCAATGACTCATTTGACTTCCGGCCAATTCGCTTATTATTTCTTCTTCTTTCGCAAAAGATGCCAATCCCTTATCGCTCTGCTTCCGACTGACGATGAGTGAAAAAGTTGCTTCTTTTATTAATGTTTAGCCAGAAGAGCAAGCTTATCTTTATATTTTTAATGACGCCAAACCTTGCGCACGCTATCATCGCAACCGAGCAAGCCACCTTCTTCTCTCTCGATTTCATCTCCTCCTCTCCCTTTTCCCTTACCTTTTGTTTGTTCCATTTTGCTTGAAATTCGCGGCTTCTCGCTCTCTCTATCTTTTGCTCTCTCTCCCACGCTCTCTCTCTCTTGCTCTCTCTCACTCTCTCTCTTGCTCTCTCTCACTCTGTTTCTCTCTCTCCCTATTCAACACATGACAGCCATATTCTCTCGACTGGCAGTCGGATACGTTTCTCGCACATGCGGAGTGCAACGCGCAATGGATGAAATATCTTGGCGTGATGGGAAAGAGTTATAGTGGCAGTTTCTCTAACTATCTCTGTCTCTACTATCTCTCTTTCTCTTTCTCTCTCTCGATTGTTCTCTCTCTCTCTTTTTCGCTCTCTCTCCGTCTCTCTGTCTCCCACTGGTATTCATAGAGTCTCCTTTTGCTTGAGTTGTTGGCTATCTGCCTCGGCAGCTGAAGCGGCAGCTCTCTGTTTGCCCTCTTCCGCCTGTTACTCGTGTTTCTTTCTTCGAATGCATCGGCTCTACAGGGCCTTTCATATTGGCATCCTTGACATCTGCAGCATTGGATAGTCTCTCCTTCTTGCGTTACAGCTCTTTTCGTCTCCTTAGTGGAGAGAGCGGGGTGAGAGTGAATGCTATCTGTACGTAGTACAAAGTCAAATATCTCAGACCTAAAAGTGTTCGTATCCCAAGGCGCACCTTTGAGCTTCACTGGCTATGTGAGTTTCATTGACGTGAATGAGAAAAATTGGAAAGGGCGCCCCTTTCTCTTCGCGGTTTCTGTGGACTACGCAGTCGAAGGCGGTGGAGAAAAACTTTCTTCTAAATAAAGGATAAATTCTTCGCTTTCTCTAAGAAGAGCAGTATGGAGAGAGAGAAAATCTATGTGAGGCAGAGAGGCACCTCCCAAGCTGCGGGACCAATTTAGCCAATCTTTTTTCCTCTTAACCCCAGGCTCCCTCCAGACTTTCTATCGCTCTTTCTCCAGTTTCGCACTGACTCTCTGTCGCTCCGTCTCTCCATCTTCCTCCTTCTCTCTATCTCTCCAACTCTTTCTATCTCCTTCCCTCTCTTTCTCTGCCTCTCTCTCCCTCCATCTCGCTCAAAGATACATATCGCGCGGCTTGTTGTGCTGTCATTTGTTATCAGTGGAAAGCGCAGACTCGCCTCGCGACCGCAACTGTCAATCAACCGTTGCTCTGCCGCACGCGCGCGGTTGTCTCGCGTATATCACAGGCTTGCGGATGACGATTTACGAGCAACCATTCGACAATCGGGTGCAAGGACAGAGTGATACTCCCTCTCTTCTTCTCTGCTAAGAAACATTTTTCTCTCTCTCTTGCTCTCTCTCTCTCTCTCTCTCTTCATCTGTCAGGTAAGGGGGATTGCGACAGAGAGTGGAAGGGAGAGGAACGCCGAGCTAGAGAGCAAGAGCTATTCGTACACGGACGAAGCTCTCCGGCACACTTTTCTCTGAGATATTTCGCCTCTGCTCTCCCCAATGCATAACACAAACAAATATGAGGTGGATCTGAGGGAGAGTGAGCCATGATTGGAGAGAGGGAAAGAGAGAGAGCACGAGAGAGATGAGAGATAGGGTGAAAGTGATAGAGAGGGAGATCAGGCTGATGACAGGGATATTGGGAGTAGGATGATACGAGACGGCGAGGGGAGTGTGCTGGCTATGTGTCGGAGATTGGCCCCTTAGTCCCTCGAAGGGGGCGCGTAACCGAATGCGCGGCTCTCTCTCTCTCTCTCTCTCTCTCTCCTTCTCTCTCTCTCTCATCACCACTTTGTATCTGGAAGCAGAGGAAAGGCGATCGATCGATCTGAAAGGACGAAAGTGACAGGGAGGAGGGAGGCTACAGTCCCTGAGAGAGAGATGAAGAAGAGAAAGAAGGCCCAGGTTGGAGAGAAAGACAGATGGAACGAGAGGGAGAGAGAGAGAGAGGCTCCTCTCCACTCTCAGTGTTGCCGCGCACGCCCCATCACTTCTCTCTGCTGTTCTTGCTTGACTCATCCATGTACATCTTCTCTCGCTATCAACAACTCTTTCCTTCCCCCATTGTGAGGAAGTCAAGAGAGACGGAGAGAGAGAGAGAGAGTGAGAGAGAGAAATAAGTAAGACCATGAGAGGCCGCATTAGAATAACATGGAAGAAGAGAGATAATCTCCAGAACGAGTCATGAGATTGCTCCATTCGGTCTCCTCTTCCTTTTTTTGGCGCATTAAAGGTCCCACCATCAGCATATTCTACATCAACCCGTGATCACTAAGTATGCATGCTCCTCAATATGTAGTCGGACACTCTGTCATTTTCTTCCGACTTTTTTTTACTGCATGATCTCATACGGAAGCATCCCAAAGGTGCTGACATATCCTGGCAGACTTGAATACATACTTTCTATTCAGTTGTTTTCTTCCACTCCCTCTCTCTTACACTGTCTCTCTCTCCTCTTTTCATTCCATAGTGTCTACTGGGATTCACGAAGCCTTTGTTGCTAGCAAGCGTCGTGGTCATCTCTCAGATTGAATGATGCTTTTTTTGTTGGTTGGTCAGCCTCTTACTTCCCGGGGCGCCCGCCACCACTACCACTCGCTCGCGGAGCATTTGCGTAATTCTGTGAGGAATGAAAGTGTTGGTCGGACGGGTTGGATGTGTGCATGCCCCAAATGATGCGGCTTTTTTTAGTAGCCAACTCCGCGCGTACCTCGGCCCGATTGCTCTGACCTCGACTGGGAGCAGATATGAAGTAAGGAGATTGGAGGAAAGAGTGTGGAAGGAGGAAGTAGAAGAGTCCAATGAAGTTTCTTCTTCCTCTATCTGCTGACCTCTCTATCCTCCCCGCGCGATAGAGAGATAACGGCAAGAGGCGGCTTTCTTATCTCTCTCTCTTCACTCTCTCTCTCTCTCTTTCTTTCTTTCTTTCTCTCTCTCTCTCTCTCTCTCTCTGTCACTACTACTCCGATCACGACTCAATCACTGCGGGCATTCATAACAAATTCCTCACATTCACCTCACCATCAGCTAATTTGCCACCCATATTCATTCGAAAACATGTCTTATGAATATATTTATTGCACTTTTCCTTATGAGGATCACTCGAATCAGGTGTTGTGGCGGTCTGAATGTCTAACTTCTGAACATCTTATTGAGGGGACAAGGAGACTGCCCTTTCGAGTGAAATGCATAAAGACATTGACAAGTACCGGCCTTCAATTGCTCTTCTTGTTTATCTCTTTGTCACTCTCTTCCTCTCTCAATTTCTTCCTCTCTCTCTCTTGCTCGCTCTCTCTCTTTCTCTCTCGCTCTCTTTCTCTCTTCTCTCTCTCTCTCTCTCTCTCTCTCTTCTCTCTCCTCAAACTCCTTGCTCTTTCTGCTACTGTTCTCACGGTTGGCAAGTTACTTTGACTGCTCTGGAAGCCATGGAGTGCACATTGGAATGGAGAGAGAGAGGAGTGGATAAGGAAGACATTCAATGGCTTCATTCCTTTTCTTCTTCTTCTTCTGCTCACGACTTTATAGTCAGCATCCGGAATTGGAGAGAATTTCACTCTCTTCTGAATGCTCTCTCTCTCTCTCTCTCTTCTCTCTCTCTCTCTCTCTCTCTCTCTCTCTCTCTCTCTCTCTCTCTCTCTCTCTCTCTCTCTCTCTCTCTCTTCTCTCTCTCGCGCGCTCTCTCTCTTTCTCTCTCTCTTTCTCTCTCTCTCTCTCCATTTTTCACTTATGCCGATTGTCATTTTCCTCCTCTCCTCCTTTTTCGGTGTCTCAGAGTCTCCTCCATTCAACAACAATTCTATAGGCACGAAAAGCCTTCTTATTATATGCGATATCCAAAGAATTTTGTTCGCACTTTTGTTTGGCAGCGCCTTCGCACAATTTGAGAAGAATAATCCTCTCAATGAGAATGTATTTACGATCTATTAAACACCCACGTTTTTTCTGTCCCTTTGCATTTTTTATCGATATTCTTGATATATCTCTGCAATCTCTTTTCTTTTTCTCTTCGTTTTCCACCTGCCCAACGCCGCTCTTTGTTGCAGTGGTTAATCCTGAATCCGAGCGAGAGAGAGAGAGAGAGAGAGAGAGAGCGAGAGTGAGAGAGACAGAGAGAGAGAGCGAGAAAGAGAGAGAGAGAGAGAGAGACAGAGAGAGATTATTCCCGCCCCCATCTTCCAGCTTCCGGTCGCACAGTCTTAGCCATCCTAGTTGTTCTGCTCTCGCTTCTATAGCTCTTTTATACACATTTGCTTCGCTAGCAAATGGTAACATTTTATTGGTGCCACCCGATAATCGATTGCCGCTTTTGAATACTTTGAGAATGTCTTCTTTCTCTTTCTGGGGATTAACAACGTTGTATACAGTTAAGTAAGTCATTCTTGTTCCTTTAGCCTCTTATTTCTTTTATCTGTTCTTATCTCAAAGAGAGAGAGAGAGAGAGAGAGAGAGAGAGAAAGAGAAAGAGAGAGAGAGAGAGAGAGAGAGAGAGAGAGAGAGAGTTTGGTCCATCACTGACTCTCTTTATGTGTTCCTATTGTATGTCGTTCGCTGACTAATAAGGACCCGATCACCTGCCTACGTCACAACCTGATCTGACCATGGTCGCATGCCGCGAAATTTGTATGCAGCCCTAAGTACGAATCGATCGTACAGACAAGCTCACAATGAGATAGAGAAATAGATAGAAAGTAGGAGATAGGGAGAGGAGCAAGAGTGTGTGAGGGAGAGAGAGAGAGAAGAGAGTAAAAGAGGGAGAGAGAGATCCGTCTGTCCTCTTCGTTCATGTAGGTTTCCATCGAATGGTCCAATCATCCCCTACAGGCATCCCTCTCTCGTTCTCTCTACTGTCTCTTCCTTCATCAATCACCTTATTTTCTTTGCTTCACTGTCAAATCCTTCTTTCTCTCTCCTCGCTCTACCTTCGATTCCTGTGCATACAAGGGAAGGAGAGGAATAGCAGCGGGCATTTCTCTCACTCGGGCACCAGAGCAGTCGTTCTTCTCTCTACTCGTCTCATTCAAGGCGCTGCTTCACGCTCGTTTCCTCTTCTGGCTCTCAACTACTTCCTTCTCTCTGCTTCCTTTTCGTTTCCATCTCTCTTTCTTCCTGTCTCCTTCTCTCTCTCTCTCTCTCTCTCTCTCTCTCTGTCTGTCTTTGTTCGTCAGTTGGCCATCAAAACTTTATCCAATAGACCGCGACGTGACTGCGCGATTGAGTTTACGCGAGTGTTTACATTAAATGTTATGTATGCAACGGGCGCGTCTGACATCTTCTTGTATTTTGATGGGCATTGACAATTGTTGCTGTTTTCTTATGTGTGCAAATCAAAGAGCGCGTTTACGAATGTTTTTGTATGGTTTTCCTTGCCGTTCTCTCTTTCTTAATCTCTCTTCACTTGGCGTGCTCTCTCTCTCTCTCTCGCTTTGAATGGCCTCCTTAATCAGCGTCTTCAATCTCTCTCAATTGTGTTCCTTCTTTGCAGGATGCGAGTCTGGCGGGGCGGAAGCGCCATCGCGCTGCTTGCAGCCACCATTTCACTGGTTAGCACTCCACTGGACCCCCCCCCCCCCCTCTCACGATGTCCTCCTACCCATTTCACTCGGCACTGACAACCCCTAATCCGTCCGGTTCTTCGCCTTCTTAGCAGCGTTTTAGAAGTTTACAGCCCAAAACAGGAAGAGCACTAATGTAGTCCATCCTTTTGCTCCTTTATCCCATTTATGCTTAAGCGATGCCCTCTTTAAGCTTGCTCTATGAGGCTGGACTGTTAAGAGAGCGTAAACGTGATCATTGGTATAACTCGAATAAGCAACCTTTGTGCGGAGTCTGTTGGAAATTTTCTCTGATTCACTCCAGGCACGCGCACTGCTATATGCATATGTATATATTCATGTGGATTGGAAATAGGAGAGAATTAGAAAGAGAGAAAGAGAGAGAGAGAAAGAGAGAGAGAGGGAGAGAGATTGAGGAGAACTTAGAGAAGGAAAGAAAGGGAGGGGGGTCGCTTTCATCCGCAGTGCCAATGCGGTTGCATTCAGTTGCGCCCTCCCCCCCCCCCCCCCCCCTCCATTTCCTTGTCTTCCCACCACCCGACATTTCTGCCATACACGAATATGCATACATGGGAAGGGCGCGGAGAAGCGCGGTCTCAGTAGCCGCAGAGCCCAAGAGAAGGAGAAAGAGATACCCTGGAATGTACAATGGGGCACCCCCACACAGAGAAGAAAAGTTCGGACAATGAAAGTTCGGTCGCGATTGTTACAAAAAAAGTTAAAGTTCGGACATTAAAAGTTCGCGGGGCTCATGTTCTCACCCATGTAACAATTTGTTCGTCACCGTGCTCGAACTTTCAAAAGTTACAATTGTTCCGATTTTTTAAATAGTCCGTTCAATGAAAATTTTGAACTCTAGTTCAACGGCGCAGAAATATTAGATTCACTCCTCCCATTGAACTCGGGCCTGGGCCAGCAATCCTTCCCAAAATGGATTGTGGCAAAAACCGTCTAATATAGGTTGCGGCATTCACTATAGCAAAAATCAGCAAGCCGAAATGGTAACTCAACACAGATCGGTTGATCATGTGAAATGGTGCTGAGCGGATGGCTGAAAAGCTGCCCGATGCTCGATGCTCGACGACTTCCAATTTTTTTTTGGACGCCAGTGGCGTGCCAAAGGCACGTTTTAGGGGCGTATTATTAACATTTAACCTGAAGTTCTGAATTGGAACCTGCAGCCAAGGAAGAAAGGAAATCAATCGATTGAATGAGTGCCTAGCCGGGGCTAGCACTAGCGAACTTTTCTGTTCCATGGGTGTTAACAAATTGCTCCGTTCAATTGTTACCGCGCTGGTATCTTTTAGATGTAACAATCAAAAGTTCGCTGAGCGAAACAATATTGCTCCGTGGCTATTTGTTAACAAATTGTTCCCCGCAATTGTTACCACCGCGGTAACTTTCTTCTCTGTGTGCCCCTTTGAATGTACCACCAACAGCAGCCGCAGCTTCCTCCTACATTCTGCTTTGCTATTCCACAATTTCCCACACCAAACATGGAGATTGCACAACTGAATTTAGAGAATCCCGTGTTGGGGAGAGCGGGAAACTTTTTTGAGTCAACGCTAGTTCAATTTGGTGTGCGGACACTGAAACAAATATCGGTTGGGAGAAGAAGAGAAAAGTCGCAGCAACTAGGAATTTAGCTAGCAACAAATGCAAAGCACAATTGAGGAGGAGGAAAAGGATGAAAAGTGAGGAATGAAAGATGAACATGATATTAATGAAATAGCGGATCAGTATTCTGGATATAGGAATAATAAGGGGGTTTACATTAGATGTCTGATCGCTCTTTTTTGTTGTTCTGTGTGCTAGTAAGTAAATTGTGACGGCTCTGGCGGCTAATCCTGATTGGCATGTTAGTTCCTATGCATGCGCAGGAGCATGCATGGTGTGCCATCCATTCCAATCTCGTATGAATGAGCTGGCAAGGAGCAACTGGTCGGTGGGATATACTTTATTTCACTCGTTGTTCTCGTTTGGGCATGCGAGAAGAAGCGATATGGCACTTGGCCTTCATGGGGACAACAGCTGGAAAGGCGTAAGTCTTCCGCCTGAATGCCTTGACTGATTATGTTTGGGGCGGCTATGAGTAGCCGGGGCAGTTAGGAGAGGGAAGAAGGGATAGACTCGCAGTCTGGAAGAGGGTGAAGATACATACATATGTATGTATGTATGCACCAGGAGGCTTCCTTCACTGATGATAAGAGGTCGCCCCAAGTAATGATATGCCCGCCCACGGAAACACTCCCCTGATTAGTCTCTCAAATGTTAAGAGTTGTGTGGGCGAAGAGAATGAAGCAGCCGTAAAGAATACCGGAAACATCTCTGAGACATCTTGTCATTTTTCTCCAACAGATTAAGGTTGGCTCTTATCCAGATGAAATGACACTTGCATTGAAACTTTCTATCTTGAAATCATGCATCTTAAAATTATCTGCAATGGGCAGTTTATATGTACGCGCGAATGTGGCTTGAAAAGTGGTACATGTTTGGAAATTGTTGCACTTCCCATGAGTCATCCATAAGGTGTTCCTTTTGTTATGGAAACAAGAATGTAGGCCGCTGGTTGCTCTGGGCTCCTTTTATGACTGTGCCCCCCTCCACCCTCTTTCCGCTTTCCACCACCACTCTGTTTTTTTCCACTTATCCTTAACGACCGACACATGCACATATACATACATATGTAACAGAAATGACGATCAGTCATTCCAAATCCAGAATCACAAGGAAAGAAAACATCAGTTACTTTTTGTCATTGTTCGAATTCCAAGTAAAAGAACAGAACTCTTAGTCATAGGTTAAAGAGAAAGGGATATTCTCTGCAAACAATTACGATTCTATTCTTTCAGGCGTACGCATCATCAGAAGAACGAGAATCGAGACATGAGAAGTTTGTGCCCCTCGTCGCATTCAGGGTAAGCTATAGATTCTTTTTATCTCACTCTTTTCTTTTATCATCTCTTTCTCTCTCTTTCTCTCTTTCTCTCTCTTTCTCTTTCTGTCTCTCTCTCTATTTCTCTCTCTCTCTCGCTCTCTCTCTCTTCATCTCTCCAAGATCTACTATATCTTTTCTTATTTTAGTGCGGCTACCGTAATCGCTACATGTCTGAGAATGGCTCATGGCAATCAGATGACAACAAGTATGCCACTTGTGTCTCTGGCAAGCTTGACATCCTGAAGTACTGCAAGAAGGTGAGGATTACTGGCTCATTCCCTATTTATTGTTAAAAGTACTCACATTTAACATCGTCATTAATAAATATGAACATATTTACAATTAAAAGAGGGTCCAAATTGTGGTGTCTCTGCTTCTATCGATCGACATTATGAGGAATGCGCGAGAGGGGGCTCGGCTTAACCATAAGAAGGACCACCCTTTTCTACTCTTGATTGATCGCGCCATCTTGCACCATTCGTCAACACTCCATCAGTGTTACTTTGGCGCCGAGGCAGCCAGCTTTTCCCTGAGGAGTCGTGGAGGGAGGGAAGAGGAAGGAGAATTGGGCAGAGAGAGAGAGAGAAAAAGGGGGAGATATTGAGAGAGATAATGATAAAGAGGGAGGACGACAGAGAGGCAGTGAGAGAGATAGAGAGAGAGAGTGAGAGAAAGAGAGAGATAGAGATACAGAAAGAGAGAGAGAGAGAGAGAGAGAGAGAGAAGAGGGTTGCTCCGAGATAGGGAGAGAAGAGAGGGTAAAGTAGCACGGCAAACTTCGTCAGCTCATCCAGTGCCAGTCCGTCCGCCTTGAGTGGAATTCAAGGAATCCGCTCATTCTTCTGTTTCTCCCGGCTGACTCTTCTACTACTTGTTAAAGTACGCAATACTCGTGTACACTTAAACACTCGCCATTCGAAGGACTTGAAGGATTCTGCTCTCGAAGACTTGTAGTATTGCACTTTGGGAAATGTTGTCCGGGAAGAAGAAGAAGATGGAGAGAGCGATCCTGTTCCATTTGGCGATGTTTGGTCTGGCAATAGTACAAGTTTTACTCGGGGAGGGAAAAGGGGCTTCAGACATTGCAGCTTCATGCATCCCCTTTGCCTCTCTGGCGCTGCTGACAAATGGGGAGCACAACTTTTCCTCTCCCCCCTTCCCTGCCAAAAAGAGACAACGCGCACATCTATTAGTGCAAGAAGAAGCCGGCGGGTGGAGAACGGATGCAGCAGAGAGAGGCAGGAGGAAGAAGGCTAATTCGACAGCCAGCCCGGAGATGGAAGACCAGAAGTAACGAGTTTGTTGTAGTCGGCCGAGTAAGCGAGCCAGTCTTGCGAGACTGTAACACGAGGGAGAGATTTCAGAAGGGAAATAAACAAAGAATACTTATATGTATTTACACACATCGAAGGTGCGCAGATTGAAATGAAAAAGAATAGGAATAAGAATATGTTTGCAGTCGTATCCGTCGCTGAACGTGACGAACATCGTGGAGTACTCGCACGAGGTGACCGTGGCCGACTGGTGCCGCGAGGAGGGCGACTCGTGCCACTTTGAGCACACCGTCCGGCCTTTCCGCTGCATCGGTAAAAAGTTTTTCTATTTACAGCATTTATAAACCGCACATGATGATATCATAATAATAATAAATATTATTCGTTCTATATTTCTGCTAGTTTAGTTTAAAGTATAAAAAAAACGTTTAGATGTATGCAAATTGCGTAGTGAATAACAATGATTCAGTGGGCGAGTTCCACTCGGAAGCGCTGCAGGTGCCGCACGACTGCCGCTTCAACCACGAGAACAGCGTCGACACGTGCAATGACTACTCGCACTGGAAGGGCGAGGCTTCCCATCTGTGCAAGCTTCGTGTAAGACATCTTCTTAGTCTTTTCCAGATCACACAAAACAGCCTCCTTTCTCTCTCTTCATTTCTTCCTTCTTTCCAGAGTGGCTCCAATGGCAAGTCGATGACCGTTCGCTCATTTGCGATGCTCGAGCCGTGTGGTCTCGACATGTTCACGGGCGTCGAGTTCGTGTGCTGCCCCGCCTCCACCGAGGGTCATTCTTTCACTCTGTCACGAGCCTTTGCGAATATAGTAGAAAATGCACATG
Source organism: Allodiplogaster sudhausi (assembly GCA_945643635.1). Taxonomy (NCBI): domain Eukaryota; kingdom Metazoa; phylum Nematoda; class Chromadorea; order Rhabditida; family Diplogasteridae; genus Allodiplogaster; species Allodiplogaster sudhausi. The sequence continues at coordinate 1,184,603 of CALZFC010000009.1, forward strand.
TGTTTGACAAATGTTTAAGAATTATTCTCCAACTCACCCGTTCCTGGACAGCCCCATGTGCTGCGCCGTCGGCTTCTTAATTGCCATGCAATTAGAACATAATGGGTCTTTTCTCGCGGGCGGATCGAATGGTTCTCATTCCCTCGTTGCGCCTTGTGTGATTTGAATGGACCGCACCATATGGCATCTCTCTCTTTTTCCACCCCCCCCCCCACCTCCTTCCCCTCCCCCTGGCGTACTTACAATTAGCATAACAAGCCAGGGTGGAGGAAAGGATGCAGTCTCCCCTTTCCCCTCTTTCTTCGCGCCTTTTCAGCAGCCATGACTCAGCTTACACAGCCGAATGCTGAAAGGGGACACTCTTGTAGAGGCCCACTTTTGATGTCACCTTTTAGTCGGAATCCAAATGTCAAAATAAACAATGCCCTGTCTTGACCTTAAATTTTAATCAGGATGAAAAATAAAAAAAGGAGAATTCAACTTCGGGTGAGCATGAGGGATAATGTAATAATGCATGATTATTTTTCAGAGAAGGTTACCCCGGCAACGATTGTGAAGAAAGCCGAGAAGGAGAAGAAGGAGAGCTCGGCCACCAAGGAATCAGAGGACGACGACGACTACGATGAAGAGTACGACGATGAGGATGACTCTGGTTCGTAATTAACTTAGAAGAGGAAGAGAGAGAGGAAAGAGAGAGATCGAGAAAGCGTTGAGAACAAAAGAGAAAGAGAGGGGAAGTGAAAGAAATGAGAAAAAAAGAGAAAGTGAGTATGGTCAACCATTTTTCCCCTTCTTCAGAAGACGAGGATGAGAAGTCGTCAGACTCTCTGCCGCGCGACCGCGATGTCTACTTCTCGGAGCGTGCCAAGGACCTGGCCACCGAGCACGAGAACTTCCGCGCTGCCATGGAGCGCCTCGAGATGCGCCATCGCGTCAAGATCAACAAGGTCTGCCATCATTCCATCTTTAGTTCATCAGTGAGAACGGTTGCTTTTAGGTGATGAAGGAGTGGGGCGAGCTGGACAAGCGCTATGAGACCATGAAGAAGAAGGACCCCAAGGGCGCCGACAAGTTCAAGAAGGAGATGACCAACCGATTCCAGGTTGGGAGCAAGTTGTGATTTTGAATTTAGTTAACTGAATTAAGTGCAAGGAAAGATAGCGGCGTCTTTCAGTCGACGGTCGCTTCTCTGGAAGACGAGAACAGAAAGGCAAAGAAGGAAGTGGAAGAAGTTCACGAAGAGCGCGTGCTGTCTGCGATGAATGAGAAAAAGCGACAGGCGACGCATCTCTACCGCCAGGCACTCGCGCTCTCCGTCGGCGCACCCAACAAGCACAATGTCCTCAAGGCACTCAAGGTACATATTCCTCAGCTTCACTGCTTTCATTCTTCAGTGCTTTATTCTTGCCAGAGTCAGGAAATAAGGAAAACGTCAACTTGCAGACTTACATTCGCGCAGAGGAGAAGGACCGCATCCACACCCTCAATCGCTACCGCCATCTCCTCCGCACTGACATCCAGGAGGCATTTGATTCCCGCCCGGTGTTCATCCACCGACTCAGGTATATCTTTGTTTGACAGAAAAAGGCTGATATCTGTTATCTGAATATTTGATTATAAAGACATCTTTTGTATGTACATACATATATGGAGTGAAATGACATGTTCGTTGTGTAGGTACATTGACCTCCGCATCAATGGCACGATGGCGATGCTTCGTGACTTCCCTGACCTGGAGGCGCAAGTCCGCCCGATTGCAAGTGAGTCCATTCCATCTACACAGGATGCCAGTTGATTTACACAGGATGTTGTGGATAAAATAAAAGTGAAAGGAATCATGTGCTTCAGCTGCCTTCTGGCACGACTTCCGCAAGGAGAATACGCCCGAGCTGGATTACGAGCAGCTCCGTTCCATGGAGCATCTCCCGGCCGAGGACCTCAACACCAAGCTGCTCTCCATCTACGAGGAAGACTTCCGCAAGAATCATCCCAACGCATTCCTGCACGTCAAGGTTGGAAACCTTATGCTGAGTACACTAAACACAGGAAACACGTTCGGAAGGCAAAGAATAATAATTGATTGATGTGGACAGAAGTGCAAGGATGTTCTCATTTATAGGTTGCTCCTCACCCGGCCAAGATTGCCGTTGACCCGATGCAAGCCCCGGCGACTACCAAGGCACCATCGGTGGACAAGGACGCTAGGGTTCGTTCAGAGGCTTTTTTTTAATTAGAATATTTTTTTGTAATCTTCAAGGCTCTTCAGGTTCTTCCGGCCGACGACTCGGAGGACTCGGACTCGGAGGAGGACAACGATCCTTACTACGAGGATGAGAACGACGAGGAAGTCAAGAAGCAGGTCGTCGCCGTTGACAAGGACAACTCCGAGAAGCCCGCCGTCAAGGTATGAGAGAATCATAAGATCGCTATCGTGATGAGAGAATCAGAAGTCTATGTAGATGGCTAGAAGCGTACTGCTCAAACACTTCATGTTATTGTGATTTCAGGTGATCAAGGCCGAGCTCGCGAGCCGCCCCATCGTCGAGCCGGCGCCGACAGAGAAGCCGGAGGCCACCGAGTGGAAGGACGAGAAGGACGAGTCCACTCAGACAGACGACGACTCCTCCGACGAGTCGAGCGAGAGCGACGAGAGAGACATTGTCAGGGACCAACCAGTTTTCGTATCAATAGAGATCTCATTCACATGAGCTAAAGAAGGGAAATGGTCTACTTTTAAGAATTTGTCTAATTACAGGCGAAAGAGTTGAAGGTGGACATCGAGCCAATCATCGAGGACAAGTCTGTGCAGCTGCCCACGATTCCGGGCTACCGCTATGAACACCTCGTCCACAAGACCGTGAGTATATTTAGTATCTATGTATGTAGTTTAGAATACCTATTAGCCACATTGCGATTCCTTGCTTTACATGCTATTTGTGTCAGGATGGCTCGTGGCCGTTCTCTGCCTTTGGCTACATTGTAATCTTCGCTGGCATCGTGCTCACCGCCATCCTTGCCTTCCTCATCGTTGGCATGCGCAACCGCAGACGCCACATCAGATTCGTCGAGGTTAGCCGACTTCAAGGGTTCAACAAGTCTTGATTTTCCCAAGAACAATTGAAATGAATTGTGCAAATGGGTTAGTTATTCATGCTGAACCAATTTGAGGTGGACGTTTGCTCGCCGGAAGAGCGACATGTCAATGGCATGCAAGTGAACGGCTACGAGAATCCGACGTACTCCTTCTTCGACAGCAAGGCCTAAGCTTCTTCTTCTTCCTTTCTCTCTTCCATTCCCCCCTTTTCCTTCTTATCTCTTATTCCATGCTTCCTTTGCATAACACTCTCCATTATTTTTCTCAACGTTCTGACCATTCGATGTTTGCCTCGCATTGACCATTGCACTCTTGAAGTGCACCAAGCTACTCTAATCTCATCTCCACTCATGCTTCCAGTTCCCTGCATAAGGCCTCATCTTCAGTCGTAAGAAAATCTTTTCATCCATTCTTCTTCTCAGCTGGCCAGATAATAACTGCATATATATCTGCTATCATGTTCCGAGATTTCCTAAGAAACATCCGTACGTAGTTACATTTAAATTTGTTTTTGATTATTTTGGAATAAGTACATAAGGGAGAACACATTTGTATTTTAGTCGATAAGTTGTTATCGCACGTTTGTCATGGTGGCTTGGGCTCTCACCCGAAGTCTAACCAATGGCTACAAAGACCCCCTCTCCTCTTCCCTTGCACCCCGCGTTTCATCTTCCGAATGTTGTGATTTGTGCTGGTGAGCAGCCGCAAGACCCGATCCGGGATTAACTTCGTTTTTATTCAATAGAGAATCCGTTCGATGCACCTAAATCTACCAAAGCAGCTTTTTTTTCTCCGTTGCAAAATGTATCCATTTTCGTAGGTGTTCAACTCAGATAGCCTCCGTATCATCATTCATGAAGACTAATTTGGATGTCTCAGATCTTTCCATCGTTCCTTCCATCTCATTTTAATTCGTCCAATGTTCAATGCGTAATCATGTTTTCTTTGCACTTGTCTAGTTCAGTTCATTTGGTCAAATTCATTCTTTATTCAATCTTCGAATAAAGTAGAAAACACATGATATAACAGATTGCAGAACCGAGTACAACACACCGTATTGGCAAGACACAAACAGGTTAAGGAAACTTAAGGAGACTTTTGATTGATCGTGAGAGATCGATTATGTATTGCAAGGATATCGAACAATATATCTTTATGAAGCTTCCAACTTCATTTAGAAAGGATATGGTTTAAAAAGATATTTTATAACCAGAAATGGAAAGCAAGAAGAAACGATGAACAAGATAATGCACAGATAATCACAGGGCAGGCAAAGAAAAGTACCGGTGAATAAGATGGTTATGCAAAGTAAACACAGAAGGCCTGTGGAGACTCACTACTTGGGCACAACGCTCAGCTCATTCATGAGCACCCAGTGAGTGCCGTCTGCTGCAAATTCGACATGGAACCCTTCGATGGCCCCTTGAGGGTTCTTCTCGAGATCAGCGTAAAAGTGGCCAGAGCTCTGCAAGATGATATTTCAACATGGCAAATCATTTCATCCAAGGGAAAAAACTAACGTCAAAGTGGCCAATATCCTCAAAGTTGCTCGAGTTCTTCTTCTTGACGAAAAGTTTGGCGTCAGAAGTGAGAATGTCACTTGGGTGGGCGACGGAGCCAGTGCTCATCGTGATAGCTAAACATCAGAATTTTTTTTAAAAGTAAAACTATGGTTTTTTTAAAAATAGTTTGGCGCTCACATTTGATTTCGAGCGGCTTTTCGAAGAAGATTGTGAACGAGTCGTTGCGAGAGGGCGAGATGAACCACGCTGCGTGCTGTCGCTTGTATAATGCGGAGAGTGTGTAGGACAGATGCGATGCCATCGACGTCGACATCTGGAAGACTCTTTTTTTAATTGAGCGAAACTTTTTTTCTACATATTATTTTTTTTAATCGTGAAATACCTAGATAGAAATTTTTGCACATTACAAGAGATTAAGAAAATATCTATAAAAAAAAAAGAAATAAATAAAATCTTACAATAGCGGGTGGATTGTCGCCTCCTTGAACTGCAGCCTCCATCTTTGTGCGTGAAAAGGTTCGCTCGCGAAGCTTCTGAATCTTTCCTGGCAACGACGAATAGAATCCAACGTGCTGGAAGAGCGGCGGCTTCACGACGATGCGGGCTTCCTTCAGTGCCTTAACCATCACGACACCTATGTATATAACTTCCATGCAAATCAAATTAATAGCAAGCTACTAATTTTAATCTTAATAATTTTATATGCAACAGCCCACTAAATGGCTTCACTCATCTAACCCAGTGCATCATGATATCAGGTATAAAATGTAAAACTAAGGAGTCTATAAGTATGCGTTGCATCCAAAGAGAACGAGAGAGAAAACACACACTGTCATGTGTGGGATTCTCGCTCTACGCACTCTACGAATCCTCCATATTTTATCTCTTCCGTGGTTGCGCTATGAAAATTATTACTAAAGGAAATTGAAAATGTGCTGTGAATCCTCCATCAGGTGGGATGTGTGTTTTCCTAGAGCCCCCGAGCAATTGCTAAAGAAGATGAGCAAGCGGGCGAAAGTGGCCAGAAGCGAATCATGATGCATAACACTTAGCGTAGTCATTCATCCTCATCTCTCCTTCTCTCGCCCTCTCCTTCCTTCTTCTTCTCTTTTTCTCTCCTTCCTCTCACTCTTTCTCTCCTTCCTTCCTCTCTCTCTCTAACCTTGTTGCATTTACTGCCCGACATCTCAGGGCTACAGAAGCGATTCGTAAAGAAGTCAGCGATCAGCCAGTCTATCGGCTTATAGCGGTGATTCATCAGAATGTGGGCTGTCAGATACGAAAGCATCATAATTGAATGTAGCCAATCAGAATCTGATGATAAAGAAAACGATGAGCATGCGAAACCTGCAATTTTCGATGTGTCAGCGGATCTCATGAGCTTTCCGATGACGCCGAGGCTTGAGAATTCAAGCAGTGACCAGTTGGCAGGAGCTCGCTCGATTTCGAAGAAAATCTTTGACCTCAAAATGAACTCTCACGTGGCGTTAAGGTGAAGCATTTCTTAAACAAACGAGTAGTCTGGAGCTGGCTCGATGTCATCCTCAAGTTGCACGTAGTACTTCGCCATATTTCGACAGTAGGACAATAGATATCTAAACTCGTAGTGTCTAGGAGATGGATAGTTACAAGCACCGTTTCTAACGCGTAGTCCAAATTTTGCTTCGTTCTCCAAAACATCCTGAGTTGGTTGTCACCGAAAGTGGGCTCGACATTCGCAAGGTCGTCGGGATACCACGCGGGAGGTGGGGAGATTATCTTTAATTCAATTATTTCAATTAATTAGATAGGTAATGCCACGATGAGCCCAAGTGTTTGTAAATAACAGTAATCGCATTCTGTAAGCAACAATAATTTTTTATTGAGAAGGAAAAGAATGGCATCTGACTTGAATGAGAGCGCCTTTGACACTGTCGGGGAATGTCTTCTGAATCCAGGCAGCCATTCGAGTGACGAAGGGAGCCTCGGTGCCATTTGGATGCGAGAGCATGACGACGATGCGGAAGCGGGAAAGGTCAGAGGGCGACGCTCGGCTCAGCAGCATGGCAAGCGTGCTCTCCAGATACGACGAGTTCACTCGCTCCACCGCCGGAATCCCGAGCACCTTAACCTTTGCGCTCGCTTTGCACACAAACATCAACGTCAGCATATACATTCATACAAAGAGCAAAAGGAAGGCTAAATTTCTATAAGTAAATAAATAAATGAGAGCAGATAGTAAAGTCGACACACCACTTCAACTGCAGGTGGCGCTATATCCGGTATTCTGACCGGTGGATTAAGAAGTGTCAAATCTTTTATATCAGCTAAATGCGGATATATGTCCACAAAGGAAGGAAGAAAGAGTAGGCTCTGAAAAATGGTTCCATTGAATTTACGATATTCTTATTTACACTCGTAACAAAATTATTAAATATGACGTACAGATCCTGTAGGTTCCGGCATTTCCTTGAGGTGTTTAATCTGTGCGCGTAGACTTTGAACGAGTTCCTCGGCATGTTGTAGCCGGGAGAGGATGAGCCAGAGGAGGAGGAGAACGGCGGCAGCAGCGAGGAAGAGCCTTCGATAGGCTACAGAGACACGCATCTCCTGCGAGAAAAGAGCAGGGTTTTCGTTTTCCTCACGTCACGCACAACCTCTCATGTTACATAAAACATGTCTTAACTTCCACTCTTTTTTACCATTCTGCTTAAACAAAACAATAAGGTGAAATATATGATGTTGCACTAACATTTAGCTGAAGAGGCGTAGTAGAGCGTTGAAGACCAACTTTAACATTATTCTTCTCTCTTCTAAAGAAGAAGGCGGCGATTATGTATGTGTAGTAGACGCAGTCAGACGGTATGAAGCGCGGGAACAGGAGGACTCGAGGCCGCAATCACGCCAAAGCCAGATCAACAAAAAACGGGGAGCCAGCGAGGGGAAACTAACAAAAAAAAAGAGCAAAACAGGAATGAAATAAAAGCGTGGCTATGCAAATGACTGGACGGGCAGTGAAGGATATTTGTGGAATGTAAAATTAGCCTACATCTAACAGGAAAGCTCGTGAGTGTGTCTGCTATGGCAGAAACAGCTGGAACAAAAGCATGCAAAGATGCAATGGTTGTCGAGGAAACTAGTACACGAGGACAAAGGGAGCACACTTTAAACAGATGTTTCTGTATGCAATGGGGCTAACCTTCCGGTTGTTATGGCCGGTCACTTAAGAAATGTCGTTTAGTCGTGCAGTTGATATCGAGTAGCGATTCCAGAGTGATAAGAGATAACGAACTTTGCTTGGGTTACAGCTTGGGCTTCTAATCAGGACTTCTTCAATCAAAAATATCAATAAACGACAAACAAATATGAATATGCGATTGTGAGGAAGAAGGAGAGAGATTGGGAGAGAGAATGCGAGTAATAAAGATTGAGAAAAAAAGAATAGAAGGAGCATGAGAAAGATAAACCACTTGAGAGTGATACAGCAGAAGTGATGCTGTTTAGTCAAGATCATAACTTTTACTCCCACTGCCACTCTCTTGAACCGAATCACAACATGCTGTCGTAATTTTTTTGGGTGAGTGCGCAGAAAGCTGTGATCCGCGAGGAGGCAACACGATTGGAACGGAAGAGTGAGCTGAGAAGAAGCTCTGGAGGATGAGAGGGGAGAGAGACAGAGAGAGAGAGAGAGAGAGAGAGAGAGAGAGATGGAAAGAAAGAAGGAAAGGGAGAAAGTTAGAGAAAGAGATAAAGTGAGAGAGATGGAGAGAGAAAGAGAGGGAGATAGAGAGAGAGAGATAGAGAAAGAAAGTGAGAGAGAGAGTGCGCGGGAAGGTGGCAGGAGTCGGACAACATGGGAGAGAAGACTCCACTCGATCAGCATGTCAAGCATTCGCGCCCGGCGAAGAGAACAAACGAAGAGGGTTAAAAAAAGGGAGCTGGAGATGATAGGGAAGATCGCGGTGAGCACTTTCAAACTACAAGAGGAAAAGACGAAGCTGGTGGGAAGGAAAAGAAGAGGCTCCGAACCTTGACCATGCCATTCAAATACATGTAGAATGAAAGAAACATGAAAGATTATGACAAGTAGGGAGAGAGAACGAGGCAAGATAGAGAGAGAGAGAGTATATCAAAAGGGAGGAGAGAAAAAGAAGAAAGAAAGAAGAGAGAAGAAGCTCCGTTTCTACACATCATCGCTAGTGGTCTTTCTTTTCGCCGACTGACCAGGAATTCTATGCATATGAAGATGAGCAGGAAGAAGTCTCGCGCAAAGCTCACAAAATTGTAAACAATATCTGCATGAAGGGCTGAAAAGCGGCCTATCGATGACGATGACATTTTTTTTGGTCGCTGTACACATCATTCTTCTCAACATGCCGATTACCTGGTGCTGCCCGCTCTTCCAATAATAATAGGATTATGAACACTGCACAACACTGTCTATCCGCATTGGATGAAACTATAAATATTCTTGGTCAACTGTATATATTCGTACGTTATAAAGGTAAGTTATAAACAGTCACTGGAATATCTGGTAACATAAGAGGTGCATGTAAAGGAGGTGTTGGCGAAAGTGTATAATTAGAAGGCGAAAAATGAAACACGAGATCAGTAAAAAGTAAACTTCCAGGCAAACCAAGCATTAGGACGAAAAACTTTTTTTTCGTATGTACAAGAGGAATTGGCCTCTAAAACATCAAAAGTTGCGAGAATATTTGATGTTGAAGTGGAAGGCTGCTACAATTTGTGACTTAAGCTGATTTGATTCGATCTATTAGATTGTATGGTGAAAATACGCTATTTATTTGTATATATGTCAATAGTAAGTTTTTTTTACTATGACTGCTCTATCTTCGTAGTCAATGCTTATACATAAATACATATATGTTTATCATGGTGAAATTGGAACCTTTGTTTATCACTTCAGTGAAAATGAAAGGAGGAGTACAAATTCGATACAAAGAAGAGTCACGATCAGCAATATGGCACTACAGTGAAGTGCACGCTCGGCAGTCATCAAAGAAAATATGGGATAGCAAGTTACAGAAAATAAGCAATAAAATATGCATATAAAATAGCATTCATGTAAACTTAGCAAACATACATATGTATATTTTCAAAATAGCACAAATTCGTATTATTGTGTATGCTCAAGAACAACTACAGATTATTACAAAGTGAATAAAATGCAGATGAATTAACAGTCAGACTCTGTCTATGAAAGGTGCAGTTTATTTGCCAGACACGTAATATATTCATTCGAAAAGAGTTCTATTGGAGATTATTGCGGCACACCACGCGATATTTCACTAAGTACAAATATGTTAAGAAGGATGGGGACTGAGTTTGAAACCACGCAGATCCGAGAGAATTTTTAATCCGCTCAGAGTCACAGAGAACACAGTGATCGAGTACATGGACGGGCGAAAAGCCAAATATATTCATGAAATGGATTATGGAGAAGAGTGCAGGAGGCTGAAAAGAAAAGTTATTAGGGCGAGTATGGCTCATCGTATTCGGGTTCGGAATCATCGGAGAGACGCTCTGGCTGAGCGACAGGCACGACGAGGCTTGTGGCTTCAAGCAGCGGAGCCTTTGCTCTCTCTAAGTGCTCGCTGCTTTCCTTGCCGTTTTCGTCCTAAACAAGCCGTAAACATGTAAACATAGGCCACTAAATGGAAGGCGGGTGAGAAAATGATTGTGTTGACTAAAGGGCATGTTTGTTTTTTTTTCTACGGGAAAACGCCTAAAAGTGGGCAGCAAAACCTTTTCTGGAGTTGTTGCAGCCAGCTTGACCGGAGTGCTTGAGGCTCTCCGGATGGGCAGGTCGCACTGCGCACTTGGGCAGTCGAGCAGCGAGTTAGCGCGGTGCTTGCAGCGCAGATGGAGGAGATAGGAGCAGACGGCGAAGACGCAGCTCAGAAGGGCGATCACTCCCACGAAGACAAACTCGGCCGTCATCGAGTCGAATACGTGCACAAGCCACCCTCAAATATTATTATTTTTTATTTGATTGATAAGGAAATGCCAGCCAATATCCACCCCAATCTTCATGTTTAATTACATAATATGTTCTCTGAAAATTGAAAAGTCGATTTGGATATTCGATATGAAGGTTTGAAAAAAGCATAAAGAAAAAACCGTACCGGCGACATTGACTGACGTTAGTGCAGCAAGTCCATTGATAAGATTTGTGTAACCGAGAGCATTCGGCAGCACACTGCAGCCAACCAAACGAACCAGGTAGGGGCCAAGTGCACCCTGTAAAATAGTTGTCACATACAATCAGCAATATGAGTTATAATTTTAATCTCTTTGCTGCCAAAGGTGTTAGTTTTTAATTCGTTGCAAAAGAAATGATACAATTTCGTAGTTATGAAAGAATATTTTTACGTGGGCGATCTGCTCTTGCTACGCTAAACGAATTAATTTTTTCACATCATTGCTAACGACATTATCCAATTTCGTGTTTGGAAAAGAATATTTTTTCGTAGGCGAACCATCATTTCGATCTAGCATGACTTAACATTCACATTTTCCTGCATTTTGCAAATTAAAAGCTTGTAGGACGAGCGACAGGAAGCCTCACCTGATAGAGGCCAAAGCCAAACCCGGCCATGAAGTTTTGAATCTTAAAGTGGAGGTCCGTGGAGCAGAAGCCGGCAGCTGCCATACTCAGTGGGCCTGCTCCATAGCTGATAATCATCAGAATCTGTAAACACAATTTGACATGTGCAAGATGGATAGACTAAAATAGTGTCTGACCCCGATGTGGATATCAGTCATCTCGAGAAGGAGAGTGATGCAAATTCGTGCAAGAATCGAAGCAATTCCATTGTAAGTGTAGACGATCTCTGGTCTGAAATTCGGCATTTGCAATGAATTGCAGTCCTTGCAGCGAAAGAGTGCTTTTGACCTCCCGTTCAAACAAGGGACTTAATAAGCTCCTTATCAATGTTTTACGAACTCTTTGACATCTTGTTGACGCATCCAAAGGAGAGTGTGCGAGACATAGACAATAGCGGTGGCCGACGCACAGAACGAGGCGAGTTGGTGGAAGAGGAAGCTCCAGCTTCTCCACACCTCAAGTTTATTAAGTTAATTATTTCAATCACTATAAATACCAGCCATCACGTGAAGATAAAGCAATTCAGATTCTATAGTTTTTTGTTGTTGTAATTTCTCGTTCATAATTATTGATTCCTTAACTTGTACTGTGCATTCCTTATGCTATAAACTACTGATCATAAAGTGCTTGTCTAAGCTGCTTCGTTTCTCATTGCGCGAGCATCTTAACACACTCTATCTGTGACAGCTGACCATGCATTTTTGAGAGTTCTTTCGAGAGCTTTAAGCAACCGCTAAGAGATGCATCTTTGCAGATGGCATGTTATGTAGTACATGAAATAAATACGGTAGATTTGAGCAGGCGCTTACTCTGAGTCCGAACATGCCGACCAGCGTTGTCGTCTTCTTCGTTGGCTTGCGCGTAATGAACGCACCCATCACGGCACAAATGATATACAGCAGAGCGACGAAGCGCCACGCAGTCTTCCAGTTGAACTAAAAGTGCTTTATTTACTTGTATTTTACTTTTAAACGCACTTGCATAGTTCCACTTTCCACCACTTTTCGACCTATCGTGACTTTCGAGAGTCATCCCTGGTCTCTCTACAAAGCTGTGCACTCAATCCAGCAATCGTGTAGAGCACAAGATGAGATTGACAAGATAAGACATCAAGAATGAGAAGTGAGATAATGAGTTTGACGTCAGCTTATTGACAGGACGTTCCGGTCCCACTGTTTTAATGTGTGTGGGCAGCAAGGTCCGAGGCGATGGGGTGTATGTACAATAAGAGTTGGGTGGTGGAAGGTCATATCTGATTCAAGCAAACGAAAGGCCTGACCACATGAATGATGGGGAGAATGATGCGTGGAAAGATAAAGATGGCAACGCCGGGGCCGATGCAGATCACGGAGAGAACGAGGCTTCTTCTCTTTGCTGAGAAGTACTCGCACTGCACGGACATTATCGCGTTCCGCATCAGGCCACATCCTACTCCTGGAAAAGGAACAAAAATCTTTCTTTTTCTTTCTTCTTTTTTTTTTACTCTTCTAGAAAGTTCCAACATTTAGATTGCCCACAGTCTTCTCTCCATGTCGGTAGATATATGACGGTGCAAACTAAAAAAAAAGGTCGTTTTTGCTTTTTCGACCCGTTATGCACACTTTTTTGGAATATTCCATACGAATATGCAAATTGGTCAAAAAGTACGAGAACATTTGTGCGCAAATGTGCATAACGGGTCGAAAACGCAAAAGCGACCTTTTTTTTGTTTGCCCCGTCATACATATATGTATGTTCATACATATATCGAAGATTGTTTAAGCTGTTTTAAATATTTCAAGGACCTTTGACCACTTTGCTCCCCCCATGCGACATTGACGGCATAACGATAGCATTATCCTCTTTTCGTCCTAAGCATGCCTCATTGTTTTGCATTACTCCTTCATCTTCTCCATCTTCCTGTCTCTTCCTCTTCGCTTCCTCTTCTCATACAGCTCCATGCATAAGCTCCCTTCTTCTCGAAGAAGTTATGACTGATCAACCTGATTTTGATATGAGCTCTTGTGATTGCAAAATCGCCAGAAAAGAAAGAGACAATGAGAGTGGGTTTGGCACTTTTCTGTCAGTTGGGAAAGGTGTCAAAATTCTCGCCATTACATCGAAAGCCTTCCTCTTATCACCCTTATCAGTCATTCAAAACACCTATAACACAATGGCGCCTCCGGGGGAGTATCCCCAGATCATGGAGACAAAGAAAGAAGTCATTTAGGCATGCACATACGGTTTGTCATCACCAGTTGACAACGGAAGTAAGGGAGAGAGAGAGAAAGAGAGAGATAGAGAAAGAGAGAGAACAACAGAATTAGATAGTGACAGAGAGAAAGAAAGATGACCACCGACCAATGAGAAGTGTGTAGAAGAACATTCTATAGATTGAAGCACACAGCGAAGCACAGATGAAACCGGCGGCGGAGAGCAGTCCGCCAACGACGATTCCGACGCGAGCACCGAACATTTGGTAGAAGATGGCCACCAGAGGGCCTGGAAGCAAATTGAAAAAATATGTATTCAAAAAATGTGTGACAATTACAAAAGTCTACAGGATTCATATTTGCTTTTTTTTTACATTAAAAGTAAAACAAGTAAAAAAGTGCTGACCACACATGAGACTGGCGGCATTCGGAATCACCACTATGGCTATAGCTGCCGTTGTGTGCGAGCAGCCAAACTCTTCTTGTACGAACTTTGTGAAGACGTTCAGCACCTCAAGAACATTATATCGTAAAAAAGAATCAATTAAAGTAAACATAAAGTTATTTATATTAGATATATTCAGTGAAGTTTTCAATCTACAGCCGACCTGCCTGACTCCGCTCTCAATCATGAGAATGAAGAAGCCGAAGATAACCACCCAGAAGTGGCGTAGTTCCCTTCTTCTTTGAATCTCCTCCGCATTCTCCTCTTTTGAGTTGGTTGCACAATTTTCCACCTAAGATATATGTATGTACTGTTCGCCCTGATAAATATTATAAAATATGTATATAATTAGGTTCCTATTGTCTAATTCTTTTTCCCCAACCTTAATTTCGCAGACGACACCTGAGAGTCGTGGCATCTTCGGCTGCTCTGGGCGTCGAGTGCTCTCTTCCATGCGCGAATCACGCTTTCTCCTGCCCCACACACCCTTCTTCAGCGGCAGGGACAAGCAAGATTCTGCGACTGGCACTCGTTAAACTGAACAGAAACACTCAATGACAAGGAAGTACAGCTCGTCATATGGACGCCAAGTCAACAGCCCTTTTTTCGACCTGCTACTAATCAAGTGAGCTTGAGTTGGTAAGGGCGGAGAGAGAGGTGCAGAGAGCGAGAGAGAGAGAAAGAGAGAGAGAGAGAGAGCTGCAGAGAGGGTGAAAGAGAGAGAGGGTGAGGGTGAAAGAAAGAGAGAGAGTGCGAGGTAGAAAAAGCGCAAATGCAACCCATTTGCGACCCGCTGATATCACTTGCCAAGCAAACAGGTTATCTTTATGTATGTATTATTATACGCTTGGAAAAGCAGGCGCCGCGGATGGGCGTCCGAGAACTTCCAGAATGAGGGCAAGAGGCACCACGAAACACGAAAACACATATTCTGCAAGCAGCGAGGAATCTGCCATTTGTCGCGGGACAAAGTACTCCTGCTGGAGAGCGTGGCCAATGACCACCTACAGGGGGGGGGGGCAGCGAGAAGCTATGCATGTCAGCTGAGCTTGGAATAGGAATGGAGCGCTTCGTCTTCCTCTCTCCCACGCCCTCTCTCTCCATTTATCTGTCACATGAATAATCTGCATCTACGCCTCTTTATCTTCACACCTTCCCGAGCAGTCCTCCTTTTCAATTCCTCCCCCTCCTCCTGATCACTCCTGTGCTCTGGCAGCTTATCGCGAGGCCCAGGAAGATGGTGTCAGCCGAGGAGACTTTAAAGTGACACTCCGAGCAGCTCTGAATTGGTTGAAACAGCTCACATACACTTCTCCGCATTCATTGCGTCACACAACTTTCTCGGTACATTGTTCAATTTTAATCGTAGTAAAAATTCCACGAAACATCATTGCCAGACAAGTGAACTTTGTCCATAGTTTATCCGAAAATGTTGAATGCTATCTGTGGGAGAGACCATAAAATGTGACATTCGAACAACGAAAAGGTGGGCGCTGCGCAATAAAGATTGATGGAGCCCCTCTAGCATTTGAGAGATAGCAAACTCCAATGAATGTAGTAGAGCATGGATGCTGATGACACTTCCTTGATCGCTTATTGAATCGGAGTAAACTGAAACCGAAGATTGCCAGCGGGCACAATCGTGGCCTCGTAGGAGGTCTCTAGGTCGCCGTGGTTGTAGGAGATGTGGTAGTTGGCCACGAGATGGGCGAGTACGACCATCAAGTCCTGGTCGGCGAATCGGCGGCCTGAAGCAAATTTGGCATTTCTTGTAGAAACTAGGTCGAAATATGTTGTCGTCAGTTATTTCAAGAATGCTTTCTCTGAAAGCGCAAACAACAGCTCTCTCTCTCTCTCTTCCCTAAGCATGCCACATTTAGTGGTCTTATTATTTGGTTGGCTAGCTAGTGTTCCATGCGGAAAATATGGCTCTAACAAGCTTATGAGAGGAATCTGTCTTTTGAGAAATGCATTGGCAGCAGCAAGTGATAATGGAACACGGCTTCCCGACAGCTGCCCATCAAAGATACCAGTCTATTCGTTCAGAGTCACGCCATCAATTATGCCACTGAATCTCTCGTTCTCTCCGTCTCTCAATCTATCTCTCTGTCTCTCATGCTCTCCGAAACTTACCAGCACACATGCGAGGGCCATGTCCGAATGGAATGTTGAGAAATGGTTGGGACTCCTCTTTTTCATCTGAATCACGAATCCATCTGGACGGCTTGAAGGTCTCGGGATCATTGAAATAGACTGGATCTCTGAAACATCTCGAATACTATGTAATTGTAAGCATGAGCCATGGGAGTACATGCCTTCCCAAGAGAGATGTGTGGATGTCCACCGGAGTGCCGGCCGGGACATGATATCCGCCGAGTTCAACGTCGACTTGTGGGATGCGCGAGATCTCGGATGTCAGCGTATGCATCCGGAATGTCTCTTTGATGCATGCGCGAAGGAACGGCACGCGATTCAGCAATTCGCGCGTCCATTCTGGCCATGAACATGGTTAAATAAGCATTTATTGTATTTCCACGAAGCAGCTGAATGCTTCCATTACCTTCTCCCTTTGTGTTAACTGTTGTGACCTCGTCTCGTAGCTTTGCTTGGTGATCCGGATTCTTTGCCAACGCGAAGAGATTGTAGATTAGAGTGGGAGCTGTCTGCAAAAAAAGACAGTTCATCATATGTATCAGGCGAAACTTCAGTAGGCAACATACGGTGCTCAAGCCGTCGGAGAACAATGAGAAAAGAATGGTCTTGACATCCTTCACGTTCAGAGTGGGCTTGTTGATCAGTTTTGAAGCAAATTTAACGATGGTGTCTTCGTCTGCGGCTGTTGTCAGTTTCTGAATTGCCTCTAAGGAAAGTCGGTCGATTTCCCTGCAACACAGTCGAAAAAAAATTATTGCATGTAGCTTCAAATCAAATATCATTTCCCTGTTATTAATTTAAAAAAAAAGATATTGAAAGTGTAACCAAAGACATAAATTTCAATTGATGAAAAACTTTTCACACCAATAATACTTGTCTTCAATCTCGATCATCCTTTTCCAACTTGGCGTTGTTGCAAATTTGTAGAGTGGTAAGAATCGCATTTTAGCAGATAACCGGAACGCCTAAATATATCGATTGCAGAAATCGTTTGCAAGGATATAAATACCTCCTTATTAATCTTGATGAGCTCGTCAGCCCATGCTACATTTGTAGTCAGCGCTCCGAGACGTTTCTCAAACACCGTTAGCCCAGCAGACTCAAGTGACCACCTAAGATATGATTTGTTCTTTTTGGATCACCATGTTTTGCGATAGATAATAATTCTGAGATTTCATGTTTCTACCTTGCCGCAATGACGAACATGTCAGCTTCACCTTTGTCATCTCGATTAACGGCAATGTGATCGACTAGGCTCTGTGCAACCTGGTAAACAACCATTTCACCTTCTGCGTCTCCTATGTTTTCCTTGTCTCTCTTGCTCTAAGCTATCGCACGAATTCGTGACAGAAAAGGCTTTTGCAACTAAAGTAGAGCAGCTTACCTGGTTGACGTTTGGAAGGTACTCGAAGACGGCTTCGGGTCTCATCATCGCCTGGCTCACGCCAGAACGAAGGCGATACCATTCTTCGCCATTCCTGCAACTCTCTCAAGAGGTGTTATGAAATTGCGAACTCGTCAGCCTGACAAGTTGCCGAGTCCTGGATTCATGCCTCGCATCATGCGATACTTCTGAGTAGTCGATTGCAACGGCACAATGTATGGCCAGCGACCTTCTGCTGCGAACACTTCCCGAGCAATGTCTTAATTAGCAAAAATTAAGTTTCTACAAAAACTATTATACTATTCTTTGCACAAAGGTATAGATATAATAATTGAGAGGATAAACCGATGAACCTGGAGAAAAGACGTGCACGAGCGGCCCTTGTCCAAGAGGATACGTTTCTTTGAATATTGGTCCATATTTTTTGTACATTTTCTTGAGATCCTCATGATAGAGGTGAACTGCATCTTCACCTTAAACCAAATCGCAATGCAATGGAACGGCCGATGAAATAAACGAACTGAATCTTAGGACGCTAAGAGATCCGAGGAAAGGGAAAGTTCGGGGGCCTGGGATGTCAGCAAAGGCCTTGACTGCGGCCGAGAGAGAAGCGGCTGTTCTCTTGTTGACTATCATTACTACAAGAACTGAAATAAAAGGTTTCTCGAGACAAACTAAGATAGCAGCTGGTATCGGTAACAAGAAGGTCACAAGTCGCCTAAACTGTTTTCTTTTTTTGTTTGCACAGCGAATAAAAATAGAGAGGTGTTATTGATTGTGTGCAAAGAGTGCCCGAGCTGCTGTACACTGCTGATTGTCGGCCATATCTCACTCACTTTGTGACCTCTGCCTCTTCACTTCAACGGTATGCCACTCTTACGCACTTGCTCATAGCGAGACATACATAGTAGTACACATAAAAGTGACCACCTTTACTGTGAAATGTCGCCTTTAATATAAGGATATACATAATTGCTTGAGAATATCCGCACGCTAACACGGAACAAAAATATACTTCTATTTTTAATTCCATAAGGTATATATAGTTAATAATGCTTATTTGTTTTGCTTTGCAAAGCATAACAATGTGAGCTATGTATGTGAAGAAAATTTGAACGAATAGTAGTCACCGTCAAACGGCTTTCGGACGATATCTCACTGTGAAACTGAGCAATGGCAATGCCAAACTCAAAATTGGATAACATCTGTCAAAACAACAACTATGAATGATTACGGGATAAAATACGATATGTGAGGTCGAATATGTTGATAATACGAAGTGAAGAAGGAAGGAGCTTAGTGTGAGGCGAGTTCGAGGAGGTACGCTGCGAGCGTCTTCGTTCCGTTGATGTAGTTGGAGCGGTTGATCTTCTCGTTCTGCGAGTGCGCCATGTCATCGGAGGCACCGATCGGCAGGAGCATCACGTTCTCGCCGGTCAGCTCCTTTAAAGCAGTCAAGTCTCACACACAATCTGCTTTCCAAGCGACTTCCTACCTGGAATGCCAGAGTGACCGGAATGCTGCCTCCTTCGCGTGTGTAGTCCGGTTCGACATTGTAGACTGTAAAGAGGGCAGGGTTCATCTTGAGATGACAAATTCAAAGGTCATTTTGCTTTGATAACATTGTGCTTGTTATGGTTGCTTTTGCTCTAAAACTGTATGTAGTCTGCTCTGTAAAAAAATTACCTCTCTTGATGGCTCGCACTCCTGCCTGGAAGTGCGGATGATTGTAGTCAGTGACCCACGAACGGCCCCCATGGTGTGCGACCGGCCTAAAAACAACTTATGTTAGAATACATGGAATTTGCAAGCTGTACTGTCTGATCACTTGAAAACTTGAATACGCACTTGAAGTGGTTGGGGGAGCCTCGCTGTGCCCACAGCTCATTCAGATACTTTAGCACGAGCCGGTCCGTCTCGGCTGGCGTCATGTTCTCGACGGTTCGAATGGAAAACTTGCCGATTGCCTAGAAATGATTGTTGGTTAATTGCTTTCAGTGGATTAAAGTGATTATTATACTCTTTTTTTCTTCTGTTGGCGGGAATTTTGAATGCACCTTGGCGGGAATGACTGTCTTTGCGCCAGCGCTCGAAAATGCTCCCTCAATGCCGTGAATGGACAGGGACGGATAGCGCCAGCGGTGCATGAGAACTTCTTCCTTCGTTTCCCGCGACAGTCCATGCGCTTCAAGATCGGCACTGCAAGCAACGGATTTTGCTTTTTTTAAATTATTATTTCTATTTATTTTTTTATTTATCCAATTCTACAATAAATAATAGTGGTGACCCACGCATATGCATCCTTGTCAAAGTCCATGCGAGAGTAGAGTGCCCTCTCTTCCTCGGTCACCGGAAGGACCAGATCCATTATTCCAGGGATCTGTACATAGAGGCTTGTTTTTGTTAATGAATTTTAATGTTTAATAACGACTCAAAACCTTAATGTTGCCCTTGACGTCGGTGAGTTGGCCAAGCAAGTAGATGAGATCATTCATGGCCTCATGCCTTCAAAGAATATCTTTGACCCATAGTGGAAAAAATAGGTTTAGAGAAAGAGAGAGAGAGGAAGAGAGATTAAGGGGAAGAGAGAGAGAGAGAGAGGGAGAGAGAGAGAAAGAGTCGACATACACGCTTCCTCCGAAAGAGCCCGAGTGGAGGTCCTGCTTGGCGCAGCCAACTTCCAGAAAGTAGTAGCAGATGCCTCTGAACAAAACGTGAATCCATTTTAACTCGATTAAAAAAAGTCAGAAAATATGTGAAAAGTGATCGAAAGCGAACCTGAGGCCGTAGGTCAGACAGGGCTTCGTCTTCCCCAGCCAGTAGTTGTCAGAGATGCACGAGTAGTGAACGCCCTTCAGGAACTCCTTGCGAGCGTTCAGAGTTTCTTCAAGGCCCTCAGAGCCGCTTTCTTCCATTCCTTCGAGGACGAACTAGTAAATGTTCATTATGCTCAAGTTGCCTTGAAGTTAATTGTGACTTAAATGATAATTAAAAAAAAGTATATATGATTTGAACCTTAATGTTGACGGGAATCTCGCAGCCGAGTTCTTGCATTGTCTCAATTGCATTAATCCACGCGACAACTGGCCCCTAAAGAGAATAGTCGAATTTATGTCATCCATTTTTTTTTTGTTTTCTTCGAGAAAGCAAAGGATGCTCATGCTTCACCTTGTCGTCCGTAGCACCACGACCATAGAGCTTGCCATCCTTCTCAACGAGCGTGAATGGATCAGTGTTCCAGCCGTCCTAAAAACATTCCAATTATGAATATTTTTGTAGCGGATCAGTCCATTCAAAGAGATACAATCTGATAATCTAACATCTTGCTTGGCCGGCTGGACGTCGAGATGTCCATAAATAAGAAGAGTTTTCTTCTTCGGGTCCTCGCCAAGGACACCGAAGATGATTGGCGGAAGGTTAATTGTCTGACTCTCCATCACCTACAAAAACTATTCCTCATTTATTTCAGTGAAGATTTGTTTCAAATTATATCTCTCTACATCTGTTGATGATGGACATTTGGATCCCATCTCTCAATATTTGAAGTGTCTCTGATCTCTACCTGAGTGCCGGGGTGGATGATCTCCGTTTTCACTCCCAGCTTTTGAAGTTCCTGCAATCAGGATGAGATGTTTTTGTCGTTACTTTATTTCCACATACATTCATGGCAATGAAATGGAACATTTTCATATTTCCTCCAATATTGAACATTTGGCTCCCATTTCTCGGTGACTGGTCATCAAACATCACGCGCTACTTTTACCGATAAGAACCTTACTTTAGAGATTGTGTTCAGCTGACTCTATTTTATACTTGCTAGCAAGTGCTCTGCAATCCCAACACAGGTGTTCATTTTCAGAGGCCACGTGTCCCCGTCTTCTCAGAAAGCGTCATTCCCCGCCTACAAAAGGACTTGTCAAGAAGAATTCGGAAAGGAGATAAGAGTGCTGAGAAGAGCTGATGAAATGGACAAGCGATCAGCCTCAAAGCGGCTTACGGCTCCCCTTATCAGGCTGCCAATGTCACCGTGCCTACGCTAAAGACCTTTTCGGAGAAATGATCCTCTGTGAACTACACTCTGAACCAAAGTCTGGAGTACGCGCTTTTAAGATGAAAAGAGGGGGTCACGCGATCAAACGGCGATCAGTGCAAAAATTAAATGGAGCAGCATTTTTATAAATATACATCTCATTTGTCGGAGGATACCTTGTCTGCCCAGTGAACCATGCGAACAACTTCAGGGCGATGGGATACAACTCCAGAGATTGAGGGGATCGCAACGGCTTCCGCCAGCCGTGCAACGAACGCATCCTGCTTCGCCTCGATTGCACTGAACGAAAATTACGAATTTTATGCACTGCGATCCCACGGTGTGCATTACTACAAGCACATATTGTTACAACAGTAAAATGATTAACGCTCAAGCAGTGATGTCCAAAACTAGGCCTGGGCCCAATATTTGGCGTGGCTGGCCCGAGCCTCGTTTTGGACATCTGTGCGCTCAAGCCACACCTGAACACCGTCTCGTATACAGCTTCGGGGACAGCCATCACTCCTCGCGTTGTTTCTCCAATTTGAGGTTAACTTAAAAACATTCACTTATACATACTTATCAGCGATATTGATAGCATGGCATATAAGGGAGGACGAGAGTAAAGTGGGGGCATGAGTGGACGAGATAGAGATTGGGCAGCAGTGTGGGACCACGACAGTGATGGCCCGTGCCAGGGTATCAATGAGAGGTCGGGATAGGGAGGGGGGGGTGAGGAAGACCCGCCCGGTCATACATACGTGATAGACAAGACACGGAAGAGAGAAGGGCGCTTTATGGGGATGGCGGGAGAAGTGCCAGAAGAAGAAAAAAGATGGAAGTATCACTGATGTGAGAAAGACGCCGCTGATAAGGTCTACTCTCTTCAAACGTCTGACGCAGTGTTCACTACCAGGAGGAGTCATATCCGGCTAGTCTCTCTTCTATCTCTTCCATCCTCCATCGCCCAATCACAGTCAGTCTCTAAGCTTCTCTTGACGCTTTTTAATTCCTCAGCAAAAAGACTTGAACACGAGGTGTTGAGACGTCTTAGCGAAGAAAAGCCACGCGGCAGACAACGGAGATTGTTCCAGTAAGAAGACCACATGGAGTGATTGGCTTGAACAATGAAGTCTCCTTGAGACAAAAGTATCGAAAGCTTCTCTCATTCTCCCTCCCTCTGTGCAATAATACTAGATATTCGAAGGGGTCTCGATTGTTGTATACGGTTTTAATAAGCATACATATGAAGCGGTCAAAACTTATTATTCAACAGAAAAAAAAACATTATTCGGCAAACAGAAAACAAAGGCATGTGAGAAGTAACTCGCATTTGGTATCAGTCAAGTCACAGCTAGGGAAAATAAAACTATTCAACGATGCCTATCGGAATGCACACATAATGCACGTACACATAAAACGTTGTCAATGAAATAAGATAGATATTGTGTGAAAAGGCAAGAAAGGCATTCAATAAATGGGTAATAAAAGAGGTGGTCAATGGCATGGAACTTGGAATATCCGGGCACATGTAAGCGAGAGTGACTAGTCCTTGCAGGGAGGGTGCTACGTCATTCATGAAAGAAACTTTTCGGCAAAAAAGGATCGTTGAATGGCAGAAGACGTTTGCAAAACTTTGCAACGTTGATCGTTGACTGATTTTAATTGTACCAGAAGGATGCAATACAGATATCGAAGATATTGAGATATGTTCAATCTCTTCGTTTCAAATTTTCACAATGTAGCTAAAAATTAAAATATATATGTTTATAAAAGAAAAAAATAACGATGTCGACACCGTCAATTGGAAGGAGAGAGATCACCGAGAGAATTCCTGAATGTAGATACGATCACCAGACTCGACATCGTCTGGAGTAGAGCGAGCTCGACCGTTCAAGGCTTCTGCAATTAGACATTCTGATGTATTCAATTCAACAATTCGACACCGCTATCTCTTACGATATTATTATTCCTATACACACATACATATGAATTAACATTGAGAGCTGCAACTGCGATAGAGAATAACCTTAACTTTTGGAACGGATTCTTTGCTCATTGCCTGCTTAAACATGCCGATTGCATGGTGTATTGCCATAAAATAAAAGCAGCTTCATATACATTAAGTGTTTTGAAAAATAGTCAAATAAAAAAGAAACCCTAAACTAGAAATCTTACCAGCGACTGCTCTGTCGTCTAGTCGCTCCGTGCGCTCTCCTCGGTAGAGGTCAAAGTTGTTGATCTGGTTGACACATCTTTGAAGCTCCGCATCCACATGCCGTAGAAGCTGTAATTTTAAACATAATAAAAATGCGGCATTAAATACCACCATCTTCTTTTTTTACTATTAGGTTAGATAATAATGTAGAACAGGATGGTGAAATAGTGAGAATACAACGTACGGCAGATGATGCAAGACGAAGATGGTCTCTGAGGAAGGTCTGGCAATGCGCGAAGGAAGGCCGGTTCTCCGGTTTGACATCCCAAGTACGTAACATCAGATGATAACTGAAATAAATAGAATATTATTAGAAGAGTCTAATTGCTTGCAGAAACAATGAAAAAAAGCATTTATTTTTAAACATAAGCTGACATATCGGGATGGCAGTAGGTGGGGCGGTCCATGCGTCTGCCAGATTTGAGGAAGGAGTGCACGTTCTGCTGAAGTCCCGGATAGGGGTCACTGCCGAGAGAGAAGAGCTCGTACAGTACGACACCAAAGGCCCAGACATCAGACTGAGGAAAGCAAGTTTTACAAGTAAGAAAAGATCTAAGGATACAATGCACTGCTTGGACACCTCACATCTAGTACATTTTCAATAACAAACCTCAACCGAGAAGATGTGCGTCTCAAGTGCTTCTAATGCGAGCCACTTTACTGGGACCTTTGTCTCTGTCTGCATCCTACAAGCATTCAATCTCTTGTTGGGGGTCAAGAACTGCTCTCCATGATGTTACAATAATCATCAACAAGCCAAACTTGCAAGAGATGTTAAATATTTTTCCAACCGATAATAGTCTTTTTGCTCCATTTTCGTCAGTCCGAAGTCGGCAATTTTCGCGACTCGATTGGACGTGAGTAGGACATTCCGCGCTGCGAGATCGCGATGAATGCACTGAATGATGAGAATCAAGATCAAGATGAGAAGTTGCGAAAAACGAGGGAATTCTATTCTTACAGGAATGGATGCGATGTATTCCATGCCAGAGGCAATCTGCATGGCGAAAGAGATGAGGTCACTGGTGGCCAGTGTCTTGCTCTCTGGCAGCAGGCGATCACTCTCCAGCTTGCTCTGCCACGTCGTGTCAGTCTCGGACTGAACGACATGGCTTCGATTCAGTAATGTAATCAATAAAATGCAATTAGCAATTAAAAGTAATATAATTAGTAACAAATTCATGCTAGATGAACTTGCCATGAGTACCTTGTACTTGACGGAGTTGCTGGCCTGCTTCTTGTCTGGCAGTAGATATTCATCAGCAGACGCGTCCTCGTCCTCGTCTCCGACCTCCTCCAACTCGTCAACGAACGTGCTGCGATTCCGCATCAGGAACGTCTTGAGATCACCCAACTCACAGAGTTCAAAGGCTACCAACATATCACCCTTCCTGCAATGAATAAGGATTATTTACAACATTTACTAAGTAGAAGGGCCTTATTGGTTAAGGAATAAACAAATAATGGAAATTGAACAACTGTCTATTTGAAGAATGAATGATTAGTGTCTCTGACTCTTTGATCTTGTTGGTGGAAGCGCCAACGAGCGCGAGTACATTCGGATGAGGTAGAGCGCCTCCGCGGTATGCGTCGAGTGCAATCAAGATCTTCAGCTCTTGCATCAATGACATCAATGCCTCCGGACGATTTCGCATTGGTCTCTGAAGAAGGAAGAGATAAGAGAGAAAGATCACGGGGAATCACACCTTGACTGCGACAAGAAGCGGCTTCCCTCTGTCCGGCTCGTTCTGCGGTCGCTGGAAGAGACTGCCCTTCAGCACGACTCCAAAATGGCCACAGCCGATTTGCTTCATGTCCAGAGACAAGCACTTCTCGTCTATCTCATATCTCGGGTCGTAAGCAGTCGCTTGCGCACGCGCTTCCAGGTTCATCTAGAAAGTTAATTGCGAAGAGGGATAGAGATGTCGAAAATATGAGAGAGAAAAGAGAGAAAGAGAGGGACAGAGAGACCTTAGAATGGATGCTCGGTAGCTGGATTGCCTCTCCGTTGCCTGGATCGTTGATGTCTCCTCCTCTCATCAGCTGCTCGTACATCAACTCCATGGTTCTCTGCTGCTCACTGCAAGAGAATGATGATTCTTTGCCTGACATCAAAATGGATGAGCCCGACCTGGATTTCTTCCTCTGCTTGGCATACATCCTGAGCATGAGCAAGAATGCGGCGATGAGTATCATGATGACAATGCCGACGATTGTCAACAACCGAGTCGAAATGTTTCGAGGTGCCCCTTCCACCTGTTGACAAAGGAACTCTCTCTCTCCCTCTCTCTCTCTCTCTCTCTCTCTCTCTTTCTCTCTCTGAACAAGTCTAAAACCATTTTCACATAACATATTTTTTATTTAAAATTTAAAATATAAAAGGAGTAAAAGATATCTAACCGTCAGCTCAATCTTCCTCGATGCTCTTCCTGCTCGATTGGAGCCGACACATTCGTACGTCCCCGAGTCCTCACCCGTCACTTTGGCGAACTTGATTTGAGAATTGTTATCGCTGAACTGCACTCCGCCACCGTCGTTGCTGATCTCTTTGCCATTCTTGAACCTGTTGACAACGAACAAATCAAATCCATAATATAAAATTTAATGTTTCAAGTTAACGCTATTGAAAAATTATTTTGAGTTGTGCAATTTGATTTTGTGATTCACATGCATATACCATATGAATGTGACAGACATGTAAAGATGCCACTTGTATGTATTTGTCATTTCTTCTCTGATCATGCTTTTCCACATTAACTCATGGATTTATTGACGAGACGAGCGAGACAGGAGATCAAGAGAGGAGAAGAGCTGACTTACCACTGAATGAAAGGTTTCGGCTCGCCAGTCATCAGACACTCGAGCGAAGCCTCCTCGGCATACGTGACTACGAAGTCACTGTTGGGATTGGGCTGCTGCTTCGAGGGCTTTATCGTCCTTTGGATCTAAATTTGGATTAATTTGGCAATCTTTCACCTATAGATGCAAAGAAGACAGACATGGATGAACTGGCTGAGAGCCTGCTGGGAGCCGCCACGACCACGCACGAGACAGGTGTACTCGCCCGAGTTGGCGGCAGACACATTCCGGATGGTGGTCTTGACGTATCGGTTGTGGCTCACGTGCTCGGAAGTCGTCTCAGGAAGCGTCATTTCTTTGAAGCGCCACTCGACATCCCTGCAGGGATTCAATTATACCGTAAGCATTAATATACAACCAAACAGAAAAAAAGAGAATTTAATTATACAGTAAACATTAATATGCGGCAAAAAGGATAAAGAGAAAAAAGAGAGAGAATGCCTACCACTGCTTGTACGCGGGGACGCTGCACTCGAGAGTGACGTCATCACCCTCGAAGATCATGTTAGCGTCTTCGTTGACTGGCGCGGTCGGCGGCTTCTGCTTCGAGACATGAATGGATGGCGCGTCGTCGGCCACTTGCAACTCCATACTCGTGCTCTTCTTCGCCTGTGCATTTCATGATTCATATATCCATGATGGTTGTTTTCACAGCCATTCACAGCCATTCCTCCTCACCTTATTCGCAAAGGCTCCTTCGCAGTAGAACTCGGCATGGTCCAGCGCATGATATTCTGTTGTCAGCGCAGATTCGTAAGTGCCATGAATGTACTCGGCATCGCCAATCGTGCTCCAATCCGAGCCCCTAAAGTTTTGGATATTGCTGATATGGTCGCGTAACGTGGACGGGATCTCATTGTCAGTGCCATTAAAAAACAATTACCCAGTCTTCTTTTTAAAGGTAGGACGAATCAGTGGGAAGTGCTCAACGACGCACGAAACTTTGACCTAAAGAGCTTTAAAATTATGAAGAATAAATTTCGATTTAGAACGGACCGTTGAGCCGGTTTTGTAGAAGGACTGGTTCAGGAAGACACTCGCTTGGCTGTCATTCGAAATCACGATGCGAGGCTTGATCTAAGGTGAACCTAGCGTTAATTTCGTGAGGTAAGCAAACATAAAAGATCCTTATTAGGATCTTTTGGCAGGAATGTATTGTATTTACCTTCGTGCTGTCTATCTTGATGTTCCATTCGACAGTGTGCACGGCGTCGCCATTCGTTATCTTCAGAATGTACCTCAAAGCAACCCATTTATGCTCAGAAAATAAAATGCATAAACACACAGCAAAGTATGACTAAGATGCGTAAGAGTACGAACTTCCCAGCCATGTCCGTCCTGATGTTAGTAATGACAAGCCTTTCAGTGCGGCGTCCGCCAGCCTGCGCAACGGACTGGTTCATGTGGTAGTTTACGTCGCTGACGATCACTTCTGTCGAGTCTTCTTCAGAGAACAAATGCCGGAAACTCTAAAAGGGTTTTCTGTTTACTGCAACGATTGCGATCACAATGGGAAATACGTAAATAATATGACTTCCGCAAAAATAAAGATGAAAATTCATATTCGCTAACCCTCATCCACTGAGAGCGATATCTGCTGGTGTCGCTAGGGAAGACGGCCAAATCGGCAATGAGTTCGAGAGTGTCGCTATCCCGTGGCATTCTGTCGCGGACGGTTCCTGGCGATCGCGATAATTCCTGAATCAGCTATATTTAATCACACCTAGTTTTCATCTGCAATTTCTAAATATGAAGGAAGCCTGAGGAGTTTTATTCGCGAAAAACAAGGCTTTGATTTGCATTGAAATCATTCAATCACTTGAATATGCGCTCTTGGCATTTTTTTGCTTTTGTTTCGGTGACGACGGACCTAGAATTGATCGAAAGCTGACTTCCAAAAAAAGAAAGAAAGAAACAAGAGAGATCACCAACCCTTATTTGCTCTTTGCGAGGCGAAACGACAATTTCCTTTGCAATGGACTGTTTCAATTCGCCATCTTTGAACCAGTGGCACTTGTAAGATCCAGAGTCCTTAAAGGATGCAAAAAAGTAACTTTGAAATCGCGCCATTGTCCTATCCAAAGGGCGAAAGGGCGTGTGAATAAGTGAGATGCGAGAGCAAATGTCGGGAACATTCAAATAGATTACAGTTGATTTGCCTGCACTTTATCTATGAAATATTAGTCAATTCGAGAAAGGCGCCAATGCCATTAGTGAATATGTTAACCTCTGCCTTCAGTTCGGCGATTGTAATTGTGCGATTGATCTCGCTCGAGCTTGTCTTCTTGATTGTCACAACACTGGCATCCTTAAGAAGAGGATGCAAGTATAAAGATGGAAAAAAAAGATAGCACCATTAAGAGTAGACAATAAATTGTTTTGGCTGCTGAACTGACTTCGCATCGAGGGCACGAGACATTCAGGAACATTTTGTACTTGTCGATGATCTCGGGCAGCTGTTCCAGGCGGCAGACGAGGTCAATGTTACCTCCCACGTAGGGCCAATCCATTTCTTCCGTGCCCTGTCAACATATACTTATATGTAAACAAGAAACAAGCAATTAACGCCACTTTTACCAAAAGCTGCGCAAAAAAATGGACTGACTTCAATCCATTGGAAGGAGATGTCGCTTGAAAGGTCCTTGCCGCCCTCCTTCTTCGGCGTGATGAAATACATGACATTGGTGTCGTTGCTGCTCTCCAGCTGGCACGAGAAGCTCAGTCGCTGCGTTATCTTCTGCTCGAGCGATTTTGCTGTTATGGCAAAGCCTCTTCTGAAGAGTACCGCTGTTCAATACTTGTAACTGATTATTTGGAGAGAATAGAAGAAGAAAAAGTTTAAAGTTTAAATTTGGTAAAAATAAATGCTATAAAAATTGAAATAAAATATACCTGGGATCATATATTTTGTCGGCGCTCTTCCAATGCTTTCCCTCGACCACGAGAATGACGTGTTCATCATCCTTGAGTGGGCGGGCCGTGCGACAAGGGACGGTGAAGTTGTCCGACGACACGCTGAATCCGTCGTTGGCCGTGCGGAGGAAGAAGTTGTCTTCACTCTGCACGAACAAATACACTTCGTCAGGTTCGCTGTCGTCGAGGGAGCCACATCTGAAAGGATACATCATGTTTTTACGAGTAATTTTCAAGTCCCTCAACGGACCTGTAAAATCCCGAATCTGAAGGCTTTGCTGTGGCGATCGTCAACGTCTTCGTCCACCCATCGACACTTTCTTCCACGATTCGCTTTGCCGCGTCAAACTCGTCGTATCCCTTGAAAGTACGTTGAATAAAGACTAAAAAGAAAGGAAGAGAAATTGAGAAAATACCATGAGATCATGATTCTTTGGCAGCTGCCACGAGTGCGTGCCCCTCTCGTCCTCGCACTGCAGCTGCACCGATTCACCAGCTTTGATCTGAGGTTATAAGGAGATTATAATTAATTAAGTTATGAAAATCTATATATATATTTTTTAGTAAACTGTATATTAATGACGAACCGATATATGGTAGTCATGTTTGGTGTCTTCGGTCATCGAGACATTAGCAGTGATCTCTAGGCCGTCACCGAGTGTGGCGACGCACAGGAGAGCAAGGACGCTAAGCAAACCGCCGCCAGCTTTGAATCTCCTCCTTCCCTTCACTCTCATGCTGCTCTTCTCATCGACACTGCAAATGTCCTCCAGAGCCTGCCATTCACTTCTTCTCCGAGCAATGGTGGACAAAGGTGGCGTGTCGAATGCTGGAAAGGGAAGACATAGTATAGCTCTTTTACATGCAAGATTCGTCTGATTGGCATCAGCTGTCACAAACAAGCGGCGATCAAAAATGTAAAATGTTATGATTGAGCAAAAAGAAATGTGAGTGATAGAGCAGAAGAAATAACGCATCGAGGGTAAGGTGGGAAATAGCAAACAATAAGACGGAGAGTACTGTCAGCACTGTAGAGGAGTTAGTGGGATCAGCCACTTTGAAAGACAAAAAGCATAACAGGGAGTTAATCAGCGAGAGAGTCGAGAGAGAGAGACAAAGATAGAAACGTGGCTGCGAAGATGTGAGAAAGAGAATGAAAGAGAGTACGGCGAGAGGGAGGAAGAGATAGTAGGCAAGAAAAGCGAAACTGTCAGGGAAGATGGAACGAACAAACGCAAATAGTATGATGCACTGACAGCACGGGGCGCTACAAAAACTGTAAGAATAACACTTCGATGCGCCCTCTTACATATTGATTATCTGTGTTTACAAATTCAATGCAGATAAAACAGACACCAGAAAGAAGAGACAAGTCAACTTGAAAAAAGGTGCTAAACTGTTTGTTTTAAGCGTTTTCTTTGTGCATGCTAATTGGATATATGTAGATATATGTAATATATATATATATATATATATATATATATATATTGCATCATAACATTCATAGTTTCATACATGTGTACATAACTGATTTGCGAAAAAGACAAAGGAAACGTAGAGATGAAAAGATGCCAATAAAGAGTGTGAGGAGAGCGT
The DNA here is from genome assembly GCA_945643635.1 of Allodiplogaster sudhausi. Lineage (NCBI taxonomy): Eukaryota > Metazoa > Nematoda > Chromadorea > Rhabditida > Diplogasteridae > Allodiplogaster > Allodiplogaster sudhausi. Next base: position 1,215,618 of record CALZFC010000009.1, read on the forward strand.
CGGTGAGAGAAAGGAACAACTGGGGGAGTGGTGTTACTGGAATGGAAAGAGGAGGGGGGCTTCTGGCGCGTATATCTCGTGGGCACGCCTGTTCGCTGCCGGGCAACTTGCGCAAGTGAGTGAGTGGTAATACCCCCTCCCCGGTTGTACCTCCAGACATCTCCTCTTTTCCATCCATTCTCTACTTCACTCACACCATCGCCAGGTCACTTTCGTTCATTCTGCAGTGTACTGCAAATGTCATTCTCTGAATTAGCGTTATCCTTGCTAGAATCGTAGGTTATTAGTGCTACTTTTGCATGTCTTTCCAACGTAGCAGGGAGTTTCTTTTGCATAGCCAAGGCAACAGGCGGACGCCACTTTTTACAGCTTTCTGCGCCTACGAGGCTGAGAGCCACTTTCTGAGCAGATGAAGACGGCTACTTTCTCTCCCCCCTCCCTTCTTTGTCATTTCATTCTCTTCCATTTATCATCTCAACGTTATTTAGCAACAAGCTACGATCGTTGATATGAGAGAAAATTAGGAAAGATATCATGGAGATAAACGAGTTAGACGAATTTCTGAACTTAAGCGGCTTTGAAGTTGCAATAGTGTGTTCTTTGAGCAGAAAATATGTATTACAGAATGACAGGTTAGAGAGCACACTGGCCAGCTCATACATATCTCGATATTTCGCGGTCCATTCAAATTAGGATGGAGTGGAAATCAAAACAGAAGAATGCACGCAACCAGAGGAGGGGACGAGGAGTGAAAGGACGATGGACGAAAGTACTATAATAAGCGGCTGGCCCTTGCATTAGTAGGACAGGATAAAGAGAGAAGAGAAAGAGAAGGGAGAGGAGGAGATCGCAGCGACTGGAACATGGCCTGAATGGGGCGATTGGGAGGGTAGGAAGGATACAAACAGTCGGCTGCTGTCTGTCATCTCTGGCCACGCAGGCAACCCACGGGCGCATCCTCATTCATCCATCTCTTCGCTCTCTTTCTCTCTCTCTTTCTCTCTCTCTCTCTCGCTCTTCCAAGGTCAGGAGTGCCATTTCCGCGTTCGCTCTCAATCAGTGTTCTCGCTTCATTGTCATTTCAACCACATATTATTCCGGTCATAACAAACGAATAATCGGCTTTCACATCATTTTCGTTGAAGCTAAATCCGAATACGGGACGCATGGTCCATTCTCTGTTTTCTTCTTCTTCGTAGTCAAGAGATACGGCGCGAGAGTGGTGTGACGAGACAGAAAGAGAAAGAGAAAGACAGTTAAGGTGAGAGTGAATGAGAAGAGCGGGGCCGGGCGGCCAGAGGCATCGATTCGCTTTCCACAAGGCACACGAGTCACTTCATCCCGAATTCACAGGTGGCAACCAACCACTTTAGAGGCAGAGAGAGCTCATGGGCTTCTGCCTCCGAACACAAAAGAAGCCTACATTCATCTCATTTCGCGTCAAGAGACCAGGAAGGAAAAGGAAGACATTGGATGACGAAGAAACACAAAAGGATAGACAACATTGGCTGAATGTCAAGAGGCGCCAAGAATAGCCATATTTAGCTGTAGATATGTATTTCGCATGAAATATCCAAAATTGATATCAAGACAGAAAAAAATGCTCATATAATAAAAGTCATAACTTCAGAAGTCACTCCGAGGATGAAGAAACAGCTGACAGACAGCTGCACAAGTGTTAGAGAGCATGAGATTAGTCAACACTTGAAAGGCTTCAAGCCAAAAGCGAGCACGTGAGTCATTCAAGAAATTTTTTTATTTGGGGTGGCAAAAATAGAAAGTCGAAGTGATTAAGTGAATCACGCTGTTTATACTGGGAATCCGATTGGCAAGGTGCGAGTGATAAGAGGAAGGCAACTCGATTTCAGAGCGCACTTTTGGAATCAAAATATTTTTATCACTCCAGAAACTGAGTGGGAGAGGAGCAAGTGCTTACTAAAACTTATTAAGATTGAAGCAGTTACTCGCAAACAAAATTATAGGTTTAGATTCGCGGGCGATTTATTATTATTATTATTATTATTATTATTATTATTATTATTATTATTAATATTTGTCGCACGAACGGAAATGTTTTTTAAGAAAAGACATTTTGAAGCACAAACACAAGGATTACAGCCTGTCTTGCCAACGTCTTATCTTATCCAAGACTAAGAAAGATGTGGAACACTGGAGGCCGATAGAGACGAATGATTAGGTCACATGGGAAGGCTGATAAACTTTGCAGGAAACATTGAAGGGAGTGTGATGGAGAGATAGAAAGAAAAAGCAGTCAGAAAAAGAATGAGAGAAGTTGGATCGCGGTAGAGAGACAGAGAGGCAGGGAGAAAGAGAAAGAGATGGAGAGAGAGAGAGAAGGAGAGAGTTTGTTGCTGATACGTTGTGATGTCGTTATGCAAGGCGGAAGAAGCAGTGGAGCTTAAGCCAACTCAGAGAACGACCTTCTTGGGCATCTGCAAACAGAGAGTGGCGCAACAAGGGGAGACGCAGAGAAAGAGGGAGAGAAAGGGGAGAGCGAGAAAGAGAGTGAGCTAGAGCAGAGAGTGAGAGAGAAAGAGAGAGAGAGAGAGAGAGAGAGAGAGAGAGAAAGAGAGCGAGAGATGGAAGGAGCAGAGAGCAAAAGTAGTGCGTGGAAGGAAGAGAGAATCAGAGGTGCAAACAGGGAACAGATCGAGAAAAGCCGCCAGGCCGGCCGCAGGTGGCCGAGCAGGCATGGAGATTGACCGAGATCGCGTTGCTTGATCACTCCAAGTGCCATTAGCAGAGAAGCCAAGAGGAAGAGAGGGGAAGGGAGACTCACTAAATGACAGAAGTGCTCCAGTAGGCCATTCACACACCCTTCTTCACACATTCTCTCATTCAACAGAACAAGCCTAATGACGCCATATTTATAAGTGAGTAACCGATATCTAAACACTCTTCTATTGCCACCAGAACTAAGAAAAACAGAAGGCTTTTAAGATTGTAATAACATGTCTTGAAGCTCGGACGATAATGAAACTCCGAAAGAAAGAGTAGAAAGGAGCGTGCGAGAGAAGGCTGGCAAAGGCGGAAAGACAGAGAATGGAGAGAGTGAGTCATCCATCGATGGTGCTTCTCCATTGAAATCGGCCAGCCGGGAGGGACTGTCTTGTGACTCCTCTTCATTCCAACAATGGAGTGAAGCGAAGATACTCATTATTATTCTATTCTTTCAATTATGAGCGCTTAAACCTTCTCATGCTTCTTGAAAGGTGGTGGTGATGTTGTTTTTATAGCTAACATGCCATTGCGTCAGTAATGCATGTATTACTAAGTTCACTCGGTTCAACAAGCAAAGAGGAACGAGTAAATGACTAGAAATAAGAATAGAGGACTGGCAGGGCGCATCTTTTAACTGTGTGCCCGGAGCGTGTGGCCGCGCATACAAAAGTGAGGAAAAGAGACACTGAGAGAGACGGAGAGAGAGAGAGAGTGAGAGAAAGAGAAAGAGAGATGGAAGGATGCGAACGACGGGGATCGATTGATCATAGAAGAAGGAAGAGAATACACGCGATACATAAGCGGTAGTGAAGTGAAGTGGAGAGAAGGAGAGATTGTTCGTCGCTCCATCAAAGTGATGAAAAGGATTCTGTGAAAAGGGGAGACTTTTTGTATTGGATAAGAAGAAGAAGAAGAAGAGAATTGAACAGAACAGGCAGAAATACAGAGAAGGCATTCCATCTTGCACCTCTCATTTATCATTCTCTCCGTTTTCACGCAACACAAAAAAAGATAAAATGAAGCAAAAGAGCAGAGGATTGCGTGCCGAAAGATTCTCTTTAAATGTCTAAAGAATATAGAAGAAATTGGGATGATGACAAGGGCGCGATTACACGGAAGTGGCAACAATGGAAGAGAAAGGTGTCGCCAATGGGATATTGGATTGTATCGAAAGACTGAATAGAACAGAGAGAAAGAGAGAGAGAAAGAGAGAGAGAGAGAGAGAGAGAGAGAGAGAGAGAACGTACTCATACTCCGTGACAAAAGGTAAGGGATGAGGTCGTGACTGACAGACAGCCTGTCCACCTTCTCGCTCCTCTCGCTCTCTTCTCCTTCCACTCCAAACTGGCATTCTCTGTAACTCTCGTGTTCTCCTCGTTCCAGTCTTTCCTCCCGATCGAGATCGTAGCTCTGCGCGGGAGCCTGCAGCAGTCTTCTCTTTAGTAAATGAGAGCCAGCTGCCATCTGCCCGGTTACTAGAGGTCACACATGTTCATATCGCGTAGGCCATGCAGAGAGAAAGTGAAAGAAATAGAGAGAGAGAGAGAGAGAGAGAGAGAGAGAAGGTGAGGGAGCGAGAGAACGAGAGAGAGAGAGAGAGAGACGGCCCTGAGAGAAGGATAATGAGGAAGGACTGACAGGGAGAGAAAGAAGAGAGACTAGAAAGGAAGAAAAGCCCACATCGTACAATCCACAATTTCATGATAAAGATACATATATATTATGCCTCGCCAATATGTATTCTTTTTCTATTTTATTGAAATGGACTATAGCCTAAGCTTATCATCTGACAATTATAACATTGCTGTAAGGCGTGCGTGCATATAGAGACTGTTTTTAATGTTATTTCCCGTAAACAATTTGCATCGGTTTACATAAAGTTGGCGGAACAGGTTTGGACAACCGAGACAAGGAGCACAGGGTTTGTGATAGGCGAGTGAGTGAGCCAACTAGTGAGACGACAGTCTATCTGTGCACTAGCCATTATGCAATATAGGGCACCTTACTAGGGGTTCAAAAAGGAGCATAAAACAAGGTTATTATAATTGCCTGAATTCTAGACAATAGGAAATAGTGAATATCACTAATAGGTAGTAGTCAAAGAAAATGACAAAAAAGACTAGGTTATCTCCCTGACTGTTCATACAGATGCGTTTGTCAGTAAAAAAATGACTGAAAAAAATTAATTGAGATGCGTACTCTAGCAATGGCGTAAGGCCTCTGTAAGAAGGATAATTCAGTACAATGAGATAGTCCTATAATGAGATGTATTAGAATGAAACTAGTCGAGACCATATCTCAGTCAGTAATTAAAACCTTTCAGCACAAACCGACGTATTCATGATATCTAGGCACGTTTTCGAGGGTTTTTGGAAGGTATTCATGCATGTACAAACTTGTGTAATCACGGAAAATAGATATCATAGAATAAGGCTGGGCATGGGAACCGAAGATACTCTGCGTGGGTAATCCGGTTACACAGCGATGATAAATAGCGACTATGTTGCATGTTTGACAGCTTCACCTAGTTGATACGGGAGGGGGATACCATGCTCGCCGAACGAGGCCAGCTGAAAAAAGTTAGTGCATTGGAGAATATTTAACATAGAGCATTGATGCATATAATATTGGAGGATGATTGAAGTACAAAGAGAGAACAGGGCGTTGTAAAATATTAGGCGATGTTGTGTGGTGAGCTTCTCATTGTATCGCGCTCACTATTTCGGTGGTGGCATAACTCTCATCTCGACCTAGAATTGAGCAGTATGAGCATTGATTGTGTAAATCACAGTTCAAAGATCGCAGATCACTGATACCCCTCGCGCGCGAAGCGAAGCGCTTCTCTCGAAGAAGGCCAAGTAGCAATTCCGACGCATCTCGATCATCTCGGATGCACTCACGATCTCAAGAGCACTTCTCATTGCTTCTCTACGTACATCTCTAATTGTAAGATGCTCCAACCTTAACAGAGAGGTCATCGTAGCATCGCCAGAGGCCATCCATTGGATTCCTGGCATAAGCGATGTAGTGGCCGTTCTCCATGTGCTCGCCGAGATGGCAGACCACCGAGACCAACTCGTACTGCATGGATGCCCTGGAAGACGCAATTCAACATGGACAGAATTTCTCATCGGAACCAGATCGAGATGACGAACTCGCTCCGATCGATCGTGTTCCAGTGCATGTAGGGCGACATATTCAAGGTGGTAGGAAGCTTGAGGTTCGCATGAAGCTTGAAGCATCCATTCATGGCCTGAATGTGCATAAAGTATAGAATGTTGCATACATGCGAGCGTTGGAATACAGTAATTGAAAAAATAAAAAGATAGGAGAATTGCTGACAGCCGTGTTGTGCTTGAAGCGCATGATGTGGACGGCGAGGACATCGGGAGTGAGTGCAAATGTTCGTTTGAAGAAGGAGCACGAATGGCGATTTCGACAAGTCCACTGTTCTGTCTCCATCTCGGATGTATCTTCCTGTAATATGGTAGCGATTTGTTGATATTGATTCGGACACAAAATCAACTACTCATTTCGAGAAAGACTAAAAATATTAGTCAACCTCAAGACATTCAGCAAGCGTGCTCCGCGGTGCCTCGGGGTCTCCCATTTGAATGGCCGGATCACGCTCGAGTGGAAGTCTGAAATGAGAATCTATGCGTATCGTATCGCGACAATTCGCGCGCCATGCGCGAAATTGCTGGCTATTACATATGTATGCCAACAAGTACTTGCTTCTCAAGATAATGATGACTAGAAAAGCATATTAAATATTCATGTACCTGTCACTGTTCGCTCTTACGATGACATGAAATCGAAGGACAGGCGGAAGTCTCGCGAAATGGCGAAGAAAGAAGTCTTCAGTCCGGTCGATCAAGCCGCTAGAGTGCCAATTGCTGATCACGAAGCGCTCTCTCGACAGGTCACGATCTTCTGGCCACTCGGGCATCTGAGGAGAAATCAATATGCTATTCAGAGTGATTATTGAGGAGTCTTTGTTTACTAGATGAAATGAGAGATCATCCGAAGAGGGCACTGAGATGATGCCGTTTCTCTTCATTTCTCTAAAGAATGTCTCCTTCGCTGCGGCGAATGGAGCGTTTCTCTGCGCGACGTAAACGAAAGGACCCATCAGTCTAAACAAAAATACCAATCAGTAGCGATTGGCCTAAAAGCAGAAGAATACTTTATCCATATGCATAGTGTTCTCCAAGTTTGTCAACGTTAATTACTGTCTTACCCAGGACGTCCACGAATGCCGAGAGTGACAAGAATGTTAACGTAGGCCCGAGAGCAGTCTACAAGCTGAACAGCTGCGAAGTGTTTCTGGCGTAACAACTGAAAAAAGTTGACGAAATGTAAAAATCGATCTTGAGGAAGCGTTCGCAATTATAATAAGGTTTGCTAATTGATACCTCCAATGGCACGTTCCTGTCCGCGCTCAGCGTCGCGAATCCTTCATTTTCATTGAACCGACAAACTAGAATCTGAAGTTGGAAAGTGAAATTAACACAAGAAAGTAAGCTATGATAATGCTTATTGTTAGAAAGATTTGCTCGAAATAATTTTTCAAAAAATGAGCCTGACATGGTTCGGATTAATGTGCTTGACGAGATGGTGGTCGAGAATCCTTTGTTCCAATTGGTCGACTGTCAAGGAAGTCGAGAACTTCTCGTACGACTAGGAACGGTTACAAGTATTCGCTCAGAACAGAAAGATGTGAGAAAGAAGATTCTCCTTTTCAGGCGCTTACTTTCATGCTGAATCTTTGCACGCCCACATCGTCAAAGGGCACCACTGTCCGAAGGTGGACGCTGTCTTCGCTGCAGGGAAAGGAGCAGATCCATTGGGAAATATTATTAATAATACATTTGTTTCGGCCAAAAAAAAGATTGATTTCGAACTGACGAAAGGTGCACAGAAGTGTGAGCCATTGGGTCATAGCAACTAGTGACTCGCTCCGGGCATAGCGTGCATCGCTAGGACAACAATGTCATTTATCACTTGAGAAGGTATGAGTTAGAGTTCGCCAAGCTTACCTGATCGAGATGTTTGTACATGTAGAGGCACTCGTAGAATGGACTCTGGTTCCTGCTCTTGTCCCGGAGTGCGAATGTTGTGAGACTCTGTTGCTGCTCGTAGTCCGGCTTGAAAGCCAGCAGTAACGAAAGATTTATTAGGAATTCCCAATTAATGCAAAAAGCTTACGTATTGCAGTGAAACGTCGCCACGTTCTCCGTAATTCGTTTCCTGGTGCAGCATCTCAAGAAATTTTTGATAGAGCTCGCAACTGTCCTGAAAATAGCAAAAATGAAAATGGTTATTTGAAGACCCAGTCAATAACTTATCACTGCTGACAATGAACACAGGTATGAAAAAAAAAGAAAAAAAGTTTAATGCAGACCTGGTGTGCCCCGTTGAACATGCTAGGCAAGAGAACACGCAGCTCACCAATTACGCGAGTCATATCTTTCTTCCCGCTCTAAAAAATACATACAATGGTAGTTAAAATCCACGGGATAATTAACGTTGAAAGAGAATAAAATTATCTAAATAAAAGGGAAACGTTTAATTGGAACCTCGTTCATAAAGAAGCTGTGCAGGAGCTGAGAGAGCAGATCACAAAGAGCGGGACGGAGTGGAATGTCACGTACGGATCTGCCACTTCGGCGAAGTTGTTCACAACTACGCTGCAAAATCGAATTGTGGTACAGACAAAATATGATATTATAATTTGGATGACACGATGTTGAAAATAGGAGCAAAAGGCCAAGAGTGCTAACCCTGAAGGCATCCTCGTAACTGCCACTGATTAGAATGAATCCAGCTTTGCAGTGTGCAAATGCGACGAAGAGGGCATTCGCGAAACAGGTTGCACCAGTATTCGCGAATCCCTTTTGAAAAGGCACACGGCCGTCGCTTACGTGCTGAAATTATCATTGAGAGGATATCGAATAGAAAAAATATATAAAAAAAAGATAATGAGAGGATTAAGAAAGCAAAAAATAATAACCTTGAGAACGCTAGTTTGTCCGTTGTCCACTGGGGAGTTCTTGGCAGAGCGAGCGGCGGGAGGCGGTGGAGTGGCCCTCCGTGAGGCAGTGCTTGGCGCAACTCGCTGGGAGGCCGAGCGGCCTAGCGAATGCTTTTGCTGCTGCTGCGGCTGCCGCTTCCATTCTCGCTGATCCTAAACCAAGAACGATCTCAGTCTTGGCAAGCAGTGTCATCAACAGTGATCACGCTGCTACATACTTGCTATGGTAAGAGTCATCAAAAAAGTATACAACTTTAGTATTCTGAAATGAATAGTGATTCCAATTGAACACCGACTGAAAATACTAAACGCTTGCGCACAAACAATCTACATGTATGAACATATCATGCACATGCTTTTCAGTTGAAGAGATTCTAATCGAGAAACGACGAAAAGCATTTACAATTTCACAAGACAGACATGCTTGAAACCTCGTGATGATTCCGAAGGGAAGCTTCAGAAGCGGAACTGTTTAGCTAAAGATCGAGAGCTATGCCTTATTAAAATTAAATTTAAAAGAGGGGAAGTGAGTGAATCGAACCTTCTCAGTGCTCGAGGAAGAGTTTGCACGCGAAGTGGATTCTATTGGAGTACCTAAGAGAAATTGATATTCGTACTTATTATTAATATCAGTGTAAAATTTATATTTAAAAAAAATTGAAGTTTGCCTGACTTTTGAATGCCTTTCTCGCGGCCAGGAATGGACCTGAAAAAAAACATTCATCTAAATGTTTAAAAAAAACTGTATTAAAATCTCCTTTTCATGGCAAACATTTGCACGAACTTGTGATAATCTGAGTGAGTCGCCTGCTTAGCGACTTTCTCCTCCGGTTCTTGCGGTCAAAATCGGCTTTGGGATTCTCTTCAACTGAGAAAAAGAATTTACAAGCAGCACGTACTGTAATATTTGTGTATAATATTTATGTAAATATTTACTCCAGGCATCAATTTAAAAAAAAGATTTTCTTACTTTGCAATGTTCTCGGAGGCCTGAAGTTGTGGTCGGCAATGTGTGCCATGACGTCTCTTCGACGAGAAGCGACAACGGAGGATTCAGAGAGATCCTGCTGCCTCCTCTGCTGATCTGGCGACTCCGTCCCACTTCGCTCTCGAGTCTACAAATGCACTGAGTGCGGTGGTCTGCTTTCGTCATCTCCTTATTCCTCCCCTTCTCTTCTCCTTCTCCAATTCTCTGATATCGCTGCGTATTTTTTTCCAATGGTCCTCGCTCCCTTTTTTTTACGAATTCAGCAAGCTCGTCTGCATGATCAATGTCTCTTTCGGCATTCTCCATTCCAAATCGATCATAATGAATGTATTGCCTGGGCGAAAAGGCGACCAGCCGTCATAGTGCCTCACCCCTTTCCCCAAACTTTTCTCGATCGGCAGGGAAAAGAGAACGCGACGGCGCGTTGTAAAACAAAAAAAAAAAGCAAGCGGAGCGAGAAATGCGCATGGAAGAGTGTATGTCAAGGACTCGCACTTACCTGATAAGGGTACTGGGGAGGGGGACGACGCTCCTCGCGTATGCGGGGTCTGTGGGAAGCGGCGGAAGCTGGTCGCCATGCTGGTGGTTCAGCAGCTATTCGGTAGGAGGAGGACGAAGTGGACGGGAGAGCCGGAGGCGGCGGACGCGGGGGCGGCGGCGGCCTCTGGAGGCGCTCCAGGGTCGCGGGCCTCACCTCCGTCTGTCTCTTCTGCTCGGCCGGCGGCCAGCCCTGGCTGCTCGTCGACTCACTCCGCCAGTCGCGGCCGCTGCTCTCTGTCTCGTAGCCACTCAACGGCTGCGAGCCATACCAGCGGTCCTTCAATAAATCATTCTTCTTACTTACGAAGGAACCAGTTCATTATGTTAACTGTAAAAAGGCAAAAATATCTGTAGTAAACAAATTTTTCCGCAAAATGATCACAGAAACCAGGACGAGGCAAAATTAAGTTTAAAAAAAGGTTTACAGGTAGCAAAAACCCCGGAATTAAGAAAAAGACATATGTATGCATATAACTCTAAAGTATATAAAAGATTGAACACGAAATGGAACCTGTTGGTGTGCAGCGCGAAAGGCGAGAGAAGAGACGCGAGGCGGGGGCGAGAAGGGCGGGAGGTGCTGGCGGAGGAAGCGGTCAGCCGCCAGGCGACCATCGAACTGATCCACCGCAGTGTTCATCTTCTGCTCACGGAAGAGAATGTTAATGATACGAGAGTGAGAGACGGCAGTCGAAGAGTAAGAAGAGAGAGACAGAGAAGGAGAAAGACACAGAGAGAGAAAGGGTGAGATTGGAAGAATGAAAGGAACGAATTAGAGAACTGATAGAGAAAGGTTGATATTGCGAAAACTACACGAACATCACTGAACGAAAAGTGCACTGCAATTATAAGCCCCATTGAAAAGTCCTGCAGAATCTTGGCAAGAGAACTGGCATAAAGTGCGAAACAGCTGCCAGCCGAGAACAGAGATTCAAGAACGCCTTACAGCATTGGCTTTTCCGAGTGCACGCCCACATGGGCTAAGTATTTTGGGATAATCAGGTTTATCTCTTACATTTTCTATCAATTCAACTAGAGTAATATGCTAAATTGGGATTTGATATTAGAAAAAAAACTTCGTGCTTTATTGAGAGCGGAAAAATGGGGCCAAAAACTCACTCTTGAATTTTTACCTAAGATAAGGAGCATGCAATTTATAGAGACGCGACTACAACGGTCAGGAAAATTTAAATAGATTGCGTTTTCGATTCGTGGGCCTTTAAACTTCTTGAACAAAAGATTACAACAGGTCATATAAAAGAATTTTCATGTCCTTCTGAAAACTCTAAGAAATGCACACCACTTAGAACATTAATACATACGTAAATACATACATACATACATATGTACATACTAAATGATGTACATAGCTTCATATGTTGAAGCAATATATTCAATGAATGGTAGCGGCATAAAAAAATACTAAAATATACAGGTTCCAATTAACCCAGTATAAAATATGAATGGTTTTAACCAACTTCAACGACAATATTTAAAAGGTTTAAAGAAACATATTTGCTACCATCTAACTAACACATGCTAAGAAAAGGAAAATACTTTAAGTTAGCAACAATATTAAACTATGAAATTTTTACATTAAAAATGTCAAGAAGAAACAACAGAATTGCAGACAGAATGATTTACATTTTCGAGAGTCATCGAAAAGAAAGCAATCAAAAAATTGCTTGGACGGCAGGCATCGAGACACAAAGCAAGTACAACATAGGAGGTGATGAAGCAGCCCTGGGGTGAGAAATAGTGGGAAGATTGAGTGTGAGAGAGAGAATAGAGATGCAAGAGAACAATAGACGATACATGAGAGTGTGAAGGAGAGCCAGAGAGCGAAAGAATGACAAGGGAGAAAGAGAGAGAGAGAGAGAGAGAGAGAGAGAGAGAGAGAGGCAAAAGCATGCATCATCGATTGATCATGTGGCACTTCGCAAGTGTTGGGGGAGGAGAGAGGGAGAATGCAACCCGAGAACGACAAGTCATAAGAGCATCGGGAGGGCTCCCTCCATGTGACGAGTCCCTCCTGCCAGCTGGCCAGAAGGACGGACGTCCTGACTACGGCCAGACTCTCTCTCTCTCTCTCTCTCTCTCTCTCTCTCTCTCTCTTTCGGTCTCTATCTCTACCTCTTTCTCTTTCTTTTCTTTCTTTCTTTCTGTCTCTGCTTATTTCCCCTCTCTATATCTCCCTCCCTCCACTATTTCAGTCTCTACTTGCCCCCCTGTACGTCTGTCTCTCTCCTCTTCTTCTGTCCCTGCTTACCCCTGTGCATCTCTCTCTCTCTCTCTCTCTCTCTCTCTCTCTTTCCACTCTTTAAGTCTCTTCTTTCTTCCTGTAGGTCTTCTCTTGCTCTCTTTCTCTCTCCTCTCTTTCTGCTTCTGCTATTCCCACTGTCCGTCACTCTCTCTCCTCTGCTTCTCTGTTCCCTTCCCTGTTTTCTCCTTCATACTCCTTCCAACCTCTTCTGTGTCAACATTCGTCTTGCAATGAAGCGAGCCGACAAGAATGGCAAACAAACAAATTGATGCATAGCCCTCCCCGCCACTGGCCCGCTTTACTTGTTCTGGATGACATGTCTCTAGATCCATAACAATCTTGCATCGCAATTTTTTCCTTATAATGTTTCTTACTGTACTTAAGAACCAAACACTTTTGAATAATTTACAGTTAACTCTTCGACGAAAATGTGGGCATAGTAACGATGATCTGATAGCCTGTGATTCTTTGTTATACTGGGAGTGATTCAGTCGCGGTAGGCATCGGATAGGAAAATGAAAAAGAGAGAGAGAGCTATGCGATGATAAGAAGGGCGATGACACATGGCTCGGACAACAGTAGAATGGAGAAGCTACGACACGATTCTATCGAGAGAGAGAGAGAGAGAGTTCTTGTACTGAATCAGTTGAGACGAACGGGAAAACAATGGAAAGGGAGGAAGCGAGCTATCTTATCATTCAGAGAGAGAGAGAGAGAGATATCAGACAACCAGAAGCGGCCCAAGAGAATCCACACATCACTGGAAGCAGCATTCTAGAGGAGAAAAAAAAACAAATCGCAGATCAGTCCGGGATTGACACAGCGTTAAAGTGTAGCCTTATTAAGGAAGCAGAAAATGATACGAGATTATATGTGAAAGGACGAGCAGCTGCATTGAGGGAAGCCTTTAGCTGTACTTTTCTAGCAAAAGGGTAGCAAAAGAAGGAGAGAGAGAAAAAACAACAACAAAATGATTTAATCCCATTCATAATCTATACAAGGTCTCAACACATGTTGACCACACTTACGTGAGAAATCGACGAGATTGACAGCACAGTTTTGGAGTAAATGACGACGACACCGTCAATATGACGGTAAAGAAGCTCGGGAAACAATTCAGAATTTCGTTGGTTAGATCAGAGGTTGCTCTGGAGGACGAGGAAAGAGGGGCTTGCCATTCTAAGAACAAGAGGGGGAAGTGGTAAGAGTGACACACACGATTGGAGGACTCTTCTTCGATGGATGGCCAATCTAGCTGAGACTGACTGTGATGATTATGGGAGCAAAAACGAGGAGCGAGAGTGAAACAGCCGCCCTTTGGAGCATTGATTCTTCTTCTTCATACAAAATGACAACTTCAATTATCCGCCATCATTCGAGACAAAATGTGTGCAAAAAGAAAGTGAGGTCATCAGAGAAAGCAATCAATGCTTATTCGAAAATGCGCGCGAATATCTATCATTTGAATCGCTAATTTAAACTGGCATGCACATAAAAAGAGAAGTCACTTCGCAAACAGTTAATACCACTTCTATCATCCAGGAATACGGCATAGCATCAACAATAGGAATTTAAAATAATGGCATTTTCATATTATCTTCTGCCTCGTGTGTAAGTGAATATTTAGTATAAAAGAGATTTCATAGTGTTGGGCTCGGGCAACAAGGACTAGAAGAGAGGGCAGGATTCGTTGATGTGAAGGCGATCTCAGGAACAAGCCACGCAGCCGGCTGGGGCTATCCGTAGTAGCTGGTCGGCTGCATCGGATGGCCGCCAAGTCCTCGTCCTAATCCTAAATCACAAGTTATACTTTCGAGAAGAGTCATTTAATGTAATAGGTAAATTAAAAGAAGATTTGCAATTATTATGCTAGCTCGTCACACAAACCTTGCCAGGAATGCTGTTGCGAGCAGCGAGAGTGAAGAGAGAATGGAAAGGTGCAATGAGTGAGTGAGAGACTGAATAATTTATTAAGAGATTATTGGGAGGGCAGAGAAGCAGAGGAAGGAGGGTTATGGAGGGAGAGCGGAGAGCGAGCGAGAGTAGACTTTGGCTGGTGAGCAGAGGAGAAGGGAGAGCGGAGAGAGGAGAACGAAGATCAAGCGATGAGCTGCGTATTCGGCGGTGGCTGCCTGGACGGCGTCGCCCAGGTGGTCATGTAGTCGAAGCCTGCAAGTCGAAGACACGCCAGCATGCGCCTCTTCTCTCTCTTCCCCCCCCCCGTTCCAATCCTCTCTCTCTCTCTCTTATCGATAACCCCTTACCCATGTTTCATGAATCCTAGTGCGCCAGCTTCTTCCACTAACATTGCGTGCATATTGATTGATTGGTCATTGCGTTAGAGTGTGTGTTAAGAGAGAAGCCGGTTGGCTGGCTGGCTGGGCCAAGAAAGGTTAGCGCGTCTTGCTTGTTCTTAGCGAGTTACACTTCGGTGAGCGTGCAGGAAACTGTCAATCAAAAATGACTACTTGTAAAATGGTAGTAATTCGACAAGTTGGTACTGTCGCGCAATGCCAGGGAGGAAAGAGGTGGTGCCCAACCTTGAGGAGGGGGAGCAGACGGCGGTTGCCCGTTGCCGGGATGTCCGTTCTGCTGTGGTTGAGGAGTGCCGAGCTGCGCAAGTGTCGTGCCAGGCGGCATCCCGTGGGGTGGCATGCCCATGTGCATCGGCGGCATGGACATGGGCGGTGGCGGGCCGCCGGAGACGGGTGGGCCGCCCGGCGGGCCATTCCCGCCGTGCTGCGGCAGGTGCGAGGGGTCGAACTGCGAGTTCTCTATCCGAGAGATTTGCCGCTCATCCTAAATGGATCACATAATTATGTATGAATACATAATTATGTACACATATTTGCTTACTAGCACAACATTCTGTAAATCCAACAAACCTCAGAGAAGTCGCCGCCTAACAACGAAGGCTCGCCGACGATCAACACTTCATGCAACGCGCCGGGCATGTTGTATTGCTGAATTCATGCGTACTTTATTTTTCGTTGAGCAATTGTGAGTGTTTTTAGAAGAATGGAAAGATTAGAGAAAGTAACACTAACATTGTTGTGAGGAATGGCGTTGGGTGGGAAGGGAGGAGCGGCGACGGGCGGCGCTGCTGGACTCGCGTTCGTCTTCTTCGTATTCTTCGGATTCGCCGGCGGCTTGCGCGTCCGTTTCCGTGGCGGCTTCTTGGGTGGCTCCTCGGCCGGTGGCTGCGGCAGGACATGGGACGGGTGCGGTGCTGCAATTTGATCTCGTTCTATATTTTCCTAGTCTCTTTTCCTCTCTCTTTCTACAAAATTTACTTTCCAAAATGCACGTACCCATGTTGATCTGATGCTGCGATGCCCTCTGCGAGACAGCCATCGTATGAGTGAAGCAGATGCGCCTGAGTGCGTCGTGGGGACTCTCCTGCAGAAAGGGCAGGCTTGCCTCAGGAGGGGCTGTGCAGGGAGTCAGGGTGGCATAGAGGGGCACAGGACGTGGCAGTTCCATGCCCACGGGGCAACAGGCCAAGGAGGGCGCTCCGAGATAGGGCGGCAGAGGGTGCCAGTGAGTGGCGGAGGAGAAGGTTGGCTGGGTCGGATTCATTGTCTCTTCTTCTCTCAGGTTGCCGCGCTCTCTCGCCTTACAGATTCCTTCTAACGTTCATCACTCGTTGTCGGTTTCCTGTGGTGGTCGGTAGAAGCTCTCTGCTCTCACTTCATTTCCGTGACCAAATGAGCCGCGCGGTTGCTTGCCTGACCGGAGGCCTGCAGCTTCCGCAGCCGCGATTGGCTTCTTCCTTTTCATGTTCCAAAACACACGCTCTCTCACTCACTCTCGTGATGCCTTTTTTCGCTTTTCTCGGAATTTCGCAATCACCTGCGCTCGAATAGCCGCTTGATTTGGTGCATAATGGGAGCTAACGACCTCACAGCAATACGCGCAATTTGTCGCCGCGACTAAAAACGGTGATGACTTTTTTCAAGTAAACAGAGATGAAAGCTGCGTTTGGCCGCACCGAAGGAAGTGAATGAAAGGCTGATTTGCCACCGCTAATCACGGCACTATTATGCGTATGCGAGCGTAATCGGAAACTATGTATGGCCGGGGACGTGGCGCACCTGGACGGATCTCGAGGGTTTTATGGAAGAATATCCACATATTCACATATCTGTATTTTCATTTTTAAAAAATTTCGTATTCCAGAGACAGAGAATATAAAAGCAGCGCTCATTGAGATATCTTGGCAAGAAGCGGGAAAAGAATAGAGCATTGGAAGAAAAACCTTGAGCTCTGGACTACTGACGGGAGAGTTCTTGCACTGGCTCATGATGATCTGCATGGGCTCGATGATGATGCATAGCTTGAGCGTCTGGATCGTGTGCGGGGAGAGGCCGTTCCGGATGGCACGAGGCTTCATCTCCTCCGGCAGCTGCAGCACTTCGTAACCCTGCAAAAGCATTCGGATGGGCTTTAACGACAGAGGTCAACAAATTATGCTAAATTGAGCACAAGATAAATTTAGGAAATAATTTGTAATTTTATCAGAAATAATCTGAAGAAATAAGCGAAGGAATCGAAAATGTTGTTAACATACTCGTTCGGTCAGTTGATACTCGGTTGATCTCCGCAACTCGATGTTCCAAGATCTAATTCGATAGTTGTAGAGATCTTCAAAGGGCGTAAACTCGAGCTTCAGGACGCACATCGTGTGAACCTAAAGAAAAATTCAAGTCTTGAAAAAATAAGAAAGTGAAACTTTCAAAACATTTTAAGAATACTGTCACTCACCTCAGAAATGTACGGATGCGAGTACTTAGCGATCTGGACAATCTCTCCGGTTTCATACTCAATATGCCCTGAAGGTAGCACGGCTTCCCTCGCTGGCCCTCGTAAGCAGTAGTAGAATTCGGAGATTCCCTCGAGCATGGAGCGGAAGAACTTTCCGATTAATTGCCGGCCGATTACTGAACACAAAAAGTTTATCATGTAAAAAATAATTAAAGAACGAAAATTTTTATGACTATAAAGTCATTTATATCGATTTAGATATATTTAGATTAACTCAATTTCTAAGAAATGTAGTGAAACTGACTAAATCGGTCTGTTGGCTTGCCGGAATCGTCAATTAATAGGAAAGTCATTTTGGCATCTTCGTCGAAGAACTCGTGGGTGAAAGCGTCCCACCATTGAGCGTAATCTCTTTCCAAAATCTATAACCAAAAAGATCTACTAATTTAAAGTAAGCTATAATGTTCAGAAAGAATTTGTGTTGAAGTGTACGTGTTCAGACAGAATTTGTGTTGAAGTGTACACGATTTGCATATACATGGATGTGCAACGAACCCCAGAGGTTAGGAAGGAATAAATCCTCCGGTTCATCTCATGTATCCTGAAATCGAGTGGAGTTGGAGCTTGGAGGGGTGCTTGCAAGGGCGGAGCAGAAGTAGGAGGGGGCATGCCTCCCATTGGAGCTGCTCCAGGCGGGATCATCGACTGCCGCATTCTGAGAACATGGACGGTCAAGATCTTTTATTTTTATTTTTGGAAAAAAAGTTTTTTTTTCGTGTAATCCGTTAACACTTTCGACCGTTCCATCTGCATATTGTCGGATCACATGTCTTCGATTTTCACACTGCTCGTTTTCTCTTTTTTGAACCTTTTATATCCTGGATGTTAATTTATGCAGACAATTTTAATTGCACATTATGCTCTGCAAAATAGAATATTTTAAAAGACCATTTCAGAAGCCCATGCATGACCTGGAGCTAGCCTTTAAGGTTCATCAAAGTACGTTTATGTAGGGAGATTCGTTGTTTTATGTAAGTATCCCGCCGTTTTCAGGGTTTACAGCCTGTCCTTAGAGGGTTTGCGGTCAGCCAAGAAAGCTGCCGTTTTGTGGGTGGAAGAGGGGGGGGCAATGCTCACCAGAATTGGGGCTGTTTCAACATGCGAGACATGGCGCATGGCAATTCGGCTGAGCAAAGAGAGTGAGAAGAAATGCCTTTCTCTTGTGTAAACACACCGCTCTGAATTTGGAAATAAACGGCCTTGTTTTAAACGAGAATTTTGGATGACTGCTCCAACGTGTACACACATCCATGGGATGCATGTCGCTGTGACTTTGTTTTTATGAAACTAGTATAAAATGGAAAAGCCCAAGTGCTGCATGAAAGCTTACTTCTTAGTCTGGAGTTTTAGAGGCTTAATAGCTCAAGAGATTAGCCAAACGCAGAGCTAGGAGATGATCCCCAATCAATCTGCGTTAAAATAAGCCTTGCGATCGTCTGGGATTTGCTTGAAAGTCTTTTTCGGAAGAAACTTCAAGCTTATTAGTTAATGAAAAGAAGAGAGAGAGGTAATAGAAATCTGATATTATCGTACATCTGCTGAGGCGGCGGTGGCATGGCGCCGGACGTGGCTGCGAAATGCATGTGGGGAGGGCCGGCGGAGTCGAAGTGGGAGGGCGGCGGGGGGCCGGCCTGGTACATGTGATGGTGGTGGTAGCCTCCTCCGTACGCGTCGTACATGCCGCTGCCGTCATCCATGAGCAGCATGCCGCCATTCGACATGAGCGGGTCGTACATGGCGGGCTCGTGCTTCGGCTGTTGCTGCTGCTGTTGCTGCTGTTCAAGTGCAGCCTGCTGCGCGGCGACTGCAGCCGCCGCAGCCGCTGCTTGCTGCGCCAGCGTCTCCTTCTTGGACTTGCGCACTCTCGGCTTGGGTGCCGCGGGCGTCCCGTCCGGGTTGGTCGCCTGATTATTCCGTCGCCGCGGCATCCTGACGGGCGGCGGCGCGGCTGGCGGCGCGCCTGCTCCTCCCGGTGGCACCGGCGGCTGATTCGGT
>CALZFC010000009.1:1237500-1660000 GCA_945643635.1 Allodiplogaster sudhausi
TGTCCATGTGCATCCTATTCAATGGCTCCAGGCCCTCCACTCGTCCACATATTGTACTTCACAGAACGCTCATGCTGTTGTGGCAATACAGAAGACATGTCTTTGCCAATGAGAAACAGAGGGCATCGCTCTCTTTCTCTCGCTTCTCTCTTCTGCTCTTCTTTTCTCTTCATCTCTCTCTCTCTCTCTTTTATCTTCCTCGCCATACTCTCTTAACGCCCTTTTTTGACTCTCTTCTCTCCGCACACTCTCTTCAAGTCATGCCAGTGGCGTCGTCACCAATTAATCCGTCAATGCTTACCACACACAGCCTCCTACTATCTCGTGGGGGCTAACAAGATGTATGAAAAAGGTGAGAGGCCGGGACAGCAGAAAGGGAAGATAGATTAAATTGATGGGAGAGAGAGAGAGAGTGACCGATAGAGAGCATGACGGAAGGGAAAGAGATGTTAATGAGTAGGAGAGCCGAGAGCACGAGAGCTGGAGGGCGAGGTCAATGTGATTAGGTGTGTTCGAGGACGACTGGCAAGAGAGAGAGAGAGAGAGAGAGAGAGAGAGAGAGAGAGAGGATAATGGAAGGGAAAGACAGAGAAAGAGAGAAATGGTCGATAATGGCTCAGCAATGATCAGTGAAGGACGATGACCGATGGCCATCGGAGATGAAAGGTACGAAAATTAAGCAAATCTCATGATTACCGTATTTATTAAAAAAAACACTCATTACTTATTCTTAATTAACGATCTACTATTTGGGCGACAGGCATTTACTTCATAATCTAATAAGCACAGGTGTAAAGGAGAGCAGAAATGAATCGGAGTGCTCTGCGTGAACGTGTGCATATTTCAGTAATTGAGGAGAGAGAGAGAGAGAGAGGGGGGGGAGAGAGAGAGAGAGATGCCTAAAACGGGCTTGGGCATGGCTTCGTCTCAACATTCCGAATTCTTCAGCCAGAGTGGAAAATAAGGTTCGTTAAACGTCGAGCGGCAAGCATCGAGGCAAAACGATGAAAGGAAGGGTTGCAAAGAGAGAACGAGAAGGAGAGAGAGGGAGAGAGAGAGAGAGAGAAAGCGAGTGAACGAGAAAAAGAAGGAGCGAAAGAGAATGAGAGGGAGAAAGTAATAGTGAGAAAGAGAGGAAAGAGAAAGTGAGTAATGAGGAAAGAAGAACCAGAGGAAAAGAAAACGAGAAAGTAAAGAACGAATTCAGACATGCTGGAGGGCGTTTAAGGGCAGATGCAGAGAGAGTGAGAGAGAAAGGAGAGAAAGAGAAAGAGACACACACACAGAGAGAGAGAGAGAACATTCTGAGACGTGCGGAGAGGGCAGCAGACCGGGAGCCTCTCCATCTTTGCTTCGTCCCGGAGGGCAAACGAAGCCTCACGCGCTTCTTCTTCCTCTTCCATTCCTCTGGCCGTGTGCTGGTTCTCCCTCTCCTTCCCCTCATCAGGGTCTTATTGAGAATTAGCGGGTAATTGAGCGGCTCCGCTTTCCCTGAGGAGGGAAAGGAGAAGAACGAAGAGGAGGAGAAGGGGGGGGGGGAGGAGAGAAGAATCGAGGGAGAGGAGAGAGAGAAGAGCATTCAGACTGTGACTACGACGACACACACATACATCTGTGTTGGCACGTGTACGGCGGAGAGCAATACAGAAGCCGGAGAAGAGCAGAAGAATAAAGGAAAGACATCTTCAGCAGCAGTACTCGTAGTGGGGAGAGGAGAAACTCAAGACAGGTGCCATGCTCTCTCGCAACGCACAGCTGCACCACCATACAATATGCACAAAACATCGATTCTAATCAATCGATGAGAGAGAGAGAGACAAAGAGGGGAAGAGAGAGAGGGAGAGACAAAGAGGTTAAGAGAGAGAGAGAGAGTGGGATAGAGAAAGAGAAGAGAGACAGAGCTAGAGAGGGAGAGACAAAGAGGTTAAGAGAGAGAGAGAGAGAGTGGGATAGAGAAAGAGAAGAGAGACAGAGCTAGAGAGGGAGAGAGAAAGAGGGAGAGAGAGAGTGATGAGAAATATTCGTTAAGAATGAGGAGAGAGGAAGTGAGGGGAGGCAACCTCGCAGGCTACGCACCGTTCATTCAGCTTTCCTTACTTGTATTCAGGCATGCCTACTCACTACTATTCATTCCTCTTTTTTTCTATCCTCTAAGAGAAGGAAGATGATGGAAAGCTACTTCTATCGTATTGCTATACAAAGTGTTAATGTGCAACGATTCGCAACATTTATCTGATGCATCTTGCAGACGATGATTCATCGTAGATGCGAACGAGGGAGAAAGAGAGAGAGAGAGAGAGAGACAGACAGAGAGAGAGACAGACAGAGAGAGAGAGACAGACAGAGAGAGAGAGTGAGAGAAAAGGAGGAGAGAGGAGGGAGGAGAGGGGAGGGAGAGTGAAGAAGGGAGAAAGACTACGGAGAAGGTGAGGGAAAAAGAAAAAAAGAGTGAGATAGAAGAGAGAAGAAAGAGAAGGAGAGAATAGAGTTGATTGCGGAATGTATGAGCAACAACACGACAGTTTCGATGCTTATCATTCAAAAGTAACATGAGATGAGATCTCGTGCATACTAGACTGCGTGTGCCATTTGCAAATCGGGAGTAGCGCATAGTCATTCTTATCAGAGGCCTCTGTGTAGACAAAAAGACAGCAATTAAAGGGGTTCACTAATCGTAGACTACAAGGGAATTAAGAGGGTGGAACATGAGATATCAATTCTTTCGCGGAGATCAGGAATAAAATGGGGCTGATACTCACGTTTCGGGACGAGAAAACGGGAGGAGGCAAAGCTAGAAAATAGAGGAAAAAAAAAGTAGAAGAGTCAAGTATTGTGATACAGCTCTCGCAGTGCACGGCCTGAATAGCTCGAAGCGAAATGGAGAAGGTATCAGAAGGAAGGCGATTCCAATGATGACAATGAGAAGGTTAAGAAGAGAGAGAGAGAGATATGGGGGCAGAAAGAAAACAAAGAAACAAAGAGAGAGAGAGAGAGAAAGAGAGAGGGAGGCAGAGATAGAGAGAAAGAGAGAAGGATCAGGGAAGAGAAAGAGAAGCAAACGTGTGAGAATATAGACAATGACGACGTCAAAGGAGGAGAGAGAGAAAGAACGAGAGAGAGAAAGAGGGTCAGAGAGAGAGGGAGTGCGAGACAGCGAGAGCAGGAGAGAGTGAGAGAGAGGATGGACGACAACGAAGACTCGTGCGCACCAGCCGTGTCAGCCGTACAGTGCAAATAGGGTTGAGATGACGGCGACGGACACCGGTCGACACACCAAACGGGACCTTTCCCGCACTCTGTTTCCCTCTATCTCTCTATCTCCCTCTCCCTCTCTTTCTCTCTCTTTCTCTCGCTCTCTGTCTTACTTCTCTCTCTCTCCCCTCTCTCTACATATCTCTCTCTGTCTGTTTTCCTCTCTCTCTGTCTCCCTCGCAGATCCCTATCAGGCCTTTTACCTCATTCGCCTCTCACGTGATCGTCATTATTCTCGACTCCCTCTGCACACAGTCGCGCGGCCGACTGTCTAATTGCCCTTTTCAGATCAACTCTCCATTTGCGAAAGCGCTTTAAGAAGAGTAAATTGACTCATTCATTCATTGGCCTGAATGCGCGTACGGGAATTCGTTGCAGAGGTTGCGGCTGGATATCCAGGCTGGTCTTGCCTTGCCTTGCCATTACTTCATATCTCAGCATATTGTTATTTACAAGCATTCTTCTAGTAAGCGAGAGTAGCAGAGAGCCCTCGGCTATGAGATGCCTTGGGTACGAGTAATATTGGCTGGAGAAATTAACACTGATTCATTGGCACACTTCACACTTCTTCATGAAAGTCATGGGAAAAAAGATATGTGCGGATCATGAAAGGCGAACACGAGTGTAGGAGTAATGAATGTGTACATGATGAGTGCTCCATTTCGAGACGACCAGTTCTGCCCGGGAGTGAGTGAGGACAGAGCGAGGGTTCGAGGTGGTTGAAGAGGCGAAGGGAAGCGGGAGAAATACAGAGAGAGTGTGTGCGAGCTGGAGAGAGCGCAGAGAGAGAAAGAGACAGCGAAGAGAGAGAGAGAATGAGAAGAGGGTGGAGGAGGGCGAGGAATCGATCGGCATGAGGACGAGAAGGAGGACTGCCGACCGCGCCACGAGGCAGAGGATGGCGACCAGGCCACTCCGCTGCCCTCCCTCCTCCCCCTCAGGGGTCGTCCCCTGACCCTTAGGGTCGGCTGGCTTCTTTGTAATGGCCAAGAGCAACCACAACTATCGTGAATCAATGATAGGATAATGGCATAATCATCGGTTTATGATCGCTTGCACTTAAAAAAGTGCGTTAAAATGTTTATGATCGCCTGAGTTAAAAAAATTAGTCTCCAAATATTGACAACATAAAAAGCGTACTCGGTAGCATTCTAGCATGTGATGCGACTCGCTAATAATTATTGGCGCCTAAAATACCTGCCATGTTCTGCCACACATGACAAGTGTGTCAAGACTGAGGAATGGAGTGGGTAAGAAGTGCAAAGTACAAGCCAGACACCCTCAAGCACAAGTGAGGGAGAGGTGTCGATGAAGAAGAAGGGTAATGAAGTGCCCGCAGTCTTTTTCCAACAACTCAGGACTTGTAGTAGCAAATGACAGATCATTAAAAAGAAAAAACGAGCGTGATGAGCAAAATTCGATATGTTAAAATTAGTCCTATTCAGTCTGATTTTCACTGTGGGCAATGTTCGAAATTCCTCATTCGTAAGAATGTAGAAAAAGAAAATGGACGATGAAGAAATCAACGTCCAAGTACAGATAAAGAGGGAGCAGCGGAAAGAACGATAGAATGAAGATAAGAGAGAGAGGGAGAGAAAGCGAGAGAGAAGACAGAGATAAGCAGGAGCGAGAGTGAGAGAGAAGAGAAAGTGTAATAGATTGTGTTGCGATGTTAACCTCTCACCTCGGAGCGATTTCTTATCGTCGGTCTGATCGGATCGGAAAAGGCCATCGTAGGCCACTCGAGCCTTCGCCCCCCCCCCTTTCCTCTGATTGTACATGGAGAGACAGAGTGTGTTCGTTTAGCGATGGCCTTAATGAGCCTGGATTGTCCACTCAGTGCGCCTGCCACTTCCTGATAGCCTACTCTTGTGGCCGTCTGCCTCTCTCTAGTCTCTTCTCTCCATGTCTCTCTCATCGCCACACTCTCACATCATCAAGAAGTCTCCTTCCATCAACGAGTAACAGGCAGCACACAGAAAGGGAGGCGAAAAAAAAGCCACGACAGAGACACACGCGGCTGCATGTGTCGTCGCCTACTTGGGCAAATGAGACGGGAGAGAGGGAGAGGAGGGGGAGAGCGTTGGCTGGGCAGCAGATGTGTGGCGGACGAAGCCACGCCAGGAACTGTCCTTGCCACTTTCCCACTCTCCCTCAGGCTGCCTCCGGCACACTCAGTCAGCCCGCACTAGCTCGGCTTCCCTCCACAACGACGAACACGAAATATTCCTCCAGACTAGCCTTACAGCCAACTGAGGCCTATTCCGCTATTCATTTGTATTGTCATTTCCGCCATTATCAATTGTCCGAGACCTTTTAATATTTTGCGAATTCCAATGAGCGTCTACATACATAATTCTCAGTCAGTTTTCTATGTACATATGCCCTACTTCAGCCATTTATTTTGTTGCAGAAATGACCTACTTTTTATGTTTAATGCCGTAAGCTTCGACTGAGTATTACACGTCATCTTGCCATATTCGAACAAGCACGTCGTGATATCAACTAAACCGCTTTTTTGCATCTCGCCCTTTCTCTCACCTCTCTTCTCGTTTTCACTGTTAGAGAACGAAGAAGAGGAATCCATTTCCCGCGCGAACAATAGTGGCCTTTGAAGCCTAGTGGCTGCTGTTTTCCTTTTGCGTTTGCAGAGAGAAGAAAAAGCGATGACGTGATTGTTTAGGAACTATCTTGAAAGAATCGTCTTCTTTCTTCTTCTTCTTCTTCTTCTTCTTCTTCTTCTTCTTCTTCTTCTTCTTCTTCTTCTTCTCTCTCTCTCTCTCTCTCTCTCTCTCTCTCTCTCTCTCTCTCTGTTTCTCTCTTTCTCTGTTTCTCTCTCTCTGTTTCTCTCTCTCTCTATCTCTGTCTCTCCATAGACTCTCTCGCTATCCTTTCCTCACTCTCTTCTACTCTCTTGCTGTTCTCATTTCCTATTACTCCTTCCTCATCATTCAATGCTCTCCTAGCGATTCTTGCTACTATGCAACATTTGGAAGAGGGGCTGGCAGCGGCGAAGAGAGAACAGGGCCTAAGCCAACCCAGGCATGTCACGATGCGCTTGAGGAAAGAGCGTGCCAGACGTGCCAGGGCGGCCCTCCGGCGAGGTGAGACACGCAGAGGATATGGACGGGGTGGGGAGCGGGAAGAAGAGGTTCATGTGAGTATGGCCGGTCGATGCGCAGCGAGGAAAGAGTGTGTGGTTAGGCGGGAGAACACGAAGACAATAGCGGAGAGTGAGAGAGGTTGTGCAGTGCGAAGAGAGCAGAGGTGATGGAATGAGGCGAGAGAAGGGAGAGAGAGTGTGTGTGGAGGAGGCAGAGAAGCAGAGGGCGGCGGAATACGCCGACTGCACGAGCAAGAGCTCTCACCAAACAGGGGAAGCGAAAAATAGGCGAAAATAAAGGTGGCCTCGACTCTGGAGCCGGGGGTCAGGCCATTTTGGGGTTCTATACTCTTCAGTAGAATACGCGCGGATCTGATAGTATAAGAAAAACGTGGACAAAAAAGGAAAGTGGAATCGCGAAAGTCCACAACTAAATGTTAATAATCGCCATAGTGCTTCGAATTAAGGCATTGAAAAAGAAGATTACAATTAATAAAAGCGGGAGTCTGGATCTCTCGTTCGCACGGATCATTCATCTTTTCAAAATAGTGTTAAATCACATTGAATTGTTTGATGAGAACGCTAGATAATAAGGAAGGATAAAAGATATCAAAGAAGATGATCTGTAATCGGAGCCAATTGATGTTCCATGCGAACGTAGCCATGTGAAAACACATTTGGAAGAGGTGAAGTGAGCAGAAAATTACAAAAGCCAAGAAGTTGTTTATAAATAGTTGCCGCAAAGAAGAATCACCAATTCTAACTCACCAGCCCAAGTTGTTTATAAATAGTTGCAGCCGATAGGAGTAATCAATTTTATCTATCATCCAAAATGCTGAATTTCGAAAGAAGCCTTTTTAATGCGACTCGTACATATGTATGTTATATTTTCTGAACACGAATATCTATCGAACCTGAGGTGGACATTGTCCATTATTTCAATTTTCGATCTCGTTATCAAGAAGATTTCTTCAACAATTGTTTCACTGCTCTATAACGACCGCGCGATGAGATGTTCACAAAGTTGAGCTGACTGATTCTTGTCGATTCCAGGCGGCCGCATCATGGAGGGAGAGGGCGCTGGCGGCTGCATGGGCGGCGTGCCACGGTACATCTGCGGAGGCGCAGGTGAGCCCGGGTGGCCAGGCGGCCGAGGCGGCATCCCTGGCATCATGTGGAAGCCCATCATGTGAGCTGCAAATTGCTCTTGTTTATTACTGAATTTATTGTAACCTTTTTTTGAAATAATACAATAATCAACTAGATTCTAAAATTTACACAAGAATTTTTTAAAGAACTCTTTTAAAGAGTGCAAGTGATCGAAAATTCCACATATCCATTTTGTTTTGAAAAAGAACAATTCCCTGACAAAGGCGAAAAATAATGCGAAAAAGCAGAAGGATCTGAATCCTATTTTTAAATTTAATCAGCCAGGTATAAAGAGTTTCAATAAATTTTTATTATGTGAGAAATAACCCTATTTTTCTCTAACAAGCGGAATATGAATGATCTCTTAAGGTTAACTAGAAATCATAAAATCAAGAAAATTTCATTAATAATCATTGGAATTTCTGGGTGTTCCTAATGTAAATCTTATTCCACTTAGTTTTGAAAGGTATTTTGATTTAAGATTAACTGCAAAAATCGAAATTTGTTCGTTATTATATTAAATAATTAACAACCAAACGAAATAAAAAAATGAAGAAATGACTATGGTCAGCAACTTATTAAAGATTATAAAAATTATATCGTGAGCACTCCTTCAAAAAATTTGCAAACATATGCACGAACATATGTGTATGTGTGTATGTATGTACATACTATTGTATAAAACTTTACGTTCCATGTTGTGAGAAATGTTAGTTTGCATATGTCCAAAATATGCCCATATCGAGAGGCCACATATGAATATTAACTTGTGTAGGTAGAATTTTTTTTAATGGCGAACGTTTAAAAATTCATATTCGAATATTGTTACAGTTGAATGCATTGAGATTCTACCACTCTTACTTTGAAGGAGTAGACGAAAGATTCAAAGGAAAATGGGGGTGAAACTGACGATGCTGATGCATATGATGGGGCGGTTGCTGGGCGGCGGCCATGCCGGCGGGCGACGCGGCCAGCATGTGCTGCATGCGAGAGAGCGGTCCGCCTTCCGCCCTCGTGCCTCCTCCTCCTCCTCCCGATGCCCCCGGGGCAGACGAAAGCGACACCAGCGAGGACGACGTCCTCTGCAGCAATCCACAATTCTCGTGTTCTCTCATCAATTTGTTCAGAATCGTGTCAGTGGTACCAGACACGAATCAACTCGATCACAGCCAAATTATAATCCGATCACGGAATATGAGTAGCGAAACTCAACGCGAAAAATGTGCAAAGTACTCACATCATACAATAAGTCTCAAATCAACTGGCAATATTGAATGGCCAGACAGAGAGAGTAGAACATGAGTAGGAAGTTGGTGAAGTGAACATGAAGGTGGCTTCGACGTGAACACATGTGGTTCTTTTAATCACAGACTATCACGACTCCTTTCCCTCCATCTTTCTCTGATTCTCTCTATTCTCTTTATCACCCAAATCATTTCATTCCTTCCCTCTGCCGCTTTCTTTTACTTCTCCTTGCTTGACACGTTCCTCAAGCCGTATGATCTGATAACCATTACTGACACTTTCCTTCTGAGCAATGGAAAGAAAGGCTGAACTGATATTGCAGAGATAAATTGTATGCAATTTGAGTGTTCTGAAGTCCATAAATCCAATATTTGAATTGCAAATTCAACCATAATGCTAAAAAAAATGACACAAGCTACTTTCATAAATTTTAAGCTGCAATATTTCAGGCAATAGTTGTAGTTTTTAACTTGCTATTATAAAACATAAGATTATATTTTTTATAAAGGAACAGGAAACTATACCGTATTCCTGGCTATTGTAGTCACTTCTTTCTAAATCACATACTCTTTTGCCTCGTGTCAGGCAAAAAGGTGCCAATTCAAGATTACGTTTTGCCTCCTTTAATTAACAAAACCAAAATCATGACACACAAGAAAATATAGAAAATGACACGGAGAAAATATTCACATACATAAAAACGTCAGCAATATTATCTCAAGGGATTGTCTGATTGTTGTGCCTACTCAACAAAGTAAAGGGCGTCGATGGGAAAGTCCTCGACAGAACATTTTTACGATAGTTCCGTTCTCGATACAGTGAGCAAAAGGCATGCGGTAGTAAAAATTGAGGAGATTTTGCGGCCGAGAGACATGGAATAGAGTATGAGGGAGAGAGATGGAGAGAAAAGGAAGACAAAAAGGAGAAATAGATATAAAGAAGAAAGCGATGCTTGGTTAGTGATCAAGGAAGACGATTGGCACGGGCGATCGAAAAGAGAGTGGCGAGTAGTATATATGTCGGAAAGAGAGTGAGTGAGAGGAGGAGGTAGTAAAGATGGGATCAAAGGGGGGGATGGGGGACGGAGGACAACTTGCAGCAGTCAGTCAGTCAGTCAGCGAGTGAGTGTGTTCAACTCTCAGCGGCGCAAGGCCATCGTTCGGCCCCCGCTTTTTTGGTCGTCGCCGGCATCGTTCCGTCTTTTTCCAGCAGACAGCAGACCGAGTTCTCTCTCTCTCTCTCTCTCTCCTCTCCTCGCTTACTCCGTTCCCTTCCTACTCCCCCAAACCCTCTCATCCTAGGAGTCCTAGACCGATGGATGACTACGCCACAAGGATGTGCACCCAGCGACGACAGAATGCAACAAAGCATAAGCCTCTAGGTTACCGGGTACAACTAGGTACCAAGGCTATGTGAGAGGCGCGGCTCGCTTGTTCGCATACAGGCACATATGCATATGGCGCGTTCTCCCTCACTCCTTCAATTTCATTCACAACCTTTCTCTAACTTCTTCTTTTTCACGAGCGTCACAAATGTACTTTCCTAGCATATTACTTATCTGAATAAACTCTTTGACCTAAAAGCTTTCTAGACAAGGTACATTGGTGTTTGGTGTTTGGTTATTGCACGAAAATTAGTATGCACAAATTAAATGATGATGTGAATGACTTTTAAATATAATGAAGATAGACTAGATCCATTAGATTTCTTTATGGCTTCATCAATTTTGATAGTGAAGCGATTCAAATATCATAAGAAAAACCAAATGAGAAAGTGATGAGCGAGCAGATTAGCGAAGAAGTCTCGACAATTTTTTTCTCTACATGCAAGCCTTTCTAGATGAGTACTGTCCCTAAGCGGATAGAGATGGGAATCACTGGAAGGCAAACATTTACACAGAATATTAATATAGAAATCTAAATTATGAGCTCTTCATGGATACATGCACTATTAGCGAAAATGATGCTTCTTGTGCTTTGGATGGTATCTTTTGCTGCATATCAAACTATTCGCACTTGTAGTTTGCGTGGAAGCATCTCATTTTCACCTAGTTAAAGTGCAAAACACAGGGAATCAACGATTATACAGCAGGGATTTAAAAATGGTGCCAAAATACTACACTTTAGAACACTTTTGAACCTTTTGAACGCAAACGCTTAAATATATGTACATAGATCTCGGAAATAAATCATACTTTCACCACAGCCAACGAAGTAGACGTACGCATTTGTCTTAACATTGCAGTGTACTTCACCTATAGCCTCGCTATAATGCTTAATAAGAAAGGCTTTTGCTTCGTAGAGATTTATACATATATGTTGGGCATATAAATATCACTTCTCGTCATTTCTGGAGAAAAGTAGTGCGCGTATAATCTCAAGGAAATAATGGAAAGAAAGTCAAGAAAATATTTACTAGAAAACGAGAAGCTTCTCGCTGCATCGAGCATTTATCTGCACAAATTTGTCGACAAAGAGAAGAGATAATATGCTGATCACACGTGGACAAATTTGCAAGAAGTGGAATTCGCACCCAAACAATTTGAATTTTTAAAGCAAAGTTAAGCGTCATACGAAATAAGGTTGGCCGCGGTCAGTGTTATAAATGAATTTTTTTTTTAAAATATTATGTAGGTGATCAATTTCTTCGTATAAACTTCTCTCCATTCGATCATATATAAAGAGTGGAAATATATCAAAAATTGCCACTCAAATTTAATGTTTAAAAAATAGAAAAGAGAGAAAAGCAGAGATAGTATGCGACTCGCTGTTACATTTCGAAACAATTGTCGGGACTGCCCTCCAATGCTGTAGACTGCGATTGTCTCTTGCATCCGCCCGGCCAGTCCGTCCAGGCTCAATGGGTTTTGCTAGGGTCCTCTCCCTTCCTCAATGGCTCTTGACATCGCGCCAGAGAGCATATCCGCCTAGAGATGGCAACTCGTGATAAGTACTCCCTCCAACTCTCAAGCACACTAATATCTACATCAGCTTTTCTCGATGTAGATGTGTCCAATCCACATATACATCGAGAAAAGCTTAAGCACAGAACGTTTATATTCTTTGTTGGAAATAAAGACACGTAGACAGTGAAAAGGCATTGAGGGACAAGGATTCGACAGGTTGTAGTTGCTTTGTGAGAAGCGCATTGTTCTAGTGAGTGAAGAAGCCATGGGGCGAGAGAAGTCAGACGGAGAGAGATGTTGTAGAGGCTGCAGTTCTCCTGCTGCCTCTACGCCTCTCCTACCCTCTTCATCATCTCTCTCTTTCTCTCTCTCTCTCTCTCTCTCTCTCTCTCTCTCTCGCTCTCTCTTTCTTTCTCAGACGCGCGATTTGTATCTTTGGTCCTCCCAGAGCGACCCAACCATACTTCGCCTGCCACTACGGAAACGACCCAAAGACGACTGCATGCACGAGGAAGGAGAAGAAGAAGAATGAATTCGGCTCTTCGATGCCCTCTCCACTCGCGTCTCCATGACTGCCGAGGAGTCTGCAAGAACAGCCCGGCTAATAATGCCAGACAGATCTTTACAAAGGCAGAACCACTTTCTCATGTCGCGGCGACTTGGCCATGTTTTCATAACATGATCGACAAATATCCCTCTATACCTCTAGTCAGCCTTGCTTGGCGTATGTACCTACCTATATATTAATCGGCGGTTTCTAAGAAGCAAACTACTGAATGTTATATAAACAGTCATGCAAAATGGGTAAAGATATTGAAGAAAATTGGAAGGACAGGACATCAAGGAAGGCCTGGATAGCAGGTGCCTGGACTGTTGAGAGGCTGCCTGTTTGGTGCTTCTGCTTCAGCAGAGCGGCCGCGGCTGTGATTGAGCTGGGTGGAAGAGTGACTAAGAAGGAGAGAGAACGAAGGGCCAGAAGAAGAACGCAAGAGATGCTGCCGGGTCCTTGACGAGTCTCTCTTCTCTCTCCTTCTCTCCCAACACTACTGCCATATGGCTTCCCGCCTTCTTTCGCTCGCTCTCACGGGAAGTCAGATAGCCCCGTCGGGGAGGAGCGGAGAGAACCTGCCAAGGAGTCAGCCGTCTCCGGCCTTCCATCCATACCCGCGCTCCGCCACCAAAATACGACAGAAAGACAGACACCTTCTTGAGGAGCCAGCGCATGGCTGATTACGAGCAGAGATTGAATGTTCAATCAGAAGAGAGGGACGGGAAGAGTCAAGACAGAAAGTGAAAGGAAGGAGAAAGATGGCTCCGCATCCATGGCAGCAGTCTGCCTTATTCCGATCTATTACAAATGCTTTCTCCTCCTCTTCCTTTTGCTTCCTCAAGATTCGCTTCGCTCCTAAGGCTACGCCTCAATGCCTGCTCCGCAACTCGTTACATTATTGCTATAGAAGCTGAATCTCTTCCTAATACTTGGAAGAGCGCCATTCGCAATACGCGGGAAAAAAGAAATCTACAGCATGACGTAGGTTTTCCAGGACGGCTGACTCCGTCATGATTTCGATGCTTGCTTCACATCAAAGAAAAAGACAAAGTGCATATACATCGATGTTGAAGAGGACGGAAACGGAAATGTAGAGTTCAAAGACATGAAAGAAGTAGCGCTATGATAGGAAGGGATTCAAACTAAAGAGCCTCTTGAATCAGCAAGATTAAGAGATAAGGAGGTGTTAAGAGATATGAGAAGGAAGTCGGATGGTGGCTTGATACTAGAAACGGAGATGATTTGGAGCCGTCTTTGAGGATGTTGTGGGTGGGTGGAGGGAGAGGGGGGAGGCTTCTTCTCTTCGGAACAGGCTCAGCAAGGATAAAGCAGAGTGGAGATGAGAAAATAAGGAGAAGGAGAAGAGTGTTCGAATTGGCGTCGAAAACTCCTTTTGACTTTGCGGAAGAGGAGAGAAGATGGAGCTAGCGAGAAATAGATAAAAGGCCGTGAGGAGGGGGGAGGGAGGGAGGCTGCAAAGCAACCACTTCTTGACGGCAAGGAGGAGGCATTCCTGCCTCCTTCCTGCCTGGAGGCCCCCCTTCTTTTGCCCTCTCGCCTCTCAGTCTGTCTCTGCCACCTCCTTTTCCTCATCTTACTTCTAATTCTTCTTCTACAGCTTTTTCTCTCTCCGCCTTTTCATCTGCTCATCCACCAGACATTCAAGGCTCATGAGGGATGAGCTTGTGCAAAGCTTACTCTCTTTCTCTTTCTCTCACACCCTCTCTCTCTCTGTTTCTCTCTTCAAGTCTCTAATTGCACCAAGAGGACAACTCTATCACTCGTTCTTCAGGCTGTGAAATGAGTAATGAAAAGATTAAGATACATAGACTTTTGTAGTCAAATAATAATAGACCTTGAAAACATGCATAATTAAGTAATCAAAGATGACAAAGTTCAACAAAAGTGGATTGCGAGATTAGGCGATACAATAGCAAGATGATATTCCCGTAACATAGGTCAAATGATTAGGCTTCTATGAATAAATGGATCGATCTCTCAAAGGAAGGTTGGTATATGCTGGAGCACGGATGAGGGATAATGAAGGGGTAGGAAGTGAGCAGAAGAGGAGAGGGAACAAGAAGGAGAGAGAAGATCAGGAAGAGATAGAGTGGATCAGTGCAGATGGTAGGGAAGAGAGAGAGAGAGAGAGAGAGAGAGAGAGAGAGGGGTGAGAAGAGAGAGGCTTGGTGGACTCCATTGGATTAACGCCTGCTCTGCCTCCCTCACTCCAGCTAGGCTGGGATGGTCCGCTGACAGCAGTCGCAGTCCGCCTCAACAGTGTCCCTTAGTGACCTCTTCCTCGTTTTCCTCTCTCTCTTTCTCTCTGCTCTCTCTCTTGACCGCGTGCTCTCTCATGCCCTGCGCACTTGTGCCTTCGCATGGATGTGCAGTGCAAGAAAGAGAAGAGAGACGCGGCTAGGCCTGGAGAGCCAATCCGCTCTCCGCAGCCCGGCCTGTAACCCACATTGGGCGCTCCATCTTGGGCCATGCGGCCAGATACATGCATCCTCTCTTCTTCCTCCAGTCTCATCACTTCTTCTTTGTTCTGCATCTTTCTTTGTCTCCCAATCTCTTTCTGTGTCAATTTCGTGCTCTCGGTTTGAATCTCTCGGTAGGAAGTTGAATGATCTTCGTTTTCTCAGATCTCCAGACCCCCATTCTCTGTGCTCTCGTTTTCTTTGTTTTTCGCGTATGCATTGCTCTGTTGCCTTTTCCTTCCAATTAGCTTCTGTGACGTGAGGCGGCAAAAAAACATGGGTAGGCGGTAATTGCAAGTCTCGCTGTCATCATCGTCTCTCTTCATCTCAACATAACCTTGATCAAATCCACTTGACAAATACGTTCAATTTAGCAGGATTAATAAAGAAGACTTATGATTTAGTTCAATTCATATTAACACGATGCTGTACGGAAGTGAGCCCCCGTTCTAGATTGCGCCATCTTAACTAATGAAAGTATCAATGATGATGTCTTGGAATATGCGTGATTGAATGTTAAATAAATTCAAAATCATGTTATTTATCCACTGATTGTGATGCACAATGGATGCAGTATCTCCTGGTTACATAGCTTCGGACAACAAGAAGAATTCCGGACAGCATGGTATTCATGATGCAGCTGTCGATTGAGGACATGCATTGATCAACTTCCAAAGTAGCCTTTCATATTCTTCCCAACGCAATCATTCGTGATGCTTTGTATATTGACGATAAATTGAATTCCATGTGCAGAAACCAGAATACAAAAATCCCAAGAGAGAAAACAGTGGCGGCTGGGCTTTCACAGCAACGCTTTCCTTTTATCTTTCATTGAAATAAAACGTTGTTACGAGAACAATTCGCTTTAACTCTTCAAAATTGCACTATAATTTTTCTATTATGAATAAAATGTAAAACGATGCCAAGGAAAAGAATAATATGATCGATTTTAAAACGAAGATTCCTTATGGTTAGCAGAAGGAAAACAAAAATTCAAACAAAACATTAGTAGTACAATTGCGCTATATAACGTACACGAAAATTCTTATTATCACTAAAACCAGTATCGTCTAACATAAGATATGAGAAGCTGTCGACATCTGTCGGGCTTCGAAGTCTATTCAGGGGTCTGCTAAGAAGGTAAAAGCATTGAACACGGATTAATGTTTTGTGCTGATGGAGTGGAGTAGGAGAGAGAAGACGTAAGGAGAACTAACTGTGGATATTCTCTATCTTCAGAAGCGGCAAACAAAGTCTACATCCCGTCTAATGCTATTACGTAGCACACTTAAAGAACTTTCCAGATGGAAGACGCGATAAAAGGCACCCTCCAACCAGTTTAACAAGTATTTTCCGCAACTCCAGAACCGTCGTTTAAAGTTGAATGGAGACCAGACTTTGCCTTTGGAGTACTGTGCAAATTTGGAAGTTAAACGACAGCGTTTCATGCTTTGTTTGCCACTGGATATAACAGGTGCCTTTCACCGCATCTCCATTGACACAAAAAGGAACATTCGAGATGGAATGGATTCAAAAAATGCTGATTTTGCAGAGTATAAGCACATTATGCGAACGCGGAAAAGCAATGTTGAAGGAAATAGGACTACCCTTCATTTTCTATAAATAAACAATTGCTTCTGGAACACGTAGATAGCACCAGAGAAGACGAGACTATCTGAATGACGACAAATATAAAAGTCAAGTCATTTTGAGCAGGAGGCGTCTAGTTGATGACGAATGAGCTGTTGGATGAGAGGATGGAGACGAGGAGGGATGTCGCGTTGTTGGCGAGTTCCTCCGGGCGGCTCGCCCACTCGGGGAAGGTGGCGAGATCGAAGACGGGCGGGCCGACCACGACCATGTTGGCGAGCACGAGCAGCGTGCACGAGATCGTCGTCACGAAACCAGCGATCGCCTTCAAACATTTCGAAACTCGCACTGAACTAGCCAATAGATCGGAATTAAAACTGACCATGTCCTTGACTTCAAGAACTCCCGAGCCGAAGACTATGGCGTTCGGTGGCGTTGCAACAGGAAGAAGGAAGGCGAACGACGACGCTACCGTAACCGGCAGCATGAATAGCAGGGGATTCGTGTCGAGAGACGTCGCCAGTTCAGCCACGATGGGAATAAAGATCGAGGCGACGACCTGGAAGAAAAAAAAATTACATACTTGATGTAGTAATTCGATAAATGACGTAATCGAAAAAAAATTAACCGTGTTCGAGCAGACATTAGTGAGTGCAACGCTGATGAGCACGCAAATCGTCATGATTGCGAAGGTAGGCAGCGTGCCCAAGTACCGCATCGCATTGCCGATCTCGTGCGACAGGCCAGATGTCTGCAAAAGGTACTATTTTAGTGAGGAAATGTTGGCACAATTTTTGAATGCGTCAACAAAGGTGTCAACAAAATCTAAGAAGAATATGGCTGAAAAATACCTTAACGCCAGCCGCGAGAGCGAATCCTCCGCCGAGGAGAAGAACGACGGCCCACGGAAACTGCGCTTGTATGACAGTCCAGTCCAGAAGGCCATTCCGGGACTTGTTCGATTTCGTGCTCTTTCCACCTGTCAAAATTCACAAAAATTTAGTTATTTTAATATGTACATACATCAATTAAAAGAACTCTCCGTCGAAATGAAAAAGCTCGTTTCCCATTATTGTATTCCCTTTTGATCACTCTAGCAGGTGCGATCTTTCGCAGTAGTAAATACCAAAAAACAACATTCATTTTTGCAAGAGCAAAAGAAAGAGGGTGTGAATGAAGATAATCGGAGAACACAGAAACTCTGCACGCAAATTCTGTCTAGGGTTCGATATGTATTAATAAAGCAAAAAAGGCAGAAGCCAGAAAAATAAATGGAAACAAACCACACGGCAGCCAAGATGGCTTGTTCTCGGGAAGAATGAAGAGCATGATCACCACGAAGATAACACTTGTTGCGTCGGTCACATACCTAAAAACATTAAAAAAAAATATACACGCTACATAAATATTTGTTCAACGCAAATAGAAAGTCATATTTAAACTCAACAAATAATATCAATAACAAAAATGAATTACCCTTTCTTGAAGAATGCTCCGAGTCCTGCGATAAACTTTGGATCACGGAAGATCCAAAGGACGAGCAAGATGCAGAAGCAGACGCTCACGGCGACTTCTTGCCACGAGAACGGCGGAAGCTTCTCGTACTTTTCCTGAACATACTTGCTGCTTTTACATCCTCTTTCTGAAATGATTGATAAACCTTGAGCTTGCGCGAGACTGCGGGCGAGCCGCGGGGGCAGTTGCGCATGAAGATAAGATAGAGTGAGAGCCAGCAGCAGATCATGCACAGCATCACCATCACGAACGTGAACATCATCCACGACAGGAAGTTGACGCCCGTGTCGGCGCCCGGGAAGAGTCTGAATATTTTTTTATTATTTTGGATGCTTGGTGGCAAAAAGTTCGCTCTGTGCATACTTTTCGAGTTGTCCGATGAGCACCAGATTGGAGGCAGTTCCCGTGATGGTGGTCGCTCCGCCAATGTTGGCCGAGAAGCAGATTGAAATCAGGAAGCCCTTGGCCATTCTCAGCTCGGTCGGAGTGAAGAAGGCCATCATGTCTCTGAATGCGAAATGTTCCTTAAAATTTCTTGACTGGTACGCTGAGCAAAAACGAGCCATGCAATTATTTGAGAGATCTGTTAGCCATGCCATAGATCTTCTTCTATGCCAAACGATTTTGCTTCAGGCATGAACACAAAAGGTGTGCAATGTGTCAGGCATCGTAACACATTACACTTATTAGTAGAATGTCTCCGAACTTTCTTTTAGTCTTTTTGTGCACATTCTAGTGCGTGCAAGTGCACTGAAGTGAATGGATTAGTGCTTGGAACGAAAGTAAACGAAATGAAGGAGC
Source organism: Allodiplogaster sudhausi (assembly GCA_945643635.1). Lineage (NCBI taxonomy): Eukaryota > Metazoa > Nematoda > Chromadorea > Rhabditida > Diplogasteridae > Allodiplogaster > Allodiplogaster sudhausi. The sequence continues at coordinate 1,256,091 of CALZFC010000009.1, forward strand.
ATCCGGATGCGGGCGAGTTGTCTTTCCATGCATTGCCCACCTCATACTGGCGCCCGCCATGTCTCCCTTCGCGTAGTGTCCCTTGAGATTGGCCTCGGCCTCGGTGTTCTCGTGGTGCTCTTCCACCTTGCCATTGGCAGGCTCCTCCTCGATCGTGGCTTCTTGGCCGGCCTTCGCCTCTTCCTCTGCCCGGAGTGCCTCAGCTTCAGCAGCGGCGGCTGCTTCAATGTCCAGGAAGCGCACCTTCTCGTGCTTGTGGAACGAGTACTGGTAGTGAGGGTGCGAGTACATCGACTCGTGATGCGGCGCTGCCACGTGCTGCCTGTAGAGACATTGGACTCCCCCCACACATACTCTCTCTCTCCCTCTTTCTTTCTCTCTTTCTCTCTCCCTTTCCTCTCCCTTTCCTCTCCCTCTCTCTCTCTCTCATTTCCTTCAAGCAATTTGTTAAACGTATGAGTTAGTTTATCCATTGAAATTCTCATTTGTTAGTAAAATTGAAATTGTTTGTCTTATTAGACATTTGTTATCTTTGAGAGACAATTGCAGAGTGATAATGCAGATAAATGGCAATATCTGAAGAAATCACATGTCGTGCGATTTAAGTGCATGATTCTATTCATATTTGTTCACTTCAGCATCTACTTAACAACGGGCGCTAAAGTAAACATCTGCTAAAGTGAACATTTTAAATTTCGATGCTGATCATCATATCTGAGTGCGTTTGTAATAAGAAATCGACCATCCACTTCCTATGTCATTATTTGCGACAATGAGTACAGCAAACAGAAGTTCATCGAAAAGTTTATGTTGCCTGCTCGTCGCGTGGGAAAGTAAGCTCTCATCTCTTTCTGATCAATGAACTTTGAATGACCCAGACACTTGGTAGCTTGCTTACTTGGCCTCCTTGGGTGGCACCATGCTGGCAGCATCGGCATTCATGGAGAGGCGTCTGCCCTCGATCGATCTGCAAACGACAAACAAAAGGGAGGATTGGTATGCACTTTGATTCGGAGGAATGCATTATGGAAGAGGAAGAGAGAGAAACCGTCGACGAGACTGTAGGTTGGCGCGTTCAGTGAGACTGGCGAGATCATTCATGCGATGATTGTGGACGAGTTCGGAGATGACCGAGTTGACGATCGGCACCATCAGCGCGGCCGTTGCCGTATTCGAGATCCACATGCTTAATTCACTCATGTTAATAATTTATATTAATTTTATATAACATTAAAAGTTAAATAAAAAAACATAAAATTATATTTTGCACGAATGGTGGCACTTATGTACATACATGTGAATATATATATGTAAGTGCCACCATTCGTTCAAAATATTAACAAACCTGAGGAAGCATGTGACCATCATGAAACCAGCAAGGATCCTGAAAAATTTGGTTATGAGCATTTGTTTTAATAGCATTGTGTTACGTTCATTGACATTTCGTGCTTTCAAATGCACGAATCCAATTGGTTGGAAGGAGTACTTCAGGTGTTCCAGATATGCATACAATTTTTTTTGACTAACCAAAGTGGCTCGGATCCCACCATGGACAGTACAATAAGTGCAATTCGAGTGTGCAAATTAGATTTCTCGACAGCGACAGCAACCATTAAACCGCCGATGAAGAGGAAGCCAGTGTCCTGAAAAGGAAGGCGTAGCGGACAAGCTTTGTCAGGCTAATTGCTGGAGTGAAAAAGGCACATACAGGAAGATAGTTCTTGGCGACTTCATCCGATCGCATGATGCCGAAGACAGGGAAGAGGACCATGGGAATGAGAGCGGTGATGGCGAGAGGGAGCACTTCGAACACCCAGTACAGAGACATTAGAAGAACGACATACGCGCAGTCCGTTTCCGACTAAGCAATATTCACTCTTTTTATGGCGTTCTTTCGAAAAAAATAACTCCGTTACGCACGGAAGGATGATAGAAGATGACGGGAAGCAGCAGAAACGGGGAGGCGACAAGGACAATCCGGTCAAAGTTCGATTTCACCCATGAGGATAGTGCTCTGAAATCATTTGTTGGTATTCAAATTGTATTCCTACGATCATTGAGCTGATTAGATAATAGTGATTAAAAAATCCCGTACCCATTTCCTTTATTGATATGTCGATATCCGCTCGGCATTTTGGTCACCGAAAAAGAACCACGGATTTGAACAAAAACGTGTACGTCTTCTTCTTCGAATTCTGAGAAACGAATTCAATAATTTTCTTTTCGACTAACAAGCGACACTTGACGAATGCGTAAACAAACACGCATAATGACCCTGCTTAGGCCATAATTAAGTGAAGTTGAGATGGCAAGGGAAACGAGAAGAGAAAATAAGCCTTCGCGAAAGAAGGCACTTCGCGTCTAATTGCCAGCGTTTAACCGATTGGTTCGAACAATCTGTCTTTTGCACAATTTGAACTGTAGCGCTGAACGAGGAAGTAGAGCAACACGAAGCAAAAAAGTGCAGAAAGTGCCCAAAAAACAAGTCCTAAAGAGTATTTTTTTTAAGTAAAAATGAGCGATCTTGAGGAGCGACAATAAAATTTTCGTTCACAGAATTGACGAGAAAAAAGATTTGAAGTAAATTTCGAAAAATAAATGCTCGATTAAAGGAAAGAGATTTCCTATGCAGGCTATCAATTGTCACTCTGGCATGCGCATTTCTATGCTCGCTATGCTTGTTAGATTTCGTGGTATGGTGCAATTGGCAGCATGCGCTGCAGATACACTCGAATCCTCCTTGACTGCTTCTACTGCGACACATAAAGGACGAGTGGACTAAGCGGAGGGGGAGAGCATGGCGGGCCGCTTCCTTTCTCTGCTTCTCCCCCAGCGGGTGTGTCAATAAAAGGCCGCGTGGACAAGAGCTACAGATGAGAAGCCAAGCAAGAGAGAGAGAGAGAGAGAGAGAAAGAGATAGAGAATGACAGAGAGAAATAGAGAGGGAGAAAGAGATAAAGGAACCGACTGGGCGACAGAGATGTCATAACTTAGGCAGCCGCACCACGTTAGACCGAAAGAATTCGAGCTCACCATCTTCTTCATAATTACACATTAGACACAATCTGCTAAGTAATGAGCCTAGTGAACTCTGATGTTTGAGCAGAGCAAGGCAATGACAATGGCACATAAAGTATCAAAGTTTTGAGGCACACGAGAAGAGGAATTCGAGAGGCTGGAATGGAATGGAAGATGGATGGAAATGATGAGCTTCCTGGGTGGCACACTATGCGATGGAACTCTCCAGGCTATTCGGCTGGTAGAGAAGGATGGGAGGGAGGATGCCGTGGGAGGGGGCGGGAGTAATGGCAAAATGAAGAGAGCGAGGAGAGCAGAGGGCAGAAATAAGGAGCGGGGTGGGCAATAGATGCGGGTTTAGAGGCGGCTATTTTCAGACACTCCGCCCTGGTCACTGACACTCGGTCACCCTGCAGCGTTTTCTTTGTTTCTCTGGCGCCCACTCGTTATAACTAGCGCTGTCTCGTCGCTCTCTTTCTCTCTCTGCTCTCTCTCTCACTGCTCTCTCCCTCTTCTCTCTTTTTCTCTGTCTTACGAGCGCGTAAAAAGATGCGCGCGACCAATGTGTTCTCTCGCAAGAAGCGTAGCAATAGCATCGCCCCCCCCCTCCACGCCTCGACCTGAATGAAATGCATCTGAATCATACGTCTCGTATAGAATGGAAGGAAATAAGACCAAGCCTAGGCCTAGCCTAGTATTATCTAAGCAAATATATCATCTTCAAGCAGATCCACAAAACTAGAATAACCCTCTGCTCCTCTCCACATCATTCCTTACACACTTTAGCCGTTAAAGTTCTCTTCTATCCGCTCATCAATTGATTGCTAGATCTGACAGGGAAGGATAAAGAATGCATGTAGAATGTTCACATCAAGATATCCCAACATGACTATCGTGACGTAGCGTAATGGCAGATAGAGATATCCATTCGGTCACCATTCTCTCATTTCCTCTCGTCTCCTCTCTTCCACATATACATACATATCTGTCTTGAGCATCTTTTTTGTTATTTTATCACCTGACAATAAGCGTCACATTTCCTCTTTATTCAACGCGAGAAAATCGTCTACAACCAAAAAGTTCACACGAAACAAAGGGTTAGAGTTGTAGAAAGAACTGTGACTGACAGCGAAAGACATGTGATGAAGTTAGAAATGAAAGTGAGAGAGCGCGGTTGAACTCGTAATACTTGCATGCAAAATGTGGAGCTCTCGAAGATGACAACAAAGGCAACTTCCCAGATGTTGAAACGTGTGAAGAATAAAAAAGAAGAGAATGTGTACGAGGGACTCGTCGCGCTTGAGCGAATTTCATATTGAGGGAGCAAATCGAGAAAAAAAATTAGAAAGTCGCATGAAGGTTGCCAGTGAAAAGAAGAGAGAGAAGCAGCGAGGCTAGAGCTTCACATTTCTCATCGCAATGAATGCTTTTAGTATAATGTAAATGAAAGAGGGCAGCTCGTGAGGGGTTGAGGTAGGGGGGAGGGAGTATATGGATGGGCGGAGTAGTCAGGAGTGAGTGAGTGAGCGAGTGAGTGAGTGGCTCACCTGATTGATGACATTTACTTTTCGGAGCAAGCAATGAGAAGATAAGAGAGAGAGAGAGAAAAGGAAAGTGCGACCGACTGAGACAGAGAAAGAGAGCGGGAATGACGATGATGAGCAAGGGAGCAAAGGCAAAGCAATAGGCATGTGCACAAGAAGGAAAGAGCATGACGGGAACATCCACATACTTTGAATTGCCGCATTCCTTTTCATACCCGAAAAATGCGAAGAAATGCGGCGAGAAGAAGTCAGTGAAGGCAATTTAAACTAGAGTAAAGCGATCCCGATTGGAGTTCCCGAAAGAGAGGGAGCACAAAATGCCATCCAGAAAGATTATTGTGATAGATAATAGAAATGCGATTACTCTATTGAGCAATTTCAAAGCAGGCAAAAGACTCATAGACGCAAGCTTTTGAGGTCGTTAAATGGAAAGAAATAGCAAAGAAGTAGGTAGGATTTACATGATTTACTTTCCTACAGCGACCACTTTTACAGGCGAGGATGTGAGCAGACTTTTGAAATCATTGTGGAGTAAACAAGGAAAAAAATGGTAAAAAAAAGGTTGAAGTGGTCAAGAATTTCACATTTGGATATTATGGGAGTTGAAAAACGGGAAAGGATAGACTTCCAGAAGGCACTGTAAACTTTTGTCGAAGTGAAAAACAGAATAAAAGGGAGCGAGAAAACTAGGGGTAAACCACAGAAGCAAAGACATATTCTATGAAATGATGAAATCGTAATGTGCCTAGAAATATTTTGTATAAATAGAGACATCCTCATGGTCAAATGAATGCGTGAAAGGCTCCGTTGCCTTGACAAATGATCTCGTGCAAACAGAGCAGCGTGGAAAACATATACAACTGACCGCAGGCGTGGAGGAAAGAGACTGAGAGTGAATGAGAAGCGACCAACAGAGGAGAAAGGGAGAGGGCAGAGTGAGAGAGAAAGAAGAAAAGGGAAGGAGAGAGGAGAGAGGAAGGACGGAAGTGCGTGTGCGTCACAGAAAGCGGCGCGGCAGCAATGGAAAAGGGGGGGGGGGGTGGGGGGTTGGCGGATGGAGAAAGGGGCGGACCGTAAGGAGACAACGCTCAAGTCCTTTTTTCTCTCCGTACTTCCTTCCACCTCGTTTGTCCTCCTCCCTAGCAAAAGACTTCTGAGAAGAGGCCATGGGTCATCTGCATATAGAGAGGGAAGATGGGCAAGAAGAAAAGTGGTATGAGCTGCCAGAGAATCGGCTGTTTCTCAGGATAGGGCAAGCCATAAACTGTGTTTCTTGCTGGGAACACGAATGTCATTATTAGTGCAGTTCAGTGATTTTGGGAATGCGGAAAAAGGCGACGGGCACGAAAGAGAGGAGCACGGGGATGAAGAAGAGGCCATGGACGGCGCCGATGAACATGGTCAGCCAGATCGTCTTGAAGAACGTCAAGATGATGTAGGCGTCCACCGTGTACAAGATGGAGATGCCGCAAATCGTCGACGTCGCTCCCTGAAAGAAAGAGCTTAGATGGACGGATGCTCAAGTAACTCCTTTCTCTTGCAACTATGCAGTTACTTTGACCCTTTAACTGCCAGTGCTAAATGGCTCCGCTACATTCCAGAGCGTGATCACTTGATCTTGCTTGATACCTGTTCCGTGTTGCCCAGCGTGTATGGTATTTGATCTCTCTCCATGGAACGTCCCAATCTCGCCCTCTCCATATCCTCCCGAAGATTGATGGTAACTACGCCGTTCCTCGGTCCCGACACGTCACGCGCAGCCATCCCCAATGGCTGCATTTCTCTCTCTCTCTCTCACTCTCTCTCTCACTCTCACTCTTTCTCTCTCTCTCTTATTCTTGCACGCTATTTATCCCTTTCCTCTCAATCTTCCATCTTCCTAATCACACCTTATAACACTCTTGAATAGCCATATAATACAGTGTTATCTTTCGGTATCACTCTTTTTACTGTCTCTTTCATCTGATGTGTTTCTTTGCGGGAATGTTCCGGGGATGGGACAATACTCCCTGTGGTCAAAAGCATGTCTGATGTGCTGAGATAAGGCACCAGGCTGGGCATTTGAATGTATTTGTATTTCATCTAGTGTTGGACTTTGCCTTTTGAGTCCATATGTCCTTAAAGCTATAATATGGGCATTCATGGAGCTAATTTTTCTTTCTGGAATACAGTTATATTTAATGAATTGTTGCCGAATTAATGAATGATGAAGAAAAGAAGAAGAAGAAGAAGAAACCTGAAAGATTGGCCATCCGAGTGCCTCGAGTGCGCCGATGACTCGCTGCTTCGAGTCGCCGTGGGAGGTGACGAAGGCGTAGACAATGTGAGCCGAGAGATCGACGGCGAAGCCGATGCTCATAATGATGGAGATCATGGAGACGGCGTCCAGATTCACTCCCCACAGAGTCATGAATCCAAAGACGCCCACGTTGATCGAGACGATTGAGAAGAAGATTATCGCGCCTGTAAGATTCATTATAAGACATCTTTTTTCATTTCATAGCGAAATGCGTGAACTTCAATGCCTCCTACGCAAAAGTTGTTCGTGCATGTTTCATGTTCACTTATTATTTTGGAGCTGACACAAACCATAATACACAATGGACACAAAGAGCGAGCAGTCAAAGCTGTCAATGGAGATAGCAGTCACGGGAAAAACTGATGGTGGTCAGTGATTGATAAAATGGCAGAAAGGTGTGAAGGGATTGAAAGAATAAGACAGAACGAAGAGAAAAAGAGAGGAGATAGCATAGAGAGAATAGAAAAGATGGCAGAGAAAGAGAGAAGATATCTGAGAGATAGAGAAAGAAAGAAATGAAGAGCCTACCTGATGGGAGACTGGGAACAAGGAGAACAGAGACGATTGTCATGCACGCGAGGGAGATGCCGACATTCTGTATGGTGGCCGGCAGAATGATGAGGTACTGGTCGGCGAAGGGAAAGGCTTCATAGTAGATTTGAACCTGAAATGGTCAGTCTCTTTACGTGCGAAAATCATTTTTCTCTATGAAGGCAGAAAGTTGACACTTCATTGACAAGCCAAGCAACAAACATCAAAATTAAATTATGATGATAAGTTTGCCCTTGAACAGTGATTCTGATGCAATCACCGTTAACTTTCCTTCAATTTTCTTTCTTGATCCATGTTAATTGCACGATCTCTGCGCTCGTTCTCTCCTACTTTCTTTTACCTTCCTCACTCTTGAGATATCATTTCCCTTATCTTATATTTTTTTGATTCTATAGAAATAGCAGATCGGGTTATTTAAGTACCTTCTGCTATCTTTAAAGAGAAGGAGTAGTTCTTGTAAATGGATGTCATTTGCAGAGAGAGAGAGAGACAGAGAGAAAGAGAGGGAGTGAGAGAGAGAGTGGCTGACATTGAATGGCTGCCGGTCGGCGATCTGTCGAAGCAGCTTGGCGGCGAGTTTATGTTCGTTTGGTTCAACAATCTTCTTCATCGCGATCTCAAGACAAGATAACTTCTTTAAAGGTGTGCAAAATGGCATACAACTTGTGTAGAAAGATAACGATCTGACAGAGAAGAGCGACGCCAAACCTGGAATCGATAGGCGACGAAAGAGTTGTCCGTCTTGTTGTAGCGAATATCGCATGCCCATTGGCTCGCGCCTCCCGTGTACTTGAGCCATGAGCGAAGCTTCACATTCCATAGATGATCCGAATCGTCCAACTTAAGAAGGGATTTAGAATTGGGTAAGAAAAAAAAACCAGTCTGCCATGTTCTCCGTACCTCAGCATCAAGCTGCTCGAGATAGTTGAGATACTCGAGAAGGAAGAAGACGGTTCCTTCTCTGCCCATCGTATACTCTGTGTCCTCGAAGGCTCGAACGACTGCCATGAGCTTTTCCCTAAAAAAACAGGGATGATTATTTATTCCACGGGTGTTTTAGGTCCACAGTAACTGTTTTCACTTAATACTACGCGATACAAAATTACAATTAAACGAGATGGATGAATTTACATCTGTTACATTCTTGAAAAACCACCAACCGATGAACTCGATCAACTAGGTCGGGAGGATCGAGGACAGCCACATGAAGCTGGGGCCCCATCTTCCAGAACTGTTTGATGTCCTCGAAGTAGTGAGCAATGTAGTGATCATTGGTCACAAGGTTGCCAGGGTTGAGTCCTTCACGGAAGTTGATGCAGCCATAGAAGGAAAAGCCAAGATATCCAGCGAATATCAAGCAGGCAACCCCTCGCACCGAGTCGCGCAGCAGGAATGGTCCTGAATTATGCAATAATTGCAAACCACTCCTTGAGCTGAGCTAATCTTGCTTTCTAAATTCATTAAGAAGAACCATTTAAATACTTGCATCTTGATTTTCAACATTCTTCAGCGTGGTATATATGCTATCGCATTCATGCATACATATAATGCTTATGATTTTCTCATCTCAGACTATTCGTCATATATGTATGTGATGGGCCAAAAAATGGACAGATTGTTTAAGTCAACCTAACCCATGCCAGTTTTTACTGCCACTCTCTGTTTTACATACACGCTGCGCCTGTGCGACAGGGAATAAATAATGAGCGAGTACATAAAGTGTCATGGGAAGTGCCGCCGAGTGGCGAATAGTGGAAAGATATGGAGAAGGTGAGAGAGACGAGAGAGAATTTGGAGATTCTCTAGATGCGTCGGAACGAGGCGTTCATCCAATCCATCATTCAACTCTTATCTTCCACTTCATTCTCATATAACCGTGTAGGCAACAATGTTCGCGCAAGACTTCTGATTTGTCCTCTTCCATCTCTAATTGTTAGTTCGTCTGTTATCACTCTAATTCTCCAATCATTCACTAAAATGCGCACTCTTTAAGGAAAACTAGCAGAGCGCGAGGGGACAGTGAAGATACAAGCTCTTATTTTTTCGAGCATTCGAAGAAACGGCAAAAGGAATTTGACGAGTGCAACATCGAATCAGGTCAAAAAGTCACCCCCGTTTCGATTGCTTAGTGAGTTCGCGCATGGATAAAGCAAGGGAAATGCAATAAGAGTACCAAACGTTCATGGAATTTATGTAAATTGAGAGACAAACCGAATGATTCTCCGAGCCATCGGACGATTGGAGGAGGCTCATTGTTATGCTTCGGAAGGAGAACGGGCGCGAAGTGGATGGAGGAGGGCAGCGTGGCAACGGGCACAGCTGCATAGGAGGTGACAGCCACCGCTGGCAAAGAGTGACAACTCTTTGAGGCACTCAGATTGCCGGATGATGAGGAGTGGTCCGACGACAGGTCAGACACATCAGAGAGGCTGTTGCTGTAATACACGCATTAAAGTACCCATTGCTTAATTCAGTTCATTAACATTAATGATGCAAACGCTACATATATAGCATCTCCCAGAGCTTGCCGACCTCTTATTGAAGGTTCTCTGCAACTGTTTGATGTCCTGGGGATAGACGCGAACACTCTTGCTTCTCTCGCACTTCTTGGAGCTTTTCGTGTTACGATTGGCAGCGATGGCCTCCTCGACACTGCTCGGCTGGTAGCAGTCCTCGGTGACACGGTAGCCGAAGATGCAATGCCGCCGGTTCCCCTCCCAGTCTCCCATGATTGACATTGCGCCGCAGAAGAATGTCAACTGTAAAAAAGGAAGATTTGTTAGACATTCTTCTGCTTTTTTGATTCAATGTTATAAGAAGAAGAAGTAGAAGAAAAAATGTGTTTGACGACACTTTTGCGTGTTACCTGATAAACGTAGCAGAAGGCGACGGAGACACTGGCGTATAAGCAGAACAGCTGAATGCCTGGCAGGTCGGTGATGCAGCCGATGGCGAAAGAGAGAACGTCTGTCACGTTGGTGATCGTAACCTATACGACGATATAATATTGCACATTTATTCATGACAATTTACTTTAAAAAAATCCTTTGTTGTTTAAAAAATTAAATTTCGGGTGACGAACTGAATGGCATTCTTACCGCAACTCCGGCATGCGCGAGCGTCTGCGCGAGTCGGCCGGGTACGGAGCGAGAGGGATCCGACTGCTCCCAGCACGCGCACATTATGAACATGTCATCGATGCCGATCGCTGCAAGGATTCGTCTGCATTGTTATCGTTACTTTTTTCTTATTAATTAGTAATTTATTAATTCATTCATTTATCTACATCGATTAAAATTTGAAACAACACTGACAGAGGTATAATAAGACCAAAGAGCAAGTAATTTTAAAAAATTGAAAAATTTCTTCACGAAACACAAAGTGAATGCTAAAAAGAAGTGAATAATTATTACCAATTATCAAGAATGGAATTATCGTGTTGATGACGTTGTAGTTTACGCCCAAGAGCATGAGCGAGCCGAACGCAGACACAATGGACAGCAGGGTGGTCAATAGTCCTTGAATTATAAAACGCTTATTCAAAGCACTCGAAAGGAAACAATTATAAATGAACGTGACGATAATTAACATGATTACCTGCGCAAGCGAGAAGTGGCTTGCTGCGCACCCAGTCGATGCCCTTGCCAGGACGTCGCTTGAAGCAGAAGGCGAAGATGAGCGCGTACGCGGAGAGAGTCGTGAATGAGACGACAAAGTTTGGCACAAAGCGATCGGCATTCTCATCAAGTCCATCCTGAAAAAAACCAGGACTTTTTTAATGTTATATTTCTGTGATAGGTCCCAGGTCAAGTGAATATATTCCACGCTTCATAATGTGTGATATCGCATCGAAATATTGTGAATAAATGGAAAAAATAAAGTGAATTTTGCATGCCTGGAGAGATTGGTAGTGAGCAAAGCTGATTGTGATAATGTCCGAGGAGTAGATCTTCAAGAGAAAGCGCTCGACGGCATACGAGAACTGTGACGAATAGCGCGCGACCACGTCTTCCTCTTGTTTCAGGAAGAAGAACAGCTGCGTGATCCCGGCATCTTTGACTGTGCGATTCGGGAAGAGAGTCACGTCGCCGATTGCGGTGCCGAGATACACGGGCGTATCCTGTAAAGAGAGAGAGAGAGAGAGAGAGAGAGAGAGAGAGAGAGAGAGAAAGAGAGAGAGAGAGATTACTGTAAAGCAGAGAGGTTACTGCAAAGAGAGATTACTGTAAAACAGAAATATTACTGTAAAACTTAAGCAGTTAGTATTGCACAACGGTTGAATGAAGAGCAGTGATCTACCTGGTTGCCCCCGCGTGGATAGCTGAGATCGATGACTTTACGAACTCGTTGCTGCTGCATCATCATTTCGATGTGCTCGTTTGCCATGCACTCCCAGTCATAGCTCATGCAGAGATCCTCAAGTCAATTAGTACGGTGCCTTTTGACAGTTTTATAATCTCAAATACACAGTCTGAAAACCTTTTTGCTTCAATCTACAATGCGTTCTCATTGTAAGATTTTCAAGAAAAGGACATGGAATGATTCCAAGTTGGCTTCGTAAAAAAAAACTAGCTCCTAGTTATCCATTGTTGCGATGTTAGATGATTATCGCAATAGCCCGCGCGCAATGCCTTCCCAACAGCTTCGCCAAACCTGGCCATTTTACACTGGTAGATAGGAAGAAGGAACAGGCTTGCCCCGAGCCATAGCCTCCTTTGCCTTCTCCTTCTTTGCACAGACCCATACATACTACATACCTGTCTGTGCGTCTCTCACTCCACTGCTTAGGCGGCTACTCATGAGGAACGATCAGAAAGGAGACAAAGAGCCGAGATAGATGGCCACAGGCAAGCTGGATCAGCTCTCTGCCGTCTAGTCTCTCCTTCTCTCTCCACTTCTCCATAACTCTCTCTCTCTCTCTCTCTCTTAGTCCACTGCTTCCCCCCTCTCTCTCTCTCATTCCCCTCACCCTCTCCCAATCTCATCACCTTTCTGTCACGCACTCACAAACACATTGCCCATTTTCCTAAGCCTTTACTTTTCGTCTACATTTCTAGTGAAGGTCGCTCAAGACTCGCCAAGCTTGTTCATTCTTCCTCCGCTATTACTCAACAACAAAGTGCCCATAACGGCTGTTCTAACTTGAAAAGTCAAATTGAATTTGTGATCATCTGTGGGCGTTGAGATGTTGTACATGATCCATGTGTTTAGCATCTGGAAAAGAACAAATATTGCAGATCTCAGATTTTTCGAGCTAATCCCCGGTAAGAAAGAAATCACCTGAATTTCTCGTAGCACATGCTCTCGAAGGACGCTGCCGCCGTCCTTGGATTTGATTAGAATGTTTATGAATCGTTTGGTTTCAAACGATTTTCCGGGCAAAAATTTATTCTCTTGCAGCGGCCAATTATCGCTGAACACCTTCAGCTCCTTTCGCCACCTAAAAGGGAGGAGTAAACGTAGGGATTTTTTTATATCTATATCTGATTGCGTAATTTCTATCAAAGAATGCTACGAAAGCAAATGTAAGTAGTGGCTTTAATAATATAGACAGAATTCTACACCTGGCGTCGGAAGGAGTGAAGACGTAGGCGGGGTCATCGGCGCGCAGTTGATCCATTCTGAGGAAGCCGACCGAGCACGCGACCGTGACAAGGAGAGGAATGACGACGAGTGGCCATCGCAGCCGATACGAGACGGGCGCGTACCACTCGAAGAGCTCGCGCACATACGGCTCCACCGAGTTGTAGCCCATCCAAGCAGCGCCTTTCTGCCACTCTCTCTCTTTATCTCTTTCAGCTGTACAGTCGGTGGAAGAGACGCTCAACAGAGATATACCCTTCCTCACAGTTAACACGTAGTACAACACAACAACAATTGCGCAAGTATGGAGCAAGGAGAAGAGAAGAGCAAGCCAAATGGCAAGGCGAAAGGCTCTGGAACTGAGAGAATAGGTGGAGAGAACGGCGAATTGAATTGTTGAAAGAATGAATGAAAGGCGGCTCAAGGCAATTGACGCGAACTGAAGTGGACATGATTTCACAATGGACATGCACACACACACTTCAAGCATCCGAGCCCTTTCAAGACTTATAAATGGATGTTGTTGAATTCCTCGCACATTCAAGAGGCCCTCGACGCCTGTTCTGGAGAAGAGGACACGGTTGCGTGTCAAAAAGCATCGAGTAACGTTGACAAAAGCAACTCGAAAAAAAACAAACATCCAGAATATGTAGAAAGTGAAAGCACAATTCCTTTCGCGGTTTGCAGCGTAGAAGAGAGACAAATCAGGTAAGGTGATGTATTGGAGAAAGAGAAAGTGAAGAGATGACCTGCTCCTCGTCGAAATGAAAATAGTGAAAGCCCCCTTGGGAGCTGATTGGGGCTATGAGCAAGAGTTGGAGGAAGAAGATAGTGTCAAGAGGAAGAAAGTGAAAAGAAAGTGGAAGAGGGAAAGCAAAAGAGAGAGGGAAAGCAGGACGCACTCGCTATAGCGAGGCAGTGCAAGAGCCGGCGGCTTGCACTCCGCATTCTTTTCCGATCCAAATGTTTTACCTGTTTTGTCTCGCGTTTGTTATACTCGCTTGAAATTTGCATACGAAAGAAGAGCTGTGTGGTTGTGAATGGCGGCGGGGGAAACACAACTGGGTCATGCTTGGATGGCTTCGGAAGGAGTGAAAGTGAGGATCGTGTATACGAGTGGACAAGGGTTCATGCTCAGGGCAGAGAAGAAACCATCACTGGAGCATCAAAAGAGGAGGATACACCATGGCTACTGGTTATAGGAGGCAGTGAGGAGAGAGGATAAGGAGAGTGAGAGAGAGGGAGAAAGAGAGAGAGTGAGAGAGAGAGAAGCAGAGAGGGATAGGCGTCATCATCCAAGGAGATGTGCCAGGGGAGGCCACAAAAAGGTGAGAGTGATGGGCGAGCGACAGAGATCCGGGACGGCAGGGGGGAGCAGGCAGAGAGTGGACTGGAATTAACGGATCAGACAAGACTTCTCATCGAATTATCTTCATATGCTAAGTTCATGTGCGCCAAAAACAATGTGGATCAATCATATATGCAAGCACATATAAGCACGCCAAACGTGTGAAGTGGAGAAAAAGCCGAGATGAGAGACAATCTGGCGCACAGAATATTCACACGTTTGCTCGATACCAGAAAGGGATTGAATGGGGAGAGCTATGCGTGGACAGTGCCTTTGGCTCTCTTTGGCCTCTAAGGCCAAGGAGAGCTTGAATGGCTGCCGCTGGCCACTTAACGCGGGAAATGTGAGCTAAGCCGACTGGACAAGGTCACTTTGAGAGGGCTGAGTCATGCTTGGAGGAAGCGCCAGCTTAGCATTGTTAATAGTGTGAAGATAATTCCAAACATCCTCAAATCACGTAAATAATCTTAATTTGGACGGTCTCGAAACAGAGGGAAATATTTTGATCTAAACATGCCGAAAGATTTAAGCTAAATAGATATGAAGTAATTTTAAAAAAAAAGTAACTTAACCTTTAGAACGGCCTAATATGATGGACTCGAGTTGTCAAATATTTGTATGCATGTAGCTCAATGAGTTTTTACCATACATACCAGAAAAGGCCATTCCATGCTCGCGTCTAGATCCAGCATGAGATTTGCTTCGGTGGCTGCACTCTCTCTCTCTCTCTCTCTCTCTCTCTCCAGCTTGGCTAGACGCGTGAGTACATCAACAGTGGCCAAGCCAATTCCTCACTGTTCTCTCGCCCCTTCTCTCTTTAACCTTTTGTTGTTGAATCTATCTTTTTCTTGCCATTCTTTCCCCCCACTATAATCACAATAATTTATGTATCTAGCTTAACATCAGACAAAATCCGGAAGCACTTATCACTGAAAGATATGATTAGCATTTGAGGCAATCTAATGGAAAGGATGGGAACAGTAGTTCCTTCTTGTAAAAAGATTAATTAAAAACAAATGAAGTAGGCAAAAAAGTGTGGATAGAAGCGACAGGAGATTATGATCGAGGCCAGAGCAGTATTACCACCAGATCGTATCTGCGCCCGCTTTGTCCTCAGGGCACTCTAGTGAGGGGGATCAGGACGATGGAAGGAGAGGAGGGAGATCGGATAAGGGAAGGGACAGCAACGCGAGTTTTTGGCCTCTCTCCATGGAAACTCACAAGCCGTTCGCGTCGTGGGTCTGGAGCCATCAGGAAATATCTCACAACATACATATCTTTTACCTTGTCACGCTGATGTTCAATAGAGGAGAAAAAAGCAACTGTGCAAATACGCCAGCAAAAAAAACCATTCTATATGTGCATCCTCATCAGTTAGAACATTATTAGTCGTTTTCTAATCTTTAACAAAATACGAAAGAGAGATAGAGAAAGAGAATGAGAGAGAGAGCGAGAGGCCGAGAGACAAAAGAGATAACAATAGAGATACTTCGAAGCAAAGAGAACGATTTGCAGAGGAAGGGGGAGATTGAATAGCGGCGGGCTCAGAGACGCTCGGCGCGCGGCTTGTACTTGATCCACTTTCACTCGGGGGCTTCCTCGCCCCACGAAGATGATCGCCCTTACTTCCAAACTCAAACGGATTCCCCCCCCCCGATAGGAGGGAAAGCGGAGGAGATGTGTTTGAAGAGTCTGGAGAGTGAGAGAGGAAGAAAGAAAAGAGAGAATAAAAGTGATCTGAAGAGAATAGAGAAGCAAAGTTTCCCGCTCTCTCTCTATCTCTCTCTCTCTCACTCTTTCAACTCTATAATGCTGCTGACAAAAGAAGCAGAGCCATGCGTGCTTCTGCATCGTAGTGTGAAATCTCAGGAGGCTCAGTGCCAACTGGTTCGGCAGAAATGTCGAGTTGCGCACCCAAGGAATATGTATGTGATGTGGCAAAATATTTGAAGGGGGGATGTGCCGGATAAGGCAATAGAAGAACGAATTGATAGGAATACGAGAGATGTGATTAGGAAGCAGGAAGTGGACGGCAAGACAAGAGACATTCATTAGGCAGGGGGAGATGACCCAATTGAGGAGAGAGAGAGAGAGTTGTCAGCAGGAAAGTTCGAGATTTCATGCCGGCTTCCTCTACCGCCTCGGGCAATGCGGGACCGCCTTCACACTTTCTCTCATTCTGTCTCGCACTTCTTCTCTTTCTCTCTCTATTACTTCCTCTCTCTCTCTCACACATCCTCTCTTTCTTTCTCCTTCTCTCTCTTTCACTGGTCTCGATTTCCTGCAATTTCAATTCCTCGCTTTCGCCCTCTAATTACATATCATTCGCTGTTCTCTAGTTAACTAATGGATAAGATAGAGCACTCCGCTGATATGGCTTAAACCCGGTCAGACGAAGAGAGAACCGCACTGGCTGGAAACAAATAGAAGAAGAGATACAAGTCTTTATGGATTCCTCCGTATACAGAGTGCGTGTGAAGGGAGGATCCAGTTCTGATGTTACTTATGATGCAACTCTGCAGCGAACTAGTACACTAATGCATGCAGCTCATAGAGACCAATTAATGAAAGATAAAGAAAGCGAGTCCCAATGCAGAGCTGCCGATCATTTCTCGCACTGCTGCACTTGTTCCATAAAGAAGAAGACGCTATTAGCCTCCTCCTCCTCAGCCACCTCTTCTTTGCATTCTACTGCCATTTCTCTTCCTCTTTCTCTGTCTCTTTTCCTTTCTCACTCTCTCTTTTTCTATGCGCCATGCCCTGCCGGAGAGTGGTAGCCGCCGAACACGTCCATAATTGTTACCAGTGGTAGGAAAAAAAGATCTCTGCGGTGGACAGACTACTAGGAGTGTGCAAGAAGAGATATGAAGACTGAGAGAGCTTGAGAAAAAGAAGAAGAGTGAAAGATAAACAGAGATTTAGTAAGTGAATGAAGGGCAATGTTGTGTGAATGACGAAGAAAATTAAAATGAAGAAGATGAAAGTGCATATAATTCAAGTTAGATGCTAGCCATGGTTTTGAACGGAGTATTCTTTCACCAACTTCCGAGAATTTGCAAGTAATATGAAACAGCAATAGTTCATTGAAGACAACGCAATTTTAAGCAATAAAGTTGTTCAGTGTTCTTCCTATATTAGGCTGAACAGTAATAGACGACACATATTTGGAGCAAGAGTGCAAAAGATATTCGAATGGGCGGCAACAAAAGAGAGGTACAACATATTGAGCAAAGAATGGTGGATTACGACAGAGATGCATTTATTGTGCGAGAGGTTCAGGGACTGAGTGAGCGAAGAGTGGACAGTTAGAGAAAGACAGACTAGAATAGAGAGAGAGAGAAAGCGAGCAAGAGACAGAGAGAGAGAGGAAAGAGAGATTCGAGGGAAATAGTAGTAAGTGTGAGTGACCGGATGGATGAAAGCGTCGGATGGCGCGGCCGGTTCCTTCTATGGAAGCAGATGAGACAGCGCCCGTGATCCGCAGAGCAGCAGCCACTCGCGCAGGCTGGCAGAAGAGCCAACCGGTCTTCTCTCTCCAAGCCTCTGGCAATGCCAGGAGAAAGATGATGAGCCACTCATCTCCCATGCGACCACGCGTCTCTCCTGGGAGTGGCACAACGAAGAAAGAACAGCTCAGGGAACAACAATGAATAGAAAGCAACATTTTTTCTCGATCAATTCAATTTCTTTTATTATAAGCAAATTTACCGAAAAAACTTAAGGCTTTATTCTTTCCCACGCTTACTTTATAAGTTCCTCTCGATTACAGCATTCGTCCAAAGCAGATATTCAGTTGTGTGATTTGGTTTGCTTATTAGATTCGAATTTTACATTATATACGTAAGTGTATACCATGACGTTATCATGACTTGGAAGAGTCCATTTGTCGGATTTCATCATCAAGGAATTTTTCTCTCAGTCAGCAAAGGAAGACGCTCCTTTTTTTCCCAGTTGACATCGCACTGCTCGGAATGCCGCTTGTCTGGAGGCGTATCGATTGGCTAGAAAGGCATCGTTGCAGTCGCTGACTCCAGCCGTTCTTATCAGCCAATGGTGCTTCTTTCTCTTTCTCTCGATCTCGCTCCCCGTACTTTCTCTCTTCTTTCTAGTATCTCCATCCTTCTTTTTTCCAGCAACTCTGCAGCGTCCTTATCTCTCACAATCAATCTCTCGTATAGTCCCGCTACCTAAAATGCCCTAATTAATCATATTAGCTATGAGAAAGCAGTGTACTTTTGCAAATGTTTCTCTCGTTTTGAAATATTTATGATGCTTTTAAGCATGTTAATTACTAATATTGCATGTTGAACAGAGTCGTAATGGATCGACCACTTCTCATTTTCTCAGTCGAGGTGCTATCAGATCGACGCTTTGGCAAGGTACGAAAAAATTTAAGGTTTTTTTAAAAATTTATTTTTAATTTATTTACGCTGTCATCCCGTGCTCGACTGTAGAGTCGCTGGCGGGAGGTGGTCGCTGCGCTCTTCGAGGTGAGCGCAGTCGGCAGACCAAGAGTGGAACTGTTCACTTGCATCGACAAACTACAAGCAGACACTCCGTTCAGAATCATTCTTCTCGATGAGTGCATCTCCATTCGCATTGCGACCGTGGAAAAGAGTGAGCATTTGTGGCCTTTTTTTTTAGTAACTTCAGTTTAAGTTTCTCTTCGTTTTCTTTGCTTCCATTTGCTCCAGCAATCGAAGAAATTATATATATATATATGTATATATATATATATATATATATATATATATATATATATATATCACTCCATCACTACCATTTTGTTGTCATCCTTTTTTTTATAATTGCACATTACCTTGCCGTCTGTTTCCAGGCGAGAAGAAATATGTGAAGCTCCAAATGCGCGACGGGAGCGCGGCCTCTCTGCGGGCGGATGATTTGGCAGCCCTCCGCTTGGAGCTGAGCCGTGTAGCCTTTCCTTCCCAGGTATACATCCCTCCTTGTCATGTTTCCTTCCTCTCTTCCTTACCAGCATGCAATGCATCCTTCTCGCTGTCATCATTCCTCCCCGTATCTCTTTGTTCTCAGTTCGTGCCTATTCGCCGTTCCCTGCCTTCTTCTGACTCACCGACCACGCCAACCACGCCGACTCCCGTGATGTATCCTGGACAAATTACAGGCACTGACGATAATTAAAACTTTTTTTTTACCGTTTACACCGATTAATACTCAGTATTACATAATATGTTTGACTTGAAGACTTCGCCGTCCTTTTGATCAATGCGGAGGGAATTGACAAATCCGTCCTAGTCAAGGATGACTATGCCCTGGATGTTCTCGATATGATCGTGGTTAAGTCAGATGGACGTTGCCTCATGGCGTGGACGTACACTGACATTGAATGGTGAGTAGCATTCTACTGTACTTAACCCTTGTTTCGTCTCAAGCTTAATGAATACGATTTTTTCTCTCATTCATTCAAAATACATACCTGTTTCTCTAGTGATTAATTAAAGTAAAAGAGGGTGTAGGGTGGCCCTGGGAGAGCACTGCCTCGGCTGGGAATCTAGGGATGGCCAGCTGATCGAGTTCAAGTGTGCGCGGCCCGCGGCTGCCCTCGAGGCCATCCGTTCTCAGATGCGCTTCTCCAACAACTTCGAGCCGTCCCGTCGTCGCACTCGCAATGCCTACACACGCTTCTACCGGCCAGAACAGCAACCTCGGCCTGACGTCACTCTCCAGTCAGTCTCTCCAGTCTCATTCACTCTGCCTTTGTTCATTTTCAATCTCTTTCTCCTTCCAATTATCCTGATTCTCTGTGGCAACATTCCATCCCATGGAGCCCATATAGAATGCCATTCCTCACGTTTCACTCCAAAATTTACGTTGTTCTTTAGAAGGAGAAGGCCTGGAAAGGGGGGGGGGCATCCATAATGGATGAATTGGCTAAATCGAATTGTTAAGCACGAGATCGAATGGGACTGCACGAGAAGGCAACAGCTCACTTGAGAGGAGTACATCGAAGCAGTCGACTGAGCCATCTCCGAGGAGAGTGACTTTCCAGTCAGACACCGCCTCATCCTGTCACTCCACTTCTTCTACGTCAACTTCTCCTGCCCTCGCCACCATGGCAGCCTCTCATCTGCAGCCTGGAGACACTGACCGCTCCAAGTCGTCGTCGGCGAGCACGACTCCGAACCTCTCTCCTTACCACCCTTCCAATCGGAAGAAGCGAAGTATTAAACTAAAGGTCACCGACTTCATCGACCACATGATGTCAGTCTGAGAGGATCGCTCAAGGATGTCTTGAATGAGATATGTAATTGCAGGCCGTTTCGCTCTCCATCGACCGGGCGGCGGAATCAATTCGAGCAGACTGCCGATGATGAGTGGGTCAGAATGAGCACCGTTCCACCCGCACCCAACACTGTCGGATACGAAAGTCTCAAGAAGTTCGAGGACGAGCTCGATCGGCAGATCACTCTTAATGAACAGGTTTTAACCATAATATTACTTTGCATTTTTTTTTGCTTCTCCAGTAGCAAGTAATTCTCTTCAATACATCAGGTGCGTCAGCTCCAAAGAGAGCACGAGCATTCTTCCGGAGTCGTCCATTTCCGCCAGAGTCCACCGACGAGCCCGACAGAGCGACGGATGGCAATGGCGGACTTTGTCGCCCCTTCAAGACCACAATCTCTGACGAACAAATCTGACAAACACTTTGAGGTGATCTGGTCAAAATCTTTTGTAACTTCCGCCATGCTAATAGTACGTTCTGTTTGAGTCACCGGATCTGGTAAGCAGTAACGGGCCAGAGAGTGGAGATGATGGCCACGCAGTCGTCACTCGCATCCCTCTCGCCATTGCATCTTCTTCCATGCACACCGACCTGCACACTCTCGTCTCTCGCCTTGCTCCCTCCTCTCGCACTTCCCTCGCTTCCGCTTCTCCTCTACAGGAGATGATGCCTCCACCTCCTCGCTCAATCGGAATTCTTCGTTCTTCATATATCGACTAGAGATAATGTGACTCTGTTCAACTGTTATGTTTGCTAATAAAACCTTGAGATGCCAATAAGGAAACTGATTTTTCAACTGTAAATAAAGCCTTTCGGATTGATTTTGGCTGTTCTGTGTAATATAAATTCGTGGCGGCATAGATTGAACTCGAACATATAATTATTTGCAGTTATTCACGGCAATCTTTCCACAAAAATGTGACAAGAAAGAGTTCATACATTTTTGTTCAGGAGGAACACTTCCAATTTTGGGACAAACAAGGGTAAAAAAATGTGCTCTGACGATTTTTTTTTCGCTCTGGGAAGCCTGCACCGAAGGGTTTGAACTATTGTTCTTCATTCTCATACAAGATCTTTGCTGAAGGGGATACAACTAAAATAGTATGAGCATTTCTATGCAAGAGAAAACATATGTATGTAAAATGTAATAATCAGAAAATAATAAAGTTGCAAGCGTAATTTTTATTTTCAAGGAGGTTAGGATTAATTCCCAGTAAAATTATTACAATGGAAAATAATGAGTTTATACCAATTATTCAAAAACTTAATAAAGGTTAAAATTTACAAAAAGAAATCGGACAGACTATTGAGAAGAGAGATACATAGATGATATTTCCATATCCTGCCAGTCAATATCTTGATTTCCTTACATATTTTATAAGTTTTCGGCAAGAATAAAATCCTTCTTGTGAAGTTTCTCGTTAATATTTATTTATTTACTTACCATAAATTTATTCCTCTTTTTTTACTGCCGCCATTAATGCATCTCATTTTCTTAATTAATTTTTCTTGGCGAGGTAAACAGAAAAAAAACGTTTAAAACAGACAATTACGGCAGTCGGCAAGTCATCTCAAATGTCAACGCAATTACTGGAAATGTGTATTAAAAATACTAATATTAAATCATTTATACGTTATAATGTTATTGAAAAATTATTAGCTCGCAGCTATCTAACCAGCAAACGGCTGGCCTAGACGGAGTTTAGTTTTAAAGGTAAAAATATGCGTGTTACTATTAGCGTGCCAGTAGAATAAATTATCGGCGAACAAAGAACACGTTGATCAATAAAGAGTACTTCTACATCAATTTTATTTTTCAACAAACGCAGGCAAAGTTGTGTCACAGTATATGTATACAAGGGAGGATATTTAGTGTGTCATACTCCTCATGGCTTTATGCGATTTACCAGCTGCCATCTAGCTGAAATGATGTCATGCAGCACACGGGATGGTACTCGTCCCATGCACGTTCTCGGACTCCGTCTGGAACGCGCCAGTCATCGAAGCCGGCCTGCAGGGTCAGGCCGAGCGAGGCGGAAGATATCTGTCATTTTAGTGGTATTTATTTTAAAAATATTGACGAACAAACTTTGCAGATTTTGAACCTATCAATTACTACTACTAAAAAGATCATTCTGTATATACATAGAACACTTGTAATAACCGAATGGCGTATCTTGTAGATATTACTAAATCAAAGACAATAACTTTTCGTTTTGCGGTAAGAGATAAGTCAAGCCTGAGGGTATTCGGGATGCGCCCAAAGCGAGAGAGGCACGTGGCCGACGAGGCCGGCGCCTTCCAACTTCCAACGATACCAGCAAAAAGATCATTTTACACTCTTCATTAAACATAATAATTTGTGGTATTGTCTAGGCTCACCATCAGGATAGATAAAAACAACATATATAAATTTCAAAAAAGAAAACCAAAAGTCCATACCAATTGCGCTCGTCCATTCGGTCTTCCATGCCAGTGGTCATCGTCCGGTTGGGGGCGTTGGCGTGGCGGCGAGCTGCGAGCCAGCACGCGACCGGTCTACTGTAAGCAAAGATTGCCGGCTGCAGCGGCCAGGGGTAGATGGCAGGCACGAAGGAGGGCGGGCAACCGTAAGACCACTTCCACCTGGTAAAGGTGATGTTGGATATGCGAAGAAGCCAAAACCGCTAAAAAATTGGCTGTTCATATGCACATTTTCATTTTAAAATTATAGCGAATTTGTCGCTTGGAAATATACCGATAATAAACTTTCCTTAACCCTGTCATGCTTTGAAAACAAGGAAATGTCTTGTACTGGAAAAAATATTAAGTTGTGGAAAACATAGAAAAAAAGAAAGGCTGTGGAACCTAGATGCCGAGACAATGTACTGAATGCCGCGGAAGGTCCTCTCGCCTATGGTCAGATTGAATCGGCCAATGTCGAAGAATTCTGCAGCATGGCCAATTGCTGAAATAAAAAAAAATCACTGCATTCAACAACACAATGCATGTTTCTGCGAATTAAAATTGCAACAACCAACCAGATTCGTCGCTGTGCGAACTCAGAAATGGCGAGAGTCGAAGCAGGACAAGAAGCAAAGCAAGAAGAGCGTGACACATAGAAGGAGGCATCGGAGACAAATAGAACTTTTTTCTAACAATAAATGAGCAATATTAGCAACAAGTCGCTGTAAAATAATAAAAGATAAACATAAAAATTGATCGAAAGTGAAATTCTAAGTTTTAAGAGCAAACCCGGTCTCAACTGGTTGTCAGGAGGTAATGCGGTGAGAATGAGAGAATAGTGGAGAAGATATTCTTCTCAACGAGCATATGCAGGTTGATTTCCATTAATCGTTATACAATAACAAGAACAAGTGCAAGTTAGATCGTTTGATCCTACGTGAGTCTTGCCCATTTCAAAACGCAATTCTGGTTCCAACCGGCAGGCTCACTTCACTTCGTTCCTTCTTCTTCTTCTCAAGCGGTGGTCTTGTCTATCTTAAGCAAATTCGCCCGCCTCTCTCTAGTAAAAAACCTTTTGCCTGCGCCTCACATCCCCTTCCCAGTCTCTACCTTGGTAATGGCAAAACGCTTAATTGTAAGTAATAGAGGTTTTTCATGAGCAAGATGATTTAGTTGAAACATGATATTTTTGTTACCATTAACGGGGAATATTCTTTTTAATCATCTGCCTTGGTCTGGGATGAGGAAGTTGACTCCTGAGCACACGCGCTCGTATTAAAAGGACACCGAGAAGGACATGCAAGATCCTGTTAGAATACTATGATGAAAACATTTTGGCATCCAGTCATATAGTTTCGAGATATCGGCTGCTTGCTCACCATTGAAGGCCTCTTCTTCTTGGCTATCTGAGGCCTGCCGCTTCGTTGCTAATAACGCACAGAGGAGAAGAAATTACTAAATAGACAACAATGTTTGTTTAGATAGTTCGTCTAAATGTTAAGAGATCCTAAGTTCTCTCGTATTCCAGCGTTGGATGCAAATTCAAGTAACAAATATGTACTTACATAAAATGATCATTTGTATCTCCATCTCTGCAAGGTGTATGGTAGAGAAAATAACAGATTTATGTCGAAATGAACATAGACATCTATTCTCACTGTTTTCACATATCACTCTATCCCTTCCAATTTTAGGATCTTTTTCGTTCTTCGTTATTCACTCATTCTTTTCTGAAAGTAGAGTGATTAGGGTTTGTTTTAAAAAAACTGGTTTGGAAATTGGTTAAACCTCATTCAGCTGCTTTTGCATATGGAACATTCATTCTTTGTAATGAAATGATTAGGAATAATTGATTTTTTAACAGTAACATCAATT
Organism: Allodiplogaster sudhausi; assembly: GCA_945643635.1. Lineage (NCBI taxonomy): Eukaryota > Metazoa > Nematoda > Chromadorea > Rhabditida > Diplogasteridae > Allodiplogaster > Allodiplogaster sudhausi. The sequence goes on from CALZFC010000009.1 coordinate 1,281,017, forward strand.
CTCTATTAATAAACTAATGTGACATTCAAAATATTCATTTCTTTCCAAGGTCAATATTTCTTAGCGAGGATGCATTTGGAACAGTCCGACTCGTCCGAACAGTCTAAGATCATGGGCGGGACAGAATGTAAATCAATTTTTAGTTGAACTCGCAAACAACTGTACTTTTAAATGTATGCTTGTCGCTAACCTTATGAAGAAGTAGAATAGAGCTCCTTCTTCTTTCGAGTTGGGACATTTTAAGGACTAGGAGTGCTATAAAAGAGCCGAAAATGACTCTTTCCCATCACTGCACAATGGTGCACTGCTCTCGAATGGTCGACTCTCGTCCAAGCTCCCGCCTTCTCCCGCTCCTTTCCTATGCTTCTCTGGTTCTTCTCGTGCTCTCCATTGATGCTGCTTCCCCCCGTTCTCCGCTCCCCGACGGGTGGTCTTATTTCAACAACTCGACCAGTCTGAGTTTCAACGGAAATAAGTTCGATCGCCTCGATTACATCTACAGCAGAAAACACGATTATAACGCCTCAATGGCCTGCCCGCCGGGCTACGTTTGGGGTACTGTTTCATGCCCTCACTTTACCTTGTGTCAAATTGACCGTCTTTTGCAGCTAAATAACATGAAGATGACATTCTGCAACCAGATAGAGCATGAGCAAAATTTATGTTCAATTCCTTTAATTTTCAGCTGCAGTCTCGAACAATCTTGCTTTCACGGAAATGATCGGAGAAGCATTCGAGGAACCTCGTGGTGGTTCTGCCCACTGCTATGTTGCCGCAATCTTGAAGAACGAATGCAAAGCTAGTTTGCCAAGGAATTAACATTTTATAGTTTTTTGACGAAGAAGAATAAAATTGCTCTATCGAAGCAATATGAAACGTATTTTTCATTTCAGGACGCAAATGTGACAGAGAATGGTTGCTTCCAGTGGCATCTCAGAGATGACACAATGCCGGTTAAGAAGGAACAGTGGATCAATAAAACCAAGTACATCTCGATTGCGGGCATGAAGCAGGCGGTATTTACTCCGTGGTATGATGAAAAGGGCATCTACAACTACTTTCGAAAGGACATACCTCCTATCCGAACGTGCTGCATGACCGACCCCTTCTGGCAAGTTTCTCGTATCCTTCGCAACGTTGTTTAATCTACATATTTCATTAGAAAATGTACATTGAAAAGGAATATGTATATTTCATGATAGAGAAAAACACTTTAGGGCCACCACCACCGAGGCTCCAACAGCTACCTCTAAGGCTCCACCGATAACCACAGAGACTCCGCCGATCACCACCGAGGTTCTATCGACCACCTCTGAGGCGCTATCGGCCACCTCTGAGGCGCTATTGGCCACCTCTGAGGCATTATCAGCGACCTCTGAGGCTCTACCAACCACCTCTAAGGCTCCAAAAACCACCCCAACGGCGCCATCTATCACCCCCGAGGCAACAAGGACTACTCCTTAGTTCCAATCTTCCACTCCCGAGGACACAACTACCGCCTTCAACATCTCCGTGGCTCCAACTACTACTTCAATGGATACACCGAGAACTATACTACAACGATATTTTTTATTCTGTAGTGCAATTAATGATCTTGAAGCTAGTATTCTAAAGCAGAAATTGATTTCTAATTTATTAAGAGGACTACTACTTCATCGAAGGTCCCGTCAACAACCACAGCGATTACTCCATCCACTCCAACGACCTCTGCGGCGACATTCGTCAGTCGGGGCATATTAATGTAATGCAGCACGGCGTGTTTTTCAAACCGCTTCGAGCACTCAAACCGCACCATTCTGGTTCATCGTCAGTAGAGTCACCGAGAACCTCTCTGCTCCATAGCTCTGGCCAACCACAGATCTACCGGGATCTTCATTATCTCAATCAATATCCATAAATTTCACTTCACGAATACTGTAGAAGGTCACTTTAGGAGTCACTGACAGTTGCGATCATCGGTTTTGCCATTCTCGCCGTCGCCTTCGTTATTGTCTTCGTTATTGCCCTGGGTACGGTAGCTTTTTGAGCTTCCCGCCGAAATGAATTCAAATGATTTCCTTGTGCCACATCAGTGCTGTGGTACCTGAACAATCGCCGACAGAAACTTCATGTGGTCTTCCTCTATTCCCCGGCTCCGCCCAAGCGAGCGAAGCCGTCCATGCAAACGACTGCTGGTTCTCTTCCAAAGGGTCCTCAGAAAGGACTCGGCGTCTTGGCCGACTTTCCTTCACTGAAGACTGATGTGAGTTGACAACTCCTCAAGTTGTGTTAAGAAAAGACGATCACCAAAAAAATATTTTTGCTTTTTCGAATTGCCGCGTTCACCATGGGAGTAGTCATTGTCATTCTCGCGTGTCCTATTTCGCATGTCGCACAAAACCAACTATGTAAAACTAGCATGAATGCGTAGGGGAATCTCAAATGTATAATGTTTGCATTAATTTGGAATGAACGTATCGTGCCATTATCCGTTCTTCAATTAATTTCTTTAAATTTTTGGAAAGACACTATCGGACACCGTTGTTATATAATCTTTATTCCTAGGCAATGACTGCAAGCTCCACCGATACAACGGACAAGACGGTTAGTCTCGTAATGCGATTTCGATACTTTGATTGTTTATTAAATATTTCCTGTTGTATATATCATTTTGACTTTAACACGTTTTTTTAGGACTGGACATCGACGACCACACCGTCTGAGGAGTCTATGAATATGTCTGAAAAGAAGCACAAGGTAGAGTTTGAGCTTTCCTTCTTTAAGCCTTCAATCCTCACTCATTGAGAGTAGATTTTGGTGATGTATTTAATCTTATTTTCATTAAAAGAGAAAGAAACCACCAAAGAAGAGCGCGAAGAAGAGGAAGAGAAATGAGCAGAAGAAGAAAGAGGAAAAGTCAATGCAGCGCGTTGACTACATTGCACCTGCGAAGGAAGAGAAAAAGGTTCTCCCCATTCAAAAGATTCTTGTTTGTTAATCAACTGCACTTGGTTTCTTTTGAATTATAATTAAAGTTTTTGAATTAATTATTTGTTCTTTAATATCTGATAATTTTGAGAAATATGTAAAAAAATAAACATACGAGAACATTTTGATTGCAACTAATTACATTATGTTATAATTTGTTTCAGCAACCAGAGTGTCCGACACGCTGAGATAGAACTCCTTCGCAGCTTTCTTTCTGCCGTCCTTTTTTGTCTGTTCTCCCCTGATCTCTTGGATGGATAAATAATGTAAAACATCAAATGTCTCTTCTAACAGCTCCACAAAAACAATGAAAATCATTGTCGGTGTAATGAATTAAATATTGAAAGTTTACTATCATTCATTAGTGTCCATGCATAAGCACTAAATGGAATGCTCATTTCGGAGATTTGATCTACAGTGATACAGATAATTTAATGAAGTTTTTTACACTTACTGTTTAACAATTGAAAGACCTACAAACTACATTATTCCTGTGCTTTCGCTCTCAAGACATACCAACAGCCTCAGACGCCTCGTCGTCAAGGCGGATTCTGTCAGGTCCATCACAACACTCTCATTCATCCTTTATCTCACTCCCTTCTTTGTTTACTTGGTAACTTTGTTTATTATACATTTTTCAGCACAACCACTGGAAGTGGCGACGATTCGAGCATTCTTGTGGGTCACTAGACTAGATTTGAAATGGATTTAAACGATGGAGGAAGGATACGGTATATTTGACAGCCATTGGCCATCGCGGCCGTCATCGTGTACTCGACGCAGTCATCGCTCTCGTTGTCCTCCGCAGCCAACTCGCCAAGCTTTGCTTCAAGAACGACAAGTTAAAGGTTCAGTCGATTCTCTCATGTTCTTCATGTTCTTCATGTTCTTAATGTTACCATTTCGGCAAGGTTCAGGTTAAGAATAGCTCGAAATGTAAAAATATTTTCCGGTCATTTTTTATTCCTAGCTTGATCCTTCTTAAATAAAACATACGATTCAGGATTTATCCCGTATCGACGCCATCATTTCGAAGTTTGACGACATATGAGCAGCATGCACAATCGCTCTTCGATTTTTTTCTCTCTCTACCAGCCCCTTATTCCCCGCATTCATTTTGAATAAAAAAAATTTTAAAGAAGGGCGACCACCGAAAAACTGCAATTTTATGTTCAAACGTGCAAAGGTTTCAAACAGAAATCCATTAAATTACCTTAAAAAAAGTACGATAGGCGGGACTCTAAAAAGGAACGCTGTTTTCGAAAAGGCAGTTTTTTTGGAAGCGAGATGTTATCGCTCATTTAATAATTTGATACTGTTTTGCCTAATATTTTTAGCTTATTATAGAACATTCACATAAGAAATGTGGTAAAGCATAAAACCAAAAATGTCTTGAAATATTTGTAAATTAAATCTTCCCGCGATGGGTACGTGGCCGTTAATCTGCGTAACACCAAGTTTTTGCACGGACACCAATCACAAATTCAATCAAAATGGGCACTTTCAAGTGTCTTATATTTGAATATGGAACTTTTTTGTGCTTTTCATTTGCTTTTTCTTTTTCCTCATGCCCGAGACTATTCGAAAATAGCTAAGATGTTTCATAAATCGGCAATGACTTTTCGGTGATCGCCCTCCTTTAAAGAGTTTTTCGCAATGACTGAAAGTGAGAAGAAATGTAATAGAGACAAATAGAGTATTCCTACAGTTCTCAGAAAAAGGCCGGTTTTTAAAAGTGTGAAATATCCCGTTTTGTCAGAAAAATCCTTATTCAACTGGCTCCCGTTCAAAATTTCAAAACTTCTTCGTTGCATAATATGACGCGCTTAAAGGTAATCAAAATATTTTACTCTCACCAAGGACAATAGTTCTAAGTGAGGATGCATTTGGAACAGTCCGACTCGTCCGAACAGTCTAAGATCCAGGGCGGGACAGAATAAAAATAAATTTTTAGTTGTACTCGCAAACAGCTGTACTTTAAAATGTATGCTTGTACTTAACCCTATGAAGAAGTACAAAAGAACTCCTTCTTCTTTCGAGTTGGGACAATTTAAGGACTACGCTCGGAGTGCTATAAAACAGCCGAAAATGCCTCTTTGCCATCACTGCACAATGGTGCACTGCTCTCGAATGGTCGACTCTCGTCCAAGCTCCCGCCTTCTCCCGCTCCTTTCCTATGCTTCTCTGGTTCTTCTCGTGCTCTCCGTTGATGCTGCTTCCCCCCGTTCTCCGCTCCCCGACGGGTGGTCTTATTTCAACGGCTCGGCCAGTCTGAATTTCAACGGAAATAAGTTCGATCACCTCGATTACATCTACAGCAGAAAACACGATTATAACGCCTCAATGGCCTGCCCGCCGGGCTACGTTTGGGGTACTGTTTCATGCCCTCACTTTACCTTGTGTCAAATTGACCGTCTTTTGCAGCTAAATAACATGAAGATGGCATTCTGCAACCAGATAGAGCATGAGCAAAATTTATGTTCAATTCCTTTAATTTTCAGCTGCAGTCTCGAACAATCTTGCTTTCACGGCACTGATCAGGAAAGCACTCGATGAACCTTATATCTATCAAGGCCATTGCTATGTTGCCGCAATCATGAAGAACGAATGCAAAGTTAGTTGGCAATGAAATTTACATTTTATCGTTTTTAGTCGACTCCGAATAAAATTTCCCATTCAAATCAATGTGAAGCGTATTTTTAATTTAAGGGCGAAGTTGTGCGCGATTGCTTCCAGTGGCATCTCGGAGAAGACACAATGCCGGTTAAGAAGGAGCAGTGGATCAATAAAACCAATTACATCTCGAAGGAGGGCATGAAGCAGGCGATCTTTTCTCCGTGGCATGATGAAAAGGGCATCTACAACAACAACTTTGGATGGACCAAACGTTTTATGCGAACGTGCTGCATGAGCGACCCCTTCTGGCAAGTTTCTCCTATCCTTTGCAACGATATTTAATCTACATATTTCAATAAAAGAAAGTATATTGGAAAGGAATATGTCCATTTAATGAATTCGCTGGACTTTGAGACTTGAGTAAAGATTAAAAATAGAGATAAACACTTCAGGAACACCACCACCGAGGCTCCAACAGCTACCTCTAAGGCTCAATCGGCCACTTCAGAGGCTCTTTCGACCACCACCGAGGCTCTTTCGACCACCTCTGAGGCTCTATCGGCTACCTCTGAGGCTCTATCGGCTACCTCTGAGGCACTATCGGCCACCTCTGAGGCTCTATCAACCACCTCAAAGGCTCTAAAATCCACCCCAAAGGCGCCAACTATCACCCCCGAGGCAACAACGACTACTCCTGAGTTCCAATCTTCCACTCCCGCCTTCAAGGCCCCAACCACCAAGGCCCCAACTACCGCCTTCAAGCCCCCAACGATCACCTCCGTGGCCCCAACTACTACTTCAACGGATACACCGAGAACTAATACTACAACAGTATTTTTTTATTCTGTAGTGCTATTAATGATCTTGAAGCTAGTATTCTAATGCTATTACAAGGCAGAATTTGATTTCTAATTTATTAAGAGGACTACTACTACATCGAAGGTAAGGTCAACAACCACAACGATTACTCCAACCACGCCAACGACCGCTGCGGCGACATTCGTCAGTCGGGGCACATTAATGTTCTTAATTATAGATTTGTTTTTATAGAAAAAATTTACGGAGATAAATTTTTTATTCATTCCTACGAGAGCTTAATTTAAGATTAGCTCGACCCCGATAACAGCCTTGACGAGTACGACCGCCGCCAAGGCGGATTCTGCCAGGTGCGTCACAACACTCTCAGACTCTCACTCACCTTTTCTCTCACTCGTTTTTTTGTTTACTTGGTTACTTTGTTTAGTATACATTTTTCAGCACAACCATTGGAAGTGGCGACGACTCGAGCATTCTGGTGGGTCTCTAAAGAGTAGATTTGAAATGGATTTAAACGATGGAGGAGGGATACGGTATATTTCACAGCCATTGGCCATCGTGGCCGTCATCGTGTACTCGATGGTGGCGGCCTCAGTCATCGCTCTCGTTGTCCTTCGCAGCCAACTCGCCAAGCTTCGATTCAAGAACAACAAGTTTAAGAAGGTTGATTCCTTCGAGCCCTGGCAATATGTTAATTCAAGAAAATCTTCATGTTATTAATGTAACGATTGCAGTTGAGCAAATTTCAGGTTAAGAATTGCTGGAAATGTAAAAAGATTATCCGGCCATTTTTTATTCGTAGCTTGATCCTTCTTAAATAAAACGTACCATTCAGGATTTATCCCGTATCGACGCCATCATTTCAAAGTTTGACGACATATGAGCAGCATGCACAATCGCTCTTCGATTTTTTTTTCTCTCTCTCTCTACCAGCCCCTTATCACCCGCGTTCTCTTTGAATTAAAAATTTTTTAAAGCGCTTGTTTTTGATCTTTCTCCGAGTTTTTTTTTTCGCAATGACTGACCGTGAGATGAAATGTAACAAAAGGACGCCAGACATTATGCTTTTCTCTCGTCTTCAGTCGTGTTGTCTTTTAAGTATGAAAGTATTGGTGAGCTCGAGAGAAAATGAGGGGACAGCTCCTTTCTACAGTGCTGTTGAGCCTCATCTTCCAGCAAGGCCTTTATGAAGTACGGCTACAAAAAAGAAGGGGCACAAATCCAATTTGGCCAGCGCGAGCTCCTTCCCCGCCCTTGCGCTTACTCGGCTTCCTCCAGAGATGCACGCAGAAGCTGTGCGGAAATTGGTGGGACACTTACAGCCTAGAGTGTGTGCCTAGTCTTTAAGTAGATGTTTTTTTTCTCTTTTAAATAACAGAATATAGATTAATAGAGGCCGACAGACCTTTTATTTGATCATTATGGTGTCGTGTCAATTTTAGCAGAACCAAAGAAGAATCAATCTATCCCTAATATTGTCGTCAAACTGCGAATTGAGTCTTCATAAGTCGGATGCGCGATTTCTGCCGCATGAATGAATCTTGCGGCGACTGCCTGCAGAGAGTTGCCTTCACGGATATCCCCCCCCTCCCGACAGGCTGGATATCTCTCTTTTCCACTTCCCTCTCTTCAGCCATAAATATCTTGGTCGACGGCCTTTTCTCATATATTTCCGGCATTTCTCATTCTTCCTCTCTCATTCTCTCTGTATCTCTCTCTGTTTTCCTCTCTTTCTCTCGCCTGCACTCCCTCTCTCTCTCTTCTTCTCCAGTCAACACTCGATCGTGAACATGGGTTCCTATCTGCCTTCCGTATTCCTCCCGAATGTCGGTCTCCATTAGTCTCTCTGGCAGCCCCCTCGTCTGACGGATGAAACTGTGAACGGGCCCTTTGCACTCTTCCTTTGCCACAGACGGAGAATTCTGCTTTTCGCTAGTCAAGTAGCGTTCTTATGTATGTGCCGGTCCTTCTCACATTTACTGCCTGCCATGTCATCCCTCTTCCTCTTTTCTCTTCCTCTTCTCTCTCTCCCTCTCTCTCTCTCTCCCTCTCCCTCTCTTTCTCCCTCTCTCTCTCTCTCTATCTTCTCTTCCTGCTTCTCGTTCTCACTCTAAGTCTCCGCTCTTCGCTTTCTTTCGTGTTCTCGCTCACTCTCTCGCTCTCTCTTCCACTACCCTGCTCAATCTCATCATTCATGGTGTGGCCACAGTTCCTCCTGGGACTCATCTGTTTCCTCAAAATGCGTGTGTGCCACTGTCGCATGTTCATGCACCCCACATATAAAATATGCGTTAGGATCCATTTCCTTTGTGCGTAAATTCTTTTTTCTGCTTAACTTTTACTACGCGATCGCCAATAGAAATAGGGATTGGTACATGCTTGTATGTATGTTTCGATGTTCTTCCATTTTCGAACGTACATGCGTATAGAGCGATTCAAGGCGAGTAAGGAGGCCTGAGCCGTCCGAGTATACTCATGAGCGAAACAAGTTTGGAAAAGTAATGATGTTGGAAGATTCTCGTTGGGAGAGGAGAGCGATAGCGGCAGTCATCAATCAGGCCGAATGCCAAGGGCGCAACCATCTTGAGATATCATCAGCACTCCTCGCGACTGCCAATGGACACTGAGTGGGAGGAAACGGAGAGGGAGGAAGGCGTCTGCCGGTCTATGGCCTGCTCTGCCTTTTGCATTAAACGGTTGCGCTGTCCACCCGTTCCCTTTCCATCTTTTCATTTCTCGCCACCTTCTACTCCAGCTTGCTTTCTCTCTCTCTCCCCCATTTCCCTCGCTCTACCACTTTCTTTCTCTGTCTCATTATCTCTCTCTCTCTCCGTCATCTCCGTCCAGGCAGCTGCGATGCCATTTCGGTATTTCATGCAAACGAAGCGAGTTGTTGTGGTCTAGATACTCTGCTTCGCTCCGCACGCCCAGCTGCTTCACAAGCCCTTATTTCGTGTTAAATCTGCCATATGAGCAACAAGTGGTTTTTTTTCTTTTCAGGTATCTTTTCGTTTGTTTTTCGTTCAATCAAACTGCTAAATTCGACTAAACTCATTCGTGAGAAGATTACGATGTGTTGCATATTGCCTAAAATATTCGTTTCGGGAGTCTCGCTCCCTGCTCTTTATCTTCCCTCTAACTGCACAGAATACACAAGTGATAGTAGTGGCCAGTCAGTTACAATCTCCCCTTTTCTGACTGTTGTTGTGGATGTGTCCTCTGTGGCTCCTGCAATCACTTCAAGTGTTTCTCCAAACACCAGAATCTCTTCGCTAGCCGACCTCGCCTGTCCTTGCATACATTAGATATCCTACTTCCTCTTTTCCTCAATCCTCTCGAAGGCCGGCCCACTTCTCCTTCTCCTTGTGTTCCTATCATTGATCAGCATACGTAATGAAAGAGCTGAAATTGAATCCCTACACACGTCCTCCTCCTATTCAATGACAAATCGTAAACATTCTATACATATTTCAAAAAAAATCTCATTTTCTAGCTCATAAAACTGAAAAATATTATAATTTTTTGTTGTTATAATCTGACCGGGAACGGTTCACATTATAATTGCAAAATTAGTAAGATGCTCAAAGTTCAGAGTGCATGTCTATTTGTGGGAGGGCAAGATTTGCTTGACGAAGCTGCTTGGTATGTGTTGTTTCTTCTCCTTTGGGAACTTGTCGCCTGCTCCCTTGCCTGGCGAACCAAGCGCCATGCCAAGCAGCTGCTGCCCCCTTCCATGTCATCTCACTTCACTTGTCGCTTTTTGCCCCTTGGCCGGGTCATGCACAACGATTGTATCCATCGGCATTCTGCATATGCCGGCTCTGTTAGTATCTTCATCACTCGTTCCTCTCATTTTATCTCTTCTTTCTCTCCCTATGCCTCTCTCTCTCTCTTCTTTAACTTGAGACCCCTCCCTCCTCATTCCACGCCTTCTCCACTGAGAATTGTCACCGAATGTTCCTTCTGGCCTTCGTTCACTCTTCTTCTTCTTCCCTCTCTCATGCCGTTTTCCTTTTTTAAACTTTTTGTCACAGTTCTGTTCCGAAACCTCCAAGTGTTGCTTAAGGCGATTGAACTCGCCTCACTTTCAAGAGCGGAACGAAGAACGCGTGAGAAATGTGAGGACGTTGTTTGAAATGGAATACAATACGCGTTCTATTTACATACATCATTTGAGTCAAATTTAAACTTTCGTAACTGTACAACTTTATTGTTATAGATACATATGTAAATGTATATAACCATATGTAGTAGGCAAAATGAATTTCAATCGCGAGGGCAAATATGTAATACGTGAAACCCTTCACTCATGCGTGTTCGCTTCTGGCGTTGCTCTTGGCAATGTTCCATTTTTCCTCGGCCCCGCTTTCTTTGCCTCTCTCGTGCACTCTCGGCATGCTTAGGCATGCGTCTTTGCTCTCCATCGAGTCCCACTTTTCCACTTTCCTTTTTCTTCGTCTCTCCACCTCATTTTCACTTACTCTTTCTTGACCATCCAAAGCCGAGCAAGGGGGCGATGGGCGAAACATGGCTGTTTGCTTGCCTTACAACTCACATCTTCCTCATCCAATCTCTCTCTCTCTCTCTCTCTCTCTCTCTCTCTTTCTCTCCGTGAATTTCACCGTCTCTCATTGTCTCTCTCTATTTAGGCATCCTCTGCATCTCTCCCGAAATGGAAACTATCGTGAATGAGCCACTTACGCATAAAAAGACATTGCCGAACAATATCGTCCTTTTTGATCTCTTCCTCTCCAATCGTTCTTTGCTCAAAGAAAAGAGGAAAGCCCAGGAGGATTTTAGTATTTTTCACAATATTTCTATTACTGATGGTGAGCGTGAAAGCCTGATTTGCAGACCGAGACATGAATGGTATGAAGGCATCAACAAAATGGTGGCTTCTTCATGGGAAGAGCATCCATTGCACTCACAGTCGTGCGTCTTTCTCACTATCTTGTACTTTCTGTCAATCCCTCCTCATCCCTCCTTCTGCTTTTCTCTCTCCCTATGGTATCTTCTCACTCTCTTGTTCTCCTTCTCTCTCACTCTCTCTTTCTCTTTCCGTCCAAATTTACCTCTTCTCAACCTGCTTCCTCTCCATTCTTCCTCAGGGCCATCAAAGCCTGGTCGCTGCCGCATTCCTTCCTCTCCTCTGCGTATTTTATGGAGATGTGAAAATGACCGGGCAGAAAACGAGACAGAGGATGAGGATAAGAGAGAGCGAGAATGAAATAGAGAGAGGCTAAAAGAGAGACAGAGGGTTCGGTAGAAAAGGAGAAAAAGAGTTCGGTAGAAAAGGAGAAAAAGAGTGAGAGTATACAAAAAGGGTCTAGAAATGAGATGGAAAGAGAAAAAAAACAGAGTGGAGAACGACAGAGGACAGCAAGAGCGAAAAGAGATTGAACGAAGGGGCTGGGAGAGTGACGTGGGAAGGCGGAGGGGACAGGAGGCCATGAGTGGAAGAGATGAAGGGCGAAGCCGAGGAAATGCTGCTCAGTGACGAGAACGAAGCCTTCTCTCGACAGATGCAATTGTGTGACAACGGCAAAGTAGCCGTATCGCTAGCCATCCAAGTCCACTCGATACGCAAATTCTATCCATCTGACACATTTCCCCCTTGATCTCACCAAGCTCTACAACTGTTTTTCGGCTACTTGTCGTAGGAGTTATAATAAACAAGAAGTTGCAGTAGAAGGAGTAGCAGATTGTCCGCAACTTTCCCCAAGTTTGCTCTCGCTCTCACACTCTTTCTCTCTCTCTCTCTCTCTCTAACTCTTTCTCTCTCTTACTCTCTCGTTCTTTCTCGCCCTCTCGCTCTCTCGTTCTCTCTCTCTCTATAGTGATCTCTACCCTAATTCCACACAGCTCATTGCCTCCTCCCTCTCCTCTCGCTCGCCATTCGACTCCCTCACACTGATTCCACTGACCACACGCTCTTCCTAGCACGGAACAGCCGGCTGTCAGCATTGATCAGTGGCTAGAGAAGAGGCGGAAGAGGTCAGGAGAGTAACGAGGAGCAGAGAGAACAAAGTGAGAGAGATATGAGATAGTGAGAGAGAGCGAGAGAGTGAGAGCGAGTGAGAGTGAGAGAGTGTGAATAGAAACTCTCTTTGACCCTACGGCAGAGGTAGCGAGCGATTCTCCTCTTAATACACCGCCTTTCTCTCTGGCGGCTGCTTCTTTTTCCTCTTCTTCTTCCTCGTCTTGCCCGGAAGGACAAATTGATACCTGGGAAGAAAAATTTGAATGTTCTCTCCATCCACCTCTCCACTGTGCCCTTTTGTATCTAACCTGTGCATGTTTTTTTCTTCTTCTCTCTTCCTTCGTCGCCTTCTTCGGACCATAAGCTCCTTTATCCGGGGCGCACGCTGCTTGTCTTCCTTCTCATTCTCGCTTTCTCTTGGGAGTGTCGTAGCTTCCATCCTTCACTAAGCAGAGACGTCCTTCTTTTTCTCATTCATTCTCACCGAGAGAGAGAGAGGGAGAAAGAGGGAGAGAGAGAAAGAGAGGCGAGAGAGTGTGAACGGGGCTGCAGAGGACACGAGGAGCCTCATTACTTGGATGCACATATGCATGGGGAGAGGAGGGAGATGAACTACTTTTAGTTCTCTCCCTCGCTTCCTCTGTAAAATAAACTATGATCCGCTCTAGCAATCCGAGTCATTCTTCCATCTTTGCACTTGGCATGGCGAAGGAAGAGCGCTTGAGATGCAAGGTGACTTTGAGGTGACTCTGGGCTTGCAGATGATATAGCGAGAGAGAGAAATAGAGAGAGAGAAAGAGAGAAAGAGAGACAATGAAAGAAGGGAGAGGAAGAGAATAGAAAGTAACAGACTGTCCTCGTTCTTATCGCTGCGTCACTCCGCAATCTCTTCTCTTCTTCTTCCTCTTTCTTCTTTGTTTGACAATGCAACTCCAGAAGACAAAGCGTCTTGGCTTCAGCACGTGCTCTAAAACAAGTGTTCATTTTCTATACCATTTCAAGATTGCTTATACGGCAGCATTCAAGTTAACGCTGTATTTGACAAGTTAATTGAGCATATTTGCTTGCCCAAAGAATATTTTCTGCAAAAATCTCATGCGATTGATGAAATGTGCTTCTTCCTCTCAAAATTTACTTGTAGATTGCTTGTTTATTCAAGAAGCTAGAGGGAAAAAATGATGTTGCTTGCTTATTTCATAGAACTCTCCATGGACTTCTTGCTCTCTCTCTCTCACTCTCTCTCACTCCCTCTTTTTTTTCTCACTCTTTCCCTCCCTATTTCACGCACTCTCGTCTTCTTATTCGCTAACATTTACGATGCGCTGCTTACGTTTACAAGAAGATTACGACATCTTCAACGACTTGTCCTTCGAACCAAAGTGAGTTGTCGGTGAAAAGAGAGAGAGAGAGAGAGTGAGAGAGAGAGAGAAAGAAATAGGAAAGGAGAGAGGGAGGGAAAGAGAAATTGAAAGAGAGAGACTCATTTTGCTTCCTCTGTCGGGAGGAAGAAAGAAAAAGAATGAATGTGAAAGAAGAGACTGAAGAAGAGAGATGAAAGAAAACAGAGAAAAGCAGAAAAGCCAAGGAAAATAAGACCTCTTTTATTCTTTCAAATTTGGAAAGGATTAGTGCCAATTCAGGGGGCAGCGAACGCGTGGCAGTGAAAGGAAATAGACGGACAGACGAGAAATAGACAGCGAAGAGAGAAGAGACACAGAGAATTAGGGATAGAGAGAGATAGAGCGAGAAAAGGAGACGGGAGGAAGGAGAGAGGGAGCAGAAAAACAGCAAGAAGGGCCTTGAGGCAGCACGTCCCTTGTCGAAATTGACAGATGCCTTTGGCAGTGTGATAAGCTCGCTGATCATTGTGGTCTTTCATCAGACATGTTACAAAGATGAAGTGGCGGAAGGATTTTTCCTCTCCTTCTTTAACTTAATTTCTTGGATAGATTACAAAGTTTTCATATGTGTATAAATGAGTATAATGGTGTCTCAACTTGTTATTTATTGTTATCTGCTCAATCCCCGGCCCGCTCTTCGTCGTGAACATATGCGATTTATAAATGTAATAAGAATAATGATTGCAAGCTGTCTTAATTGCAGAGCAATGATGCCGCAGGGGAGTGGCGGAGGAGGAGCAGCATCACAGAGAGAGGCCATGGCAAGGAGTGCGCGGAGTACGAGTGGCGAGAGGAGGAGGATGCGACTCGAGAGGGAGCGAGAGAAAGAGCGACCTTTCCGCATTGATCCCGATGACGAGAACTACATCAAGGATCTCCAGAGGCCTGCCGTAATCAAGGTTACAATTCATTCCTGTTTTTCTTTTGGCCAGTTAGTTATGGTCCTTTTTAAAAACATGCAAATACATATTTATGTACGGTGCGAATTGAACACACAAATTCAGGAAGATCTCTGCGAAATGGAGAGGCGGAAGCGTGTGCAGGAGATTCTAGAGTCAAAGAACTTTTGTCGCGAGCTCGAACAGGTTTAAATACATACATTATGTTTTCTATCACTCGATAGGACCCTATTTAACACAGTATAATTTCAGGTGATTAAACAAGAAACCGAATACGCTAGGAGTGACTCTGAACAATTAAAAACACTTCAAAAGCTTTCCGAGCTCACTCTCAACAATTCCTCAACACAAAGCCTCCACCGAATGGGTAGGTTATTTTGCACCTTTTCATATTTTACATATTTATTTCATAATATTTTTTACAACAGGAGGTCCACCGATTCCGATTGACGACTTGCGAGATTCTGAGAAGTATCCAAAAGAGGAAGTCTATGCGCGGAATCGAGTTGCTTCTCTTCTCCGACTTGTTGACTTGTTCCATTGGTCGCAGGGTATCTACAGTCATATCACGGTGCGTTCTTTCCTTCTTTCCCCATATATGTATGTATGTACACTGCAAGTCATTCTTCCTTTTTCCAGTGTCGTGTTCCGCATCATTCCGATCAACTGCTTGTGAATCCGTTCGGCTTGCTCTTCCACGAAGTGTCGGCGTCGTCTCTTGTGAAGGTCACTATCAGCGGCGATATCATTGATAGCGGATCAACGAATCTCGGCATCAACCAGGTCTGATACTTCCGGATCTTCCTTCGTAAAGTATCGCCATCTGATTGTGCCTATCTAGGCTGCTTTCCTGCTGCACTCGGCAATCCTGGCAGCGAGGCCGGATGCCCGTTGCGTGGTTCATCTCCAGTCGGCCATCGTGACCGCCGTCTCCTCGCTCAAATGTGGCCTCCTTCCCATCTGCCAAGAAGCCATGCTCATCGGACCTGTCGCCTACCACGAATACTTCGTATGCTTCTTTTATTTTTTATTCCGACAATTTAAAAGTCTTTCTTTTAAACGCCATTAAGGATGTGTATTATATGTAGAATTTGAAATCAGTTAAAAAAACAATTCGCGACTATCTGTTCTTAAGGGATCAGATGACGAAGAAGAGGAAAAGGCACTACTTGTTCGCAATCTTCAGGATAAAAACGTACGTTGAAGAACAACTAGCGAGTGATAAAAAAGAACAATGTTTTACAACAACAAAAAATTTATGCTTTTGCAAGCTTGTTTATCTTTCCCATTTCAATCTGTATCTGTAAGCCCTCTCGACAGCTTTTATTCTCTTATTTCATTGAGTTGTTCGCCCATTTGCCTTCTTTCGTGGCTCTCGCCCTTCCCTGTCGCCTTCATTTCCTAAGTTTCATTCTGGATTGTGTAGTGGGGCGGCGTTGCAGGTCTTAATTCTGCGAAACAATGGAATCGTTACGGTGGGCCGGACGGTGGAGGAGGCGCTCCTCTTCGCGCACCACGCAGTTATCGTCTGCGAGACTCAGGCACTGAATCCACGAGAATGCCTTTCTAGAATAACTAAAACGTTACGCTTTCGTAACTTTATCGCTCTATGATTCCTTCGCTATCTGCTTCAAATGCTTGCCTTCTCATGCCTTTCGCTATCCTTTCTTTTTCCCGGCGGACTGCAGTTTGCATGCAACTTTCGCCAATTTGCTTGAAACAGCAACTGTTACAACAATTAATAAAAAAAACCCATTAAAGCGTAAGTTGTTCCTGACAATGAGCAGAGTACAACTTCCAGATAATGATTATTCGCGGTGGCGGATTTGTTGTTGTCGGCGAGGACATCGAAGAAGCCGCCTTTCTAACTAGAAATCTGATAGCTGCTTGTGACCAGCAGGTTTGGCATGTAGAGAGTCTATCGAGTGTGCAGCCCCGGATTAGTCTTGATCAAATATATTGCCTTAATCATTCTATGCAAGCATTTGAAGCTGGCAGTGATCGGTTGTCTTATCATGACTTTGTCTATGAAGACAAATAGTAGAAATTTAGATTCGCGCTGCGAAGGCGGGCTTGGAGAATCTTTTTATCCCAAATGAGAATGCAGTCCGGAGAGCGCATGAGATGGCACTTGGAAAAGGTTTCATTTCATTGTTGAAATTAAGATGTTAAAGAGAAGAAAGTACACTGCTTTGAAGCATCGCCACGGAGGAGAGTTCGAGAAGCGAACGGCAATGTGGAAGGGAATGGAGAAGAGATGGGTGGAACTCCTTCGAAGTCCAATGGCAACAGCGAAATGATCGAGTGGCATCTTGGCGAACTCGAATGGGAGGCATTCATGAGAGTGCTTGATAACGCGGTCCGTTTCTAATGTTCTAATGTTCGACTTCCCTTTCCAGTAGAACGTTACGATAGCAATGCCATTATGACGATAAAGGTCAAATTTTTTTTTAAATAATTTAACTTAAAGTTTTCTTTAATTACCTTAAGGGCTTTCGCACCGGCCACAACTACAAGCAACCGCAGCTGAAGCTTAAGACATCGCGAAAAGTAGTTTGTAGCACAAGCAGGCAGAGGGATGATGTCGCCACTCCACCCACTTCCACAGCAGTCGGCTTGGTTCTTTTTATTTATCTTCATCTTATCATTTTATGCTCGTTATGCTGGAGGTGATCGCTTATGAATACTCAGTAATAAGAAAAGTCGATTGCAGGTCGACGAAGGCAGCAGCGATTCGCTCGCGGCACATCGAATAAGTTTGATGCGAAAAGATCAAGAGAAGATCAAGTGGCTCAACTCGCCAAATTCCTATCAGAAGATTGAGATCCTTGAAAGTGGCACCGACAGGCCGAAAGTCATCACCAAGGTCGGAAAGCTTATTCTTTATTATTATATCATATTCCAGACGAAGAAGAAAATAAAGGCATTTTCGCTCTCAATTGAGCGAGCTTCTTTTAACGATAAAAATGCTTTAGTGGATTCCTGAAGCTGGCCTCTCGTCGCCGTCTCACTCGGGCACACCCATTAAGATCGCCTCTCCCCATCAATTCTCGCCCTTCTCTTCTAATCCCAAGGAATTCAAAGAGAAGCAGAGAGCAATCAAAGAGAACAGACTTCATGGACAAATGACAGCTGGGCCGCAATCTCTCGTCCTGGATGGAGTCACTTTCGAAGATCTCCACATTGTTAGGGTCAGATTTGTCTATTTTATTGACCGCTATAGAAAGATACTGCATACATAAATCAGAGTACCATGAGATGATCAATATCGCGCTTTTCTTTAACCAGGATGAGCAGGATCCATCTCGATGCCATTCCGAGCGTGTTGTCACCATTGGAACAGCCAGCAAAGGAATCATCAATCGGCAACATCAACACAATGCACAGGCAATGCAACTCATTTTGAAAACTAATTGGTGAAAGGAATTGGTGGCCAAGTTCAAATATAATTTAGGTGTATCGACAGCTGTACGCGCCGAATCCATTCTCGAATGAGACGGATGCAAAGATTAAGCAATACCTGGAAGAGGTAAAAGATATTGGAAAAGGAAAAAGGAGGACGAACCCCGAAGAAAAAATTAATGCATTTTCGAATTGCCGCGTTTCCCTGGGAGGCCACAGCTATTTGAATGTAGCAAAAGTTTCTGTGATCGCCCTCCTTTAAGATCTTAAAATTAAGGTTGAGTCGAAGAGTCCGTCGGCGACTCCGCGGCACAAGACGGCAGACGATGCATCGACCTACACGCGATCAAAGAGTCCATTCAAGATTGACTCGCCAGGGATGGGTTCGGCTTTTTCTCTTCTCATCTTCTGCAAGCTATTACTCTAAATTGCACTTTTCCAAGCATCATCCACAACCAGCGGCTGACACTGACAAAAAGAATTTGCTTCTCGCTGCCTGCAGCTCCCCCCCCCCCCACCCCCTCCCCCCTGAACCCAATTCTCACTCCTTTATTATTCGCTATGCTGAGTGCTCAAAAGTTCTTGCGTTTTCTTCAAGCACAGTTTTATGCTGATTGTGAGTGCTCAAAATTCTTTAGTATTTATCAATCACAGTTTGTTCATTTATTCATTTATTTTCTATAGAAAATATTGGCGATTGAAATAATTTAGCAGCTTTTTACACTTGTATCGAGACATTGGCTGGGCTAGAATAGGGAAAGGGTGTTGATGGTGCGGTTCCAGACAACGTCTCGTTGATCCAAGGATCGCTCGAGCTGCGGCAGACGCAGTTGCTTAAGCTCTCTGCCAGTATGGATGATGGCACCGGGGCAGTGGATGGTTCGGATCTGAGCCACCCCCCGATTTTTACGTGCAATATAGTGGCACTGTCATCTCTGTGAGAGGCGCAACAAAATAGCCTTTCTTATTTTAATTTCAAGTCGTAAATAGGACTCACAAGGATGATGGAGCATACATGAAAATTTGCCTAGATTTATTAGAGCATGCAAAGTGGTTGTACGCGGCGAGCAGTCGGTGGCCTTTATATCCTCCCTTTCCATACGACAATATATTTTCGTTCATCCTTCCGCCGCTCTTCCTTTGCTGTCTTTAAGTTTCTTCATTTGACTGTTTCATGGCATGCCACCCGCAACTCCCTGGCCGCTCTTGTCTAGGAACGGAGCTGTCTTCGTCGCTCTTGCGCAGTAGCCGAGAGGCCACGTACGACTCGGCCATCCACGGAAAGACGACCACTCGAAGCGTGAGCGCACGGGGCACACTGACGATGAACGAGTCCTTCTGTGAGTCCAAGCAGCCATCCTTCAAGTCGCGTCGTCGTCTATTTGCATGAATGCTGCATTGCGTGCACTCATCGAAAAAAAAACCCTTGGCAACAAAAAATATCTGTGTCTGTTCCTTCAAGCTTTTTTCCGTCTTTCCTGTCAATCGGTTATAATTAGTTGTTCTCTTAACACACTTGGTTGCACTTTCGTTAAGTGTCGTTGAAAATCTGCATGACATATTACACCTATTATTCCAAACGGGAAATGCACCTATCATATGCATGCAAGAGATATCACATCAATGATTGTGAGTAAACTATTTTCTGGGCATTTTCGTCTTCAATTGACTACGCTTGATCTGAATCTTTGTACTCTAGATCATATGAACTCAGAGTTGTGTACATTCATCTGATGTAAGTGTTGTGACATTTGCTGTGAGTGTGTACTGATATGCGTGAACTGTACTTGTGACAATAGTTGAGTCTGATGAATAAATTTGGAGACATCAAATCATGCAAGTGGAACCAATCTAATTTAGGCACCTTCTCGGCCCGCTCTGGAGGATTCACATCCGACGACGAGGTTTCTAACACTAAAAATTTCTTTTATACTTATTGTGCGAGTTTAAAATTACCAGAAAAAGTTTTAATCTAAAGAAATACTTGTAGATTCAGAACGCAAAGTGCCAGAAGAAGCAGAAGAAGAAGCGTGGCATTCTGTCGTTCCTCAAGAGAAGCCGCCGTGACAAGTCGTCCTCATCCAAATAGCCACTTTCACTTCTTTCTATGACGTCTCATGTCCTCTCTCACTCTCTCGCCTCGCTGGCATGCTCTGAACCCTCTGGGCGCATCTCTCTTACTCTCCCTCTCTAACCGACCTTGTATATTACTACTTGTTATGAATACTACAACCGCTTCTGCTAGCTAATCAGCTAGTTGTAATAAAATGCTTGTAGTGACATGCACACTATATTGAGGCGAATATAATGCTTATTGTTAGAATTAACGGCTTATGCACGAGATCGGTATTTTATTTTCAGCGCGCTCTCTCAGTCGAAAGGAAACGTTCGTATGATGATGCGGAAAAAAATCAATCGTTCCACGTTGATGTATAATATAAGAGCTGCCTGGTTCCATCTTCATCTTCTTATTATTTATCTTTTAATCTATTTCTTATCTGGTTTAATTTATCGTTGGTTCCCTTCTTCATCCCATACGCTTTCGAGCTCTTGACGCTATTGTATCGGGTGCCATTTCAGTTAGGTGAATTTTGTTGTCATTCAGAATTGCTCTTTTCATGTGCAACCTATGGTCAGATCGCTCGTAGCCAACCATTTCAAAGCATATTCCATCCACGAAAGCTTTCCCTTTACCTTTCTTCTGCATGAACACAATACGAAGTTGCGATCTCTACAATCAATCCTTTATTTTGTGTCCGCCGTATCAGATTCTCGCTTTGTTCTCTTACACTGATAAATGACCTTGCTACTTGCAAATGAACTCTCGTTACAGTGAAGTACTAGTAAATGGAACAGGAAGACGGCGAGAAATGATGACAAAGCATGAGAAAGCGCGAATGATTTCACTCAGTAAGAAAAAATGATGATGATGTATCAGTGGACTGTCGCGGGATCAATCGGACGAGAGCCAGAAAAAAGTGTAGTTGTGGTCAGAACTGATATGATATTGATAGGGAGAGAGATGGAGATAACAACAGTTCACCTCTGCAGCTTTCCAAAGTGATTGCATTCTCTCTGGCGCTAAGGTCTGGGCGCCAAGCGTCACAGATGGCTGATTTTCGAAAAAGAATCGCCATCATTGGGGCAGGCGCCTCTGGTCTTCCTGCTATTCGGTAGTTTTTTTTCTTCGTCATTCTTTGAATCGCACACTTTTATTGACTAATTAAATAATTATTGAAGAAATTAACGGTTTATATTCTGAGATATTTCTACATAGAAGATTCGCCATCTTAGGCATGCTCTCTTACACAACTTGGATGTGGTCTGCTTTGAGCGAGGAGAAAACATTGGCGGTTTGTGGCTGTTCAAACCAGACAAGACTGATGGTAAGCCTCATTTTTATTTTTATTTTTATTCTTTGTTCAAATAAATGAATTAATGACCAGAAAATTTGAGAATCGACCGTGATCAGAAGCACAGTGATAAATACGTCGAAAGAGATGAACGCGTACTCTGACTTTCCACCTCCAGCAGAGGAAGCAAACTACATGCACAATTCACGAATGTTCGCCTATTTGGACTCGTACGCAGAGCACTTCGGGCTGCGTGAGCACATCTTCTTCAACACGGAGGTGTGTTGGTGTGCATATAAAAATGCCTAAACTACTTAATGCTATCCAATTTTATTCTTTTGGGTTCTCAAAGCATGCCGATGTGGCGATTACGACGAAACCGGCCGGTATTCGGTGACAACACAAAATCGCAAGTTTGTTTATACTTTTTCTTGGTTTCATTTCTTCCAAGGATATTGGATTAAGGAGCGGAAAAGTGTCGACAGATGTCTTTGATTTTGTCATTGTCGCCGTCGGACTGCACCAGTCGCCCTCGTGGCCTGACGAGCCTTGGCTGAAGGATTCGCGGTTCAAGGGAGAAATCATGCACGCTCACTACTACAAGGATCATCGAGTTACGTCACATCAAACTCTTAATCAGAAATAATCGTTAACTTAACGTAAGTTTCAGGTTTTGAAGGAAAGCGCGTGCTGATCGTTGGCCTTGGCAATGGTGCTGGAGATATTGCCGTTGAACTGAGCGGGGTTGCAGAAGTCAGTGGGAATTTTTCAGCCCATTATACGCCCTCTTGTTGGGAAAGAGAGAGAGAGGGGGAGAAAACAGAGAGGGAAAGAGAGAGAGAGAGAGAGAGAGAGAGAGATCCTGAAAAGTATTCCTTGGCTGTTCAGGTAAACCTCGTAAGCAGAAGAGGAGCGTGGTGCATCCCGCGACTAGCAGAGAGTGGACTGCCAGCCGATCTCTTCAGATATACTCCTGTCCAAGATATTTTCAAAAAGGTTATTTGAATTGAAAATATCAGGTTTCTCGAAAACACGATTTTTAAATGTTTCATCTTTTCAGTGGGCGCCGAAATGGTTTCTGGAAAAAAGAATGGTCCGCCAGGTCACACGGCGATTCGACCACTCCTTGTATGGCCTCAAGCCCGCTCACAACATATTCAGGTTAACTTCTTGCGCTGTATCCGTGGTGGAAACATCTTCTTCTGTCAGTGTTTAACGGAGGGCAATCACCGAAAAGTATTTAATGCAGGTTCGAATTGCCGCGTCTGCCCTGTGATTCCTCACTCTCATTCTCTCGTGCTATTTCGCAGGTCGCAGAAACCCGCTGCGTGAAAATAGCATGCGTGAAAATAGCACGCGCGAATGAGAGTGCGAAGGGTAATGAGAGTACAGTTGTTTCATACCCTTCTGCTTGAAGTGCCTTAGTGCTGGTGAATGATGATCTTCCGGTGAGAATTGCGACTGGAAGAATTCGTCTTCGTCCCGCTATCCGAGACCTCGACGACAAGACTGTTGTGTTTGATGACGGCACTCGCATGGAAGATGTTGACGTTGTGAGTCTGTTTATATCGCACGATATCCATCGAGTGGTATTACTTTTTATCTTAATCTTACTTTTGCTTAAGGTAATAATCGCTACCGGTTACTCCTTCAACTTTAACTTTCTGGAAGACGGAAATTTGCTACCGGTATGGGCACCTTTTTTCTGTAGAATATCTGTCACTGGTTGTTTACTTCGTCTTGTACATGAAATACTACATTTATCTGTGACAGCCTTAATATAACATAAGAATTTAGTATGGTGTATGCCTATGTACATACATATTGTACATATGTATACATACAGATAAATATGTAGTTTCTATTTCAGGTGAAGGATAATGATGTAGATCTCTATCACTCCGTCTTTCCCATAGACCTAAAGCACAACTCTCTCGCATTTGTCGGCTGCATACGAGTAAGTGTTTTGTTTCATGAGGTGTAAGAAAAAATTTTATAGACCTATTTTATTCATTTTTAAATTTAATCAGGCCATCGGTGGCAATCCTATCGTATTCGAAATGCAAGCTCGAGCGGCTCTCGCAGTGTTCAGCGGTGCCGGAAAGCTGCCATCGCATGTTCGTTGCTTTGTGTATTCCATTTTAGACTTAATTTATGGAACAAATATGGAACTTAGGTCGAAATGAGAACAGAAGTAGAGGCGGGGAGAGCGCGTATCAGGAAGCAGTACTTCAAGTCGTCTAGGCACACGATGATTGTACGCAGGCTGAAGGATTGAAGGACGAACTGTCAATATCCAGCTATTCTCGTTTCAGGTGCCCTACCAGTCGAACATGGATTCTCTCGCCAAGCTAATCGGCTGCGAGCGTCCGACTATTCTTTCTCTGCTCTTCTCTGATCCTCTCCTTGCTGTACACACTCTCGTCGGTCCATGCGTCGGCTACTACTACCGTCTTCGCGGGCCCTTTGCATGGCCCGGAGCACGCGCAGCTATTCTTGGTCTTCCTCGTCGTGTCGCAATGGTGCCTCTAGAAGCTAATCACTTTTAACTAAAGTAAAATGAAGTGTTGGCTGATCGTTTGCTATTCAGGGAATCCACCCATCATCAAACTGGTCGCTCTTCTCCATGCAGAACGAAAGCGTTGCCATTCTTGTCTATTCTGCAGCTGCAATGGCCATCCTCATCGCATTATTTCTGCTAACCGTACAACGTGTTCTAGCGTACATTCTATAGCTTTTCACAAAATGGTAACGGTCATTTTGACATGATCCGATATTTGTTCATCCACCTTTCACAAAGCACTGTGGTCTTCCTCATATTGAACGAGAATTGACTATTTCTAATGACATGAGATGGTAAATTATTTTTTTCCTTTTGACTTCCACAAAACTATTTATTAAAGAGTGTAATGCG
The DNA here is from genome assembly GCA_945643635.1 of Allodiplogaster sudhausi. Classification (NCBI taxonomy): domain Eukaryota; kingdom Metazoa; phylum Nematoda; class Chromadorea; order Rhabditida; family Diplogasteridae; genus Allodiplogaster; species Allodiplogaster sudhausi. Next base: position 1,305,364 of record CALZFC010000009.1, read on the forward strand.
GGTAATATTTTAAATGAAAAAGAAGAGCCTGTTTTATCAGCCGCGTTTCAAGCACATAGTCTGAAAATGGGAAAGAGGGGAATGCCGATGAAGCCGCTGCGAGATTGCCCTCTGGCGAAGAATGCCTGCCTGCTTTTTGTCTACCTTGACTCGATCCATTTCTTAGCAACTTTCCACTCCTCCCAAGTGGCTGTTTCCGTCAACGAGAAAGAATGTGTAATCTGAAGAGGGGCAGAGATAGGAAAAAGAGGAAGAGAAGTGAAGACAACGTGGATGGAATGGAAGAGAGAGGAAATGCTGCAGCTCGCCCGTGATTAATGAGTACGAAGTACGTAGCAGAGGAAAGAAGGATGCGCGTCAAGAGGCATCGCGTGCTCCATCTGACTAGCGAGTTCATTTAGTCCAGAGGAATTTCTGGAATTACAGAATTTTGTGAACAAAAACCTATTCCATACATTCTTCTCTCCTCATTGTTTTCAGAGAATCCAGGCGTTTCAGCGCTTATTTGTATTTAAAGGTGTTTAGGTGAAAAGAAGAAATGAGCTTGTTACGACACGTTCATCCAGCCCTGTTCATTACTATCACGTATGTATGTTCTCATGCACTTGTTATCGATTATATATGCAAATAATTAGACATATCTGGCTGGCTACAATGTAATTTAGAGTTCTGACACTCTTTTGTCTTGCGGATGAAGAAGCGTTACAATTCAAACACCGTGATCTTCCTGCTTGGAAGGAATACCGCGCCAAATACAGTTTGTTTTTGCTTTATTCGCCTTTTCTAGTCAATACTGTAGCACTCTATTTTGATTGTGTTTTTCATGGAATTTTTTGCAGAGTTCTTTTTATCACCTATTTTCAGATCGGCGCTTTTCACACGATGATGACGAAGAACGGCACGCGTTCCATTTTAACGAGTCTCTTACTCTTTTAAACGACCACAACTTTCTCTACGAGAGTGGAATGAAGACTTTCAAGCTGGCTATCAATCATCTGAGCGATTTGGTATGATCTTTTTGATTAAATATTTAAAAAAAAAACCAAATGATTGCTTATTAGAGCTATTAGTCTCTTCAATGTGATCATAATTTGACAGTCGGAGGCCCTCTACAACATTCGGAGCGGTGCGAGGCGTCCGAAAAGGCGGCCGGTGACCGTGGCTCCGCCAACGGAGGCGACTGCTGACAGTGCCACGAAGGCGCCACTTCCAGATGAGGTGGACTGGCGCCAGAAGGGACTCGTCACTCCTGTCAAGGAACAAGTCTGTCTGTTTCGATGGCTATATAGAGCTGCTGGAATGTACATACATACGAACATGCATGATGTCATCCAGGGTCTCTGTTCTTCGTGCTGGGCGTTTGCTGCGACGGGCGCCATTGAAGGGCAGTACGCTAAGGCGACCGGTCAACTTGTGCGGCTCTCAGAACAGAATCTCATTGATTGCGGACGCCAGTTTGGCACTCGTGTATGGATATCATTAATTTTTCTTTTTTGTTTTCCTAGTCAATTAAATGACTGAGTGATTTGAAGGTCTGGAAAAGAACTTTGAGTTTGTGTTCAGGGATGCAGTGGCGGCTGGGCAGACGAGGCATTCGACTACGTCAGAGCAAACGGCATCGACACTGAAGACAGCTACCCGTACACGACTAATGTATGATATCTGTGGTGCCTCAAGGCTTCTTCTTGCATTATAGCCAAATGGATAAGAAAGAAGAAGGAAAGTAAACTACATACATACGTTATAGACAGAGACGTGCAAGCACAACATTTCTCGACACCTCAACGTCACCGTCATTGGTTTCGCTGATCTGCCGTCCGAGAATGAGGAGGCACTGAAAGAAGCAGTCGCCACCATTGGCCCCATTGCCTCGGCAATCGACGCGAGTCTGCTTTCCTTCAAGAACTATGGAGGAGGTTTCTCTTTTTGTATTATTTGTATGCTCTTGTATGAAATAGCCATGCTTGATTAACAGGAGTGTACTTTGATGCCCTGTGCAACTCGTCCAGCCTGACTCACGGCGTGCTCGTGGTTGGCTACGGCAACGACGCGTCCCTCGGCGACTTCTGGACCGTCAAGAACAGCTGGAGTGCCGAATGGGGCGAGCGTGGCTTCTTCCGCATCGCGCGCAACCGCAACAATCATTGCGGCATCGCCACCGCGCCCTCCTATCCACTTGTCAAAATGGAGTAGCCAACCTTTCCATCCAATTATTACTCTCGATATCTTCAACCATCCATTCATTGCAGGTAAAATATTTGTGAATGAAGAAAGTGCCAATTAATGAGCAACACATCACATAAATGGAGATGATTATATTCTATATACATGTGTTCAGAAGATATGAATCAAAGCACCTTTGCAATTGAACATGAACATCCTGCTCATCTGCATTCCATCTCTATATGGAATCATATAAAAAAGGAAATGGAAGGGCGAGGAAGGACAAAGGTATTAAGGAATACGACTAGAAGGAGTGTGGGGAGGAACTCAGTATCTACTCTCTCATTTTCCCCCATATATCACTCTCTCTGTATACTTTTACTCTCCACCTCCCTTCATACTCAACTCAGCACTTCACTTACTCAAGCACTCAATCGTGTTGAGGGATTGCTTGCTTCCTCTGGAGCCCTGTTATTAGATGAACCTTCTATCATCCATAATATGACCTTTGCCGAATGCGTAATGACTGTGCATTGCAAAGTGAGAATAGTGTATATGAATCCAGATGGTCTTGCGGTCCATCTTCTCCGTGATGCTCGCAGTCAGCGTCGCCAACTCGCTCTCAGATAAGTTCTACCGAGATATCAATGTGCGGCCAACCACACGATACGAAGCCGTCCTCAAGGCCATCTACAAAGTCATATTCGACAACGAACACATCTGTCAGTTCGCTCTTGTCCTTTCGTTTAATTTTGAGAAAACGACAAATAGCTATGACCGATTCATGTTTACCATCATAATGTTAGATTTGGTCGGCATTGATAAACGGATTATGCAATGATGTTGCTGATGATTAGGTGGCAATGCTTTCCTGGACGACGCATGGCTACCGGCCGGGACGGATTGCGTGATCCCTTGCGAGCAGACATCCAACGTTTGCATGGCTTCGGCCAACAATCGAATCGACTCGAGACAGTTCTGCAAACAACGTTGGGATCTTGTTTTTCCTTATTATTTAACTCGATGGCCCTTTCCAAAATAATTTAGATATTTAAAATATGACCACAATCATCATAGCTCCTTCTGAAGATGGAGCATTTAGTATGAACTTAGACGATGAAAGAAGGGAAGTGTTTACTCGCCCTTAATCCTTTCAAGGCGGATATGGACGAAAACGAAAGTGAGAAAAAGTGAAAGCTTCTGTTTACGCAGAGGTTGTAGTGGGTCATGTGCTTAAGGCATCCCGTGGAAGAAACACTTCTCCTTTCTCTTCAAATAGGGTGGTGCAAACAATAGAATGAAACCTAGAGTTGACAAATAGGATGAAGTTGTCGCTTTGTTGCAGTTCCAATGGAGTGTGTTAGAAGCATTCGCGAGCAGGTCGGAGAGGATTTTGTCATGCCGATGGATTCGAATCACCAGGCAACGCATGCCATTCAGAGCGGTTGACCTTCTTCTTCTTCATCAATCTATTTCGAACTAATGGCCATCTCATAATGTATTTCGTCATTATGGAATAATGATTGAAGCAGCGAACGAAGAGCCAGCCGCCGGCAGTCCCTTCCAATCAGCCGAGGACTTTGAGCGAGACATGACCGGCCAGGCCTTCCAGCCTCCTCCGAATGAGCCACTTTACCAAAATTCTCATTTTGTCAGAATCTCATTGCGGGGAGTTGTTTTAAAATTAGATTTCGACTGGTACTACATCCTCCAGTCTAAAGAATATCTATGTTGATATTGGTTTTACACGAAAAATAAATTATATGAATGGTTTATATGTATATTCCAATTAGAAATCCGCTAAATATATTTCATTGGAGTTGTTATTCTAACAGAATACTACGCGTAAAAATGAGTGAAATGTAAAGATATCGTCACAAAATTTTTTCATTATTTTCTTTGAGTATTCGCCAGAGTCTCGTTTTGTGAGCACGGAGATCCAGCGATGGCCGATGCAGTTGGTGCAGCACGAGAGTGAAGAGCCACGATACGCGAATGAGAATGCCCCTGCTTCTTCATACTCTGCAGAGGCCTACCCATCTCCATCATCGCCTCCAGCAACCCGCGACTTTTACGCGCAACCCGGACAGGTCTATTCCCTAGATCCAAACTTTCATCGTGGAGCACCTTACGACCAGAACCTTCAAGGCTAGTATTTTTGACACTTGATTAATGCTGTGTCTACGTAGAGTAAGGTGTGCGTGTGGGTTGCCAAGGCAAGAGCTGGTCAGAGACATTTACTACCAGATATATGGAATAGATCGTTGACTGCTTGAGAAAGGAGATACGAAAGGAAGTAATGGAAGCTCAGCCCGCCGTCGAGGCTTATATACTTAGTGAAAATGGAATAGAACGTAGTCAAGAATTCTAAAACATATGCAGATATCCGCTACCTACATAACAATTAATAAAGAGCAAGAGATTTTTGCATTCAGCAAGAAATAAGGGAACATCCATCGAAGGGACAACGGTGCAGCCACTATTTGTCTCCATGGCGTAAGTTCCGTTTCTACTACACTTATTTATGTTAGCACTATTTTCATAGCAAGCTGCTATCTTTTCTTTAAAAAAGTGTACACTGACTATGTTGATTCTCTTTCATGATCTACAGCGAGCTGAACGACGACATGGATGAATTTGTGACTGTAAAGCCATCATCGCCAATTCGGCCTTCACCAGACATGGTGAAAGAAGCGACAACTCAGATGCCTCCGCTTGAGGGAAATGTGGATTTTTTGTTGGATCGGGCGGTAGAGAAGTCGGGGAAGGGAGACGACGAGAGAGTGCTCGTTGAGTCGGCCTCTCCTTCAGCACTCCATCAATTATCCGAGACAGACACCTTTTTCGAGACGGATGTCAAGAGAGAAGATGGTATTCAACATTTTTCATATTATAGCGAGAAAATGTTTACTTATATGTTATACTAGGATAATTAATCTTTTTTTATGTATCAAGAATAATTATGAATTGGCACAAATGGAGGAGACGAACACGGATCGTGCTGCCAGTGGGCGATCTCTGGAATGTGCGACGGCCGATGGCAGCGGGTCAGGGAGACGTGCCAGAAGAGCTGCGGCAATCTCATCTGCGAAGGTGCGAACAGAAAGGTGTCACTCATGAATGACGTCATCATGATTTTCTTAGAGTCGGAAGGGGTGCGTGCGTGCAGTCGTGTACTGGATGTCGACGTCGCCGCATGCTTTGACCATCTTCCCGGACTCATTGGACTGAGGGCCGCCGAGAACAGCGAAGAGCGACAACGGCTTCTGCAGGCAGTTCGAGTGGTTCGTTCCAAATGAAACATTTGTGTAGATTTATACCGTCATAGATTCAATCATTTAGAGTATTTACTCAGACACTATTATAGACAACGAAGCAAAGAGTGCGAGAGACATCAAAACGGCTTGCGGAACTGGAAAAAGACTCATCGGCAAAGACGGCCAAGGACACAATCTCGTCTGCATCGAAGAGTGCTTCATCTCCTTCTGCTTTTCTGCCTCGAATGCAATCACCAACTGCCTCAATCCTCTCTTCCAATCCTTTAGCATCGGAAATAGACGAAATTGCAATCCCACTAGAGATACTTTCTGCTGCTCGGACGTTCGCACCCCCTTCCTCTCTACGGCGACTGGTTCCATCGTCTGATAAGACCCCGAGACGTACCGTTGTTCTCTCGACCACCACACTCATTCCCGTCGCGCCAGTGAATCCTGTCAATGCTGCATCAATGACTGGGCCTTCTCCCCTCTCTCTCAGCATTGTCCCTGTTCAACTCGCATCGTCGCTCTCTACAGGAAAGACTCCTTCGGAGCCTACACGACCTCCGAGGCTTCTTCGCCAATTGGGCCGGCCTGCGCCGCAGCCTTCGCGAAAGAATTCCATTCTATCTTCTGTTAGCATCCGTCCCCATTCTCCAGCGGGGAGTCATAAGCCTCCGCGTGGTAGGTCTGAGCCTTTGACAATCATTCCATCTGCCCAACGACTAGGGAAGTCTGAGTTGTCTCGTCTTGCCCAGTTCGCGCCCCGCCAGGAGACACTCGTGCCGATGCGAGAGCGGCTCCGCACTGCTCGAGCCGGCAGGCCCACTCCTGCTAATCTTCCTTCTCCTTCTCGTCGTCTGCTACCTCTCTCGCGCTCTCCAAGTCCACTTAGAGTCGTCCGTCCTACCACTCAAACAACATCCTCCACCCCCTTTGCGGCCTCTCTTCCATCTGCAGTCGTTAAAATCACGAGATCGAGAGGCGATCTCATGCGTCGCCGATTTGTCACACACTAAAACAACTAATTTCGCAATCCTTTGAATATTCACTATTTTTCTTTATGTGCTACTATTTGTGATGTTCATGCAATATTACGGGCAAACTTGGATTCTACCTATCATTCCTGCTGATATTACAAGGAATTGTATGATTTGTATACCTAATTATGAGTGAATAAGCTGCGTTAACATTGCTGACCGTAATTTCAGCCTCTTTTACACGTACTCAGAAGAGTCTTTGACAACATACTAATACTTCTGATATTTATCTTCTTCAGCTCATCAGGAATAAAATGTTGAGTTCTGCATCAGTGAAAATAAGAATAAAGATTCAACTCCGAATAGGTTAGAAAAAGATAAATATATTAGAAGGAATTTGGAATATATATTCGTGTGTTGCATATATTCCTTGAACTCAAATCCTTACAAAGAGAAAACGTCAAAGAGACATATTTACGGTAAAGAAAACACTAAAAAATTCAATATATGATCGGAAAATATCTTTCTGTCAATAACTAATAGGAAAAAAGCAAGAATTCGCCAAGAAAGTATTTTCTCAACATTTTTAAGCAAAAAAGATGTTTATCATGAACCTTCCAAATAATCTTTTTTGTAAGCGAACTTCACACAGAAAAAAAATAAAAATAAGAAAAAAATCGATTGTAAGCAATCGTAGCCATATTTTGTTGCCTTAAGGATCTCCTGGCACGGCTTCCGAGATGCTCGAACGGTGGCCATTCCTCGTGGCAGCACTCGGCACCTCAAACGACTCCATGCGAGCGGTCGGCGCCGCCCCGCCGTTGCTGGGGTGCAGCCAGAACGTCTCCATTACTCCTTTGCCCTTTAAAAGATTCAAAAAATTTTATTTTATTTATTTATATATACATATATCGTTCATATAATTAATGATGGAATTAGGTAGCACAAATATGGAGGACATGTCGTCCGTTTAGAAGCGAAAGTAGACAGAAAGGGGTTGGTATGCCGAGACCTGGTCGATATTTTAGTTAATGAAACACTTGATTTCATATGTATATTTGTTGCTGATTACGTATGTATATAGGTTAAAATTTCCTTTGGTCAACCTTGATAATGACGTCGCCTCGGGTCTCGAGATTGAAGCCCGTGTGCACATTCGTCAGAAGACGGTACGAATCGCTGGACACGTGGATGTGACCGGCTTAACAAATATCTACTAATGTCCGATGTTTGAGCAAATATTTTATTCTTGCTACAATAGCATGTGTTATAAATGTGCATTATAACGGACGCCTTCCGCTGCTCTCCATGCGACTGGCCGTGTTGACCGTGTCACCAAAGAGACAGTAGCGAGGCATCGACAGGCCGACGACGCCAGAAACGCAAGGCCCTGTGCAAATCGCCATAGGTATCTAGGCTGATATTCTCTTTAAAGGTAGGTACAGAAATACAATCGTATAGTCTGGGTGGAGGAAGTCACATGGAAGCAACCAGTGTGAATGCCGATTCTGAGGTTGATTCTCTCATTTGGCATATGGGAGATGCGGAATTTCCCGCATGCCTCCATGAACTCGAGTGACATCAGCGCAATCTGCCGCACGTGATCCTGGCCGTTTCGGCGAGGCAAGCCAGAGACGCAGAGGTAGCCGTCGCCGATTGTTTCCACCTTCATGTCATTGTGAGTTCACACGTGAATTGAATAAGATAATTTAGTTAAATGTTTACAATTATTGGAATTCCGCCTGCTCTTCAAAGAGATGTTTATTGCAATGATAATTGTAAAATTATGAAAAATTATTAATGGCACAATACCTTGTATGCATCATGCTCTTCGATGATGTTATCGAAGATGGTGTAGAGCGCGTTTAGAAGATCGACAACCTATGAAGGAGAGAAAACCATATGGGTATTCTTTCTGCTGCCAAACAGCTTGCATCCCATTAAGGAGGAGGAAACTAAACCTTAATCAATTTAATTGTCTCCCTATATATAACACTTGCTCCTACATATTTTTGTCGCGTATTCAAGATTGTGTTTTGGCTGCTATAATTGCGCCACCTGCAGAGGTGTGCACATCGATGCGAGATTCGTGAAGCGGACAACGTCCGAGAAGAAGACTGTCACCGAGTCGAATGATTCTGGCTCAACCGACTGGCCGAGACGAAGTTTGTCGGCTACTTGCCTGAAATATGTAATGAGAGAGACGCCGACAAGAAAATACAATAGATTTTAAGCTCCATCGACAGCCACTATAAAGCTATTTTAAAATTTAAAATAATCAAAACCTTGGAAGCATTCTGTAGAGAAGAACGTCGCTCTTCTTCTTCTCCACCATTAACTCGCGAGTTCTGTTTTCCACCTGTAATTATTTTTTAATGGTAATATAACGTTTACTGGGTAAAAAAAGTCAGGTTAACGAAGAGTGTTGCTGAAATGGTGTTTGACCTCTTCTTCTAGCGAGCTCGCATGCATTTCCAGCATATTGAACACGTGGTCCATGAGGTTGTCCTTTCTAAAACAAGCGATTGTTTCGCCTGGCATCTGCCCAAAGAAAGTTGATTCTTTTAAAAATGCAATCTTATAATCTTATGCGTTTGAGCGAATAGTACAAAGCTCTCAACGCGAGAAGAAATATTTCCTTTTTCTGTACCAACGTTTCACTCCGGTATCGTAAATAGGCATAAAAGAGTATAATTAAAATTAAAGTATATGATCTTTTATGTTAGCATTTTAGCTTCTTTGTTATCTTTAAATTACAAGCTTAGGGGCATTACATATCTTCCCCCGCACATGCCTTCCACTATTCATGTGCTCCAGGCGCGTCTTGATCGCGGCGACAGTCGGCCGATCAGCCGCCTTGTCTGCCCAGCACTCGCGCACGAGGTGAAGCTGAAAAGCGTGATAGGGATTGTCAGGGCACCGAACCCGCATCTATCTTGCCGTGATTCAGGGAACGTTACCACTATGCTATGCATCGCCCCCTAACCAGCGTTGGATGGATGTCGCGAGACTCGCCCATTGTCAGCTGTGGTCGCGGCATGACGCGACGTCGGTCGCGAAGCATGGCGATGATATCTTAGAGCATTATGGGATGTCCAAACCCGATCGATTCACTTTTTGATCATCGAATTAGCGAGTGTAATGTTTAATTGTCTTAAAACACGTAACTAATCGCTGCACAATAGGTTCACTGAATTCTGTTTCACTCTGACCATCCGGCTGTTCATCACGATTGACGAGATCCCACGGCCCGGTTCGCGAGATGAGTTCGGAGGCGATAATTGCGAATGAGTAGACGTCGCCTTCCTGAAAGTCTGCGCTTTGGTTGCATCACTCTTTTCTCTTGTTTTGGAATGACATATTTCTGACTGAAAGTATTCCAGATGATAAGGGGTCAACTTGAGTAGTACAAAATAAAACTCTTTTTTTTTATCTCCTTCAATCAAAGGTAGATGATGATCACCGACAAAGACGATAATGTACGATTTGATTCAATTTGAGTTACCCCAAGGAATTTGTTATCTCAGTACTTGTTTTGGTGATCTCCCTTCTTTAAAAACAAGCCTGCGTTCCTGTCGCAGAGCCGCCACGAAGAAGCTCGGGCGCAGTCCAAAGAAGATCTGACAAAGATAAATCTTGGAAAAGGAAAAGTGCATTTTCCTATTCCAAGTGCACCTTTTGCCTCAAGTTGATGCTGGTCACGAATGAAGCCGAGTCCGTAGTATGAAATCTTTATCTAAACGATTTCGAGGTCCTTTTTAAATGAGTCTTAGGAAATGTGATACATGTACACATATTTATTGTGGCAGGAATGCAGTGCTCTCTATGGCGCTACTTCACCTGCCAACGATCGTCCACCAAGCAGCACTTGGATGTGAGCTGGCCGTGAAGGCGAAGGAAGGAACCGTGGATGAAGTGAAGGCCCTGTATATAATATGTGTATCAATTAGTTCCACGATCTATTAGTTAGCCACTAACTTCTCTCTCGTCTTGCCTTAGTTCAAACTTGCCTTAACAATGTCGCGGAGAAGCGAGAAGATGAAGTAGCTGTCCATTGTTAAGCTGCCTTTTTCGATGACGTCCTAAAATCGACGGGTTTACAAACAACTACGATTAACACTTAGTCGACAACTTTGGATTCGTTGCATCCAGTTGTCCGCGGCTCACCTTGATGCTTCCTCTGCTGCAGTACTTCCAAATCGACATGAGCTGCGGCGCATCCGTGCAGATGCCAAGGAAGCGATTCAGATTGTCGTGCTCGAGTTGGCGGAGCTGAATTCAGAAAGCAAACAATAACAAATCTGTACATGGAGCTGAAAATCCACCCCACTTCGTCCCTCATCTTATTCATGTTTCTTGGAGATCTGAAAGTCCTTTAATGCAGACAATGTGCATCCTCGCTTGTCGTCCATTATCTATTTTGATTGTCTATTTTCGTATTAATAACTCGAACCGCTCTAAAATGTGCCATTTCTTCGTCGGCGATTCTTATTTCGGCGACATATTTGACAGCCGTTACTTCGTCTTGTTGCAAGTAGTAGAAGGCGAATTGCTTCGAGTCCTTAAATGAGGCTAAAACTCAATCTTGAATTCGCACATTTTGTATGACACAAGGTCGTGTGATTTAGAGAGACGAGGCTACAATAATCAGGAAAATTACGCGTTGTGTTTCATTCTCCTTAATGCAGCCAGTTCATAAAATTACTCCTTGAAACGTTTGTTTTTATGTGTATCAATGTAAAATAGAGATGCCTTCTTGGCGTCTATGGATGTCTTGGTCGACGATGCAGTCTTGACGCTTGTCATTGAGCGAGAGCTGTCGTTATATGAAGCGCGCGAGTGTGACTTTGCCTTCAATTTGTGAATGCAAGTACCATTTCATCAGATCAAAACAAGCTTTTCGCGACGTTTTCTATATCAATCTCAATAAACTTTTTAAATAATAAAAGCAAAGAACGGAGTACATACCGGCACCAGATCAACGTAGCCAATTCGCCACATACTGTTCATGCGCTCCTCTTCGCGCTTTCGCTGCCTGAATCAGGGAAATAAAACTTGGCGGGAATTTAAAATCACTCGGCCAACATCCGGACGATGACGACGAAGGCAACTGCTGATATGATGAGGCATGCAATGAGTACGATTCCGACAATCAGGATCCAGAGGTAGCGATCGGTGAATGAGAAGCATTTTTCGCCCTTAGGAAGAGTTTTTATGGACCACACACTTTATAGGTACTAACTAGTAATTGCAAAACTACAATTTTTACTTGGTAAAGAAAACAATGTTTTCTTCTTTTTCTCCAATTCTGATATCATTAGCACACCAAGTATCCACAGAGCGGAACGGCGAGAGGCCGCTTATTTTCCTCCCGATTCCACCAAACATAGGCGCTCTCATTCTCGTAGAAGGCTTGCACGGCCTAAAGTAGGAGTGAGATGTCTTGTAGAGTGCATTTGACCAGGATGATAGTAGACGGAAAAAAGAAAGAATGCATTAGGATTGTATTAGTATTCAGAAATATGTACATATGTATCTTTGAGAAGCAAACTAACTATGTTTATCCCGCCTGTAGTGATCTTAATAACCGAACGGTCGTTCCAGTTCGCATCGACCGATAGGATATAGAATTCGGAGATTCGAATTTGCCGCGCATTCTGCGAGATGTTGCCGGACCAGCCTATGAGTTTCTTTTCCATATTTTTTTTTAATTTCATTTGTTTCCCGAAGTGACTTTCTTCTTTGTTCAAACTGGCACAGCTTGAACGGCACCTGCAAAGGGCGAAACGGGCGTCGAGCCAAAGATGGATCCGTTGCGGAAGATCTCCTCGCCCGGGAACTGCGTCTCAATCTGACGGCGGAGCATAGCGTACGCGTACATTGTGTCATGGAGCTGCGCGCAGTAGACGGAGGCCTCGAATGAATTCAAATTGTAGGCATAGTGCTCGCGAGAGCAATTTAAGACTATCAGCCAAAGCATAGGCTACTCTATTTTGATTGAATCATTTAGTAACGCGAATATACATACATAACACTAGCAGCGAAACATAGCAAAGCTATGTAGTAACTTTATGATTTTACTTTCTATGAATGTTCGTCATGGCATATTATTTCCTTTCTGGGATAATGGAAAATCGACTACGACTTGGGCAGCAGCCGTATCGCAATCTTCGGTGCAGTTGAAAGGAGGCTCTCGAACTCGCGCAAGAACCTGACTCTCGAACCACTCGAGAGTATCGCCGTTGATAGACGGTTTCACGGCTGGCTGTTCAAGAGATTGTATATAAATCGTATTTACATCTACCAATGTAAGTGTTGTTTTCTTGCATGGCAATGAACATAGGCAAAAGCGCCCAGGGCTCCGATAAGGTGGGGCAGACAAAGTCGAACAGCCGTGAAATTTGATTTTTTTTTTGTTGAACCAGATGAAGTCGAGGGCCGTGAAATAGTTTTTTGTCTTCATTTAATTGGTGCGAATTTTTTTTTGCGAATTTTTGCTGCCTGCCTTATTTGTAAGCATCCAGATGCGCTGAAATGCCGCCTTGGCAATGTCGTCGCGGCCGTCGGGCGGGACGTTCGGGTCATTCCACATCATTCCTGACTTGTCTAGGCGCTCTAAAGGGAGAGAGTTATCATTTAATTACATTTAATTTTAATTTAAATTTAATATTTGCTAGCAATAAAAGTCAAAAAGAATAACGTTCATGAGATTATAAACTCTGTGTGTTTTATTTAATAATGTCGGTTATTATCACTATTATTCAGGCGAAGGCACTTACGAAATCCTCGAATGCCAATGTCCGTCATGATGTAGACATACTCGTCCGTAAACATGCCCAGTTTGTCGAGGGCAATCGCAAATCTTCGCCGAATGTTGTTGCCCTCCGCGAGGCAGATTGCGAAGACTATACAGCGGAAAGATGTTCTAATAAGGACTGTTCACAATACAAAATCGTTGACAATACAAATCGTCTACAGACTCTTTGTCAGCATTGAAAACTGAGAGATCAGTGCTAGTTAACCAATTTTGAGTCCTGACCCCGAGCGCGTGATTTGAAGTCTTTTAATTTGTCAAGAAGTCCCGCATCGGTGTTGTCGACAATCTCGGAAGTATAGGAAATGACGATGCTGCTGTTAGCGGTGCTTACAAATGCCTGAAATCACATTAATTTACTACCTTCAGCTATTAGGCAAGTTTATTTATCGATATGTTATGCATATTTGCAGTGCTATATACATATGTACATACATATGTATGTACATACATACATAGTACTTGAGATTATTGCAGTATGAAAGATTGAATATCTTTATTGTATTTATTTATTACTATTTTTAAATTGAAACATGCTCGAATATCGTCCGCATAATTTGCGCATCGTCCGTTGTCGTTGAGATTGCTGAAGATGAGTGCGAATTCATTCCAGCCAAAGTGGCGCATCGTCGCGAAGAGCGCGGCTGCTCGTCTGAAGCCCAAAAGGTCTTTCTTATTGAGTAAGATGTTGTTGTTTTGTTGTTTATCTCACATGTTTCCTTACTGAGAGTGCAACGTATGAAAGAAAGCTATAAACTCGTGCGAATATGATGCCACATCAAGAGAAGCTGCTTAAAGAAGGGAGAATCAATTATGTGAGATACTAAATTGCAGCAGCCTTCGCACTTTCGTACGCGTGTGTTATTTTGTGCGACCTACGAAATGACACGCGAGAACGAGAGTACCTACTCCTAGGGTAAACGCGGTAATTCGAACATGCAAAACTAGTTTTTTTTTGTTATCGTCCTCCTTTAAGTCTCATCGACGAGGAGCCGCATTTGTTGACTCATAACATATTTGAAAACATTTAAGTTGAACGCACGCGTATGAGCCATCGGCGATGTTGACGACGCTCGGAAAGCGCACGCGGTCCTGGAGGGGAGTCGAGGCGAGAAAGCCCCATGGCAGAATTGGCACGTCGAAGAAGCCAGCGACCGCTGCCGCTGTTATGGCCGCTAAAAGACGGCACCATTTATTTATAATGGATGCATGTTTGTACTTAAGTAGGATGTATATCCTTACGTACAATTTTTAAACAACAATATCTTTTGAAAGAATTATTCTAACGCCGATTGCATGCTGGCCCCACGATGGCTGCAACGTTCTCTTGCTGAATGAGATCGACTGCCATCCCGGTTGCCGAGGTCTCCGAACAATCCGAGAAGCGTGGTATAAACCTGATTGCCAATTTATTTACTACTGGTTAGTTGGTATTGTGTTGGCCAGTTGGAGTAGTTGTTTCGAGTGGACTATAAGCTCGCAGTAATCACGATACCAGATCCAAACTGTCATCGGAGTTGAAGATTCCATGGTTTTACAACTGCACCACACTCCATGGCAACAAATTGAGATTTTGCAACCTGAAGGTTGTATTGGGAAGAAGATTGTCACGCCAAATGCTGTCTTGAGCTACGAGCAGAGCACCTTAATGTAATCTTTTTTTTTTAACTATTATTAATCTGTCAATTTATTTTCTTTGATGCTGCCGTTTAATTGTTTATCTACATCTTAAGAGGATGTGACGACACAACGTCCTATCCGCGAAAGAAAGGGACTGAAGAGCGATACAGTAGGTATATTGGTTGTGAAGCCGAACTAGGAAAGGGGGTAGATCAGGTTCCCCAGGGCTGACAAGGTTCATTAGGAATGTGTGCACTGAGGAAGGGGCATCGCAGAGGTCCTTTATTGTCGGAATCAAACTGGACCTTACCGGCAGATGTCGTGAAGTTGGCATACTGATTGTTGCGCGAGAAGATGAGGCCAATCGTAATCGTTCGATTTCCACTCGTCGGCGATGTTGGAAACGGAGTTATGGGAGCAGTGAGCGCCGTCGTGGCACTTGAGTTGTTTGCAGCGTTCGATACCTTCAACATTGAGAACATTCACAGCTTTAAATTCATAAAATACGTAATTAAATTGTTACATAGTAGTAGTTTTCTATTATCAATCGTATTCATAATCACTCTTTTATGAATATGAAGAGTTCTACCGATGGGTCGAGCAAGAGGAGCAGCAGAATCACGAGCGTATGCATGGACGACCGATGCATCTGACTGAGTTTTTTTTCTTTCGACCGATCTCTAGACGGACTAAAGAACACTCATCAAGGATTTCCCGTAGGCAAAGCTGTTGTAAATAACCAGGCAAGCTTCCTGGTTCATATGAGGTGTTATTGCAGCAGTCTCAACTTGACGGAAACCACCATGAAGCCATTCGGAAAAAAGCCACGGTTGATCCTCACTTATTGCTTTTTTCTCATATGTTACAGTAAACGGCCGACGTCCGAGCATGCGTCAATGTGCTTTCGATATAGAATCCCCTAAAACATTTGGTTTAATTAAAAAATAAAGCTATCAGGTATACCTGCCAATTGGTCTTGTGTATCGATGTATATCGTTTTCTGATACATTAAAACTTCAACTAGGTTTGCCATCAATATTCGTTGGCCTGCCTTCAATGCTCCCTTCACCTTCGTGGCTAGGAAATTAACAACTAATTAATTTATGTGTATCACACAGTTGTAATTCGTGGTTCTAAGAAAAACTTTCATTGAAGATTTTAGGTTATTTATAAAGATGAAGCAGAAACATGATAAAATCGACACTAGCAACTTGAAAATATATAACTTAATAAAAGAGTGACTATTTCGACCATATCATAACTCACGATATTATCAAATCATTACCAAGAACAGTTCTTTATTTCGGTCACGTCGTGTATTCATAAAAGCAGCTGCGTTTATGCCAATATGCTGAAGATGGCGAAATGAAACAATCAGAGGATAAGGTGCCTTAAAATTGATCTGATTATTAGGTGTATGTAAATCGAATCATTGAAGACATATGTATTCAACAGTACTATCAACGGTATTGTAGAGGCTCTACGGATCTCCTCGTAACGCATCAGCGATGCAATCACAATGGCAATGACGCACTTGTAGTGGCGATGATTACATATGAACTTTGGTGGGCACAATCCAATTTGACTCTCTTCTACAGCGTCAACATCTGGTTGGGTACGCAGCGACCCCAGATTCGTAAAACGGGGGATTCATAACGCCCCCCCCCCCCCCCCCCGACCATTATTGAAGAAGGAATCTTCGGCCGAAGAATCCCCACATGATGATATGCTTCGTCTCATCCTGTTTTATTACTTTATGCATACTAGGGTACCTCGTGCGTCTTTATATATATTAAAGAATACGTCGCATTTGTCATTTCCGCATGTTATTAGCATTCATTTCAAGACCATCAGTAAAACCGTTGAGTGACACCTGTTTCGATATATTCGTCAAG
Source organism: Allodiplogaster sudhausi (assembly GCA_945643635.1). Lineage (NCBI taxonomy): Eukaryota > Metazoa > Nematoda > Chromadorea > Rhabditida > Diplogasteridae > Allodiplogaster > Allodiplogaster sudhausi. Next base: position 1,322,093 of record CALZFC010000009.1, read on the forward strand.
AGAGATATTGGTATTCAATATTTGTGTTCGCTCTTTGGAACAAATGACGCTACTGCATTGTCTGTAGCCTGGCTTATTAATTTTACATTTCGCGCTTCTATGTAGGAGCCTAGTATACTGTAGTTTTGACCATTTTTCCTCTCGCTTGCTTTCTTCTTGACATAGTAAGAGCTAGCGTCACTTCGTTCTTATTGTTATGGTCTTCACCTGTCACTCGGCTCTTCATGTCTTGATGATAGGTGTGTATGTATTGGTGTTGCTATTCATTTCTCTCTTCTCTTCTTTGCCTTCCTCGGGGCCTTTGTCCAGTTGTTCTGTGATAACATTCAAATGCTAATGATTGCTATTGAGTGATATGCTTATTATGCTTCTCCCTCTTTCTCTCTTTGTGTCAATCTCTTTAGGCTCTTCTCAGTTGCGTTGGCTGCGTGTTCTTTGAGTCGTATCGCGCACGCCAATCCCTATGACCTCGTCCGGCTTTCAACCGTACCTGCTGCCTTCGGGCAGTCACAGCGTTACGGCTATCCGCCACTCCTCGTTTCCCTCATTTTCATCACTTTCTTGACCCTCTTCTCTCTTCAATTCTTCATCTATCTTTGTGTACATCGGCGAATTAAGTTGTGCCAGGCATCTCACAAACTCTCCTTTCTCTATAATAATTCTGTACAAGAGTACCTTTAAGAGAGCCTCTCAGTAAGGGTCAAGGAGCACCTGCCCTAGAAATTCATAATTTTTCTACAACCTTGAAAACATTATGAGGTATGTATCTAGTGTTCATAACAAAGTCTAGGTGGTCAGAAAGTTTAGAAAAATTTTTTTCACTTAGATATAAGTCGTAATGTTCATAAATTTTGGATGACCATAACTACCGTTATACTCAATATTTCTGAATAATCTTTTCACTGTTAGATTCCCTGTTCAAAACTACACAAAATGGAGACCATTTTCGAAAAACAAAATTTATATGACTTTTCTCCAATTTAAGTTTTTAAAAAGTAGTTTTCAGGCAATAACTTTTTTTTTTACTATTACGTATAAAAAACCGAATGGTCCATGAGAAAGAGCAGGAAAAACTACACAGAATATGTTTCTGCGAGGAAAAATCTCGGATACTTTTTTGGGTATCTGCATTTGAATATGGGTTTCTGAGCAAATTTCGGCTTTGGCTGCAAACCATAATTTCTTTCAAACTTCATCAATTTTAAAACGGAATAGTCCATTCGATGTAATTTTTTATCCTCTTTAAAATGATATATACTTTGTATACAAAAGAAATTAGTGTAAAGGCCTAAAATTGACTTTTTGTGTTTTTGGCCAAATTCTGGTGTTAAAATACTCATTCTTTGGATCATTAATGGGTCATATAGACCAAATTACCACATAATATTTATTCTACAAGAAAGAGCAGTTAAAACTGAGTCGGGTACAGCTTTTTAATCAAAATCTGAGGATCCTTTTGTTGGGAATATGTATTTGAATGCTGACCGTTGAAGGCGATATTGCTGCATATTTTTTGGCAATTATTTCAAATTAGTTTATTTGAAACATCTAGCACCCAATAATATGTATTCCAGGATTCTTTGAAGTTCTTTCATGATATACCACTCAAAAGTACTCTAAAAGTCAAGAAATTTCATTTTTACGAGCTTAGAAGGCGAAATAAATGTATGAAAACTCCTTCGAAGGCAACTATCAGGTAATTTTTGAATCGGATTACCAAAAAGGTCATAACCATTCGAAAGAGCAGAGACTTTTACATAATATATCCTTCGATGAAAATGCAAAACCTGTATATTTTTTCAGAAATTTTGAAATTTCGAAAAAAATCGGCGACAGGATTCGACTATTTTGAGCTGTTCTGCGAAAGCTGGTACCAATGGAACTTATGTTCTGAAATCTGTACCATTAGGTTGTTTGAGACGAGAAACATGAATTTGACTTTCATTTTCTACTTTTGTGTACCATCCATGGTACGCTTGATCGAAATGAATTTTTTCTGCATATTATATTTCATTCTTCTAAAAACTATAATACCATTCAAATTGTAACAATTGTTACACAAAATGGTCCATTCGATGTAGTTTTTTATGATCTTCAAAATGGTATATGATTTGTACATAAAAAAATAAGTCTTAAGTCACTCTCGTTCTCCATCCATGGAAATTTGTTACGTATATTTCATATTTTACATGTTTTTATTTTCAGATTCAAAGTTCGATACATGAAGCTTTCGAATTGATACATCAAACGTTGGGTTTAGTAGTACGAATAGTCTTTATCAATACAGATAACAATAAGCATTACGCATAATGGAATCCTATTTAACGAAGCAAAAATACTGTTCTTAAAAATTAGTTTTCTTTAACAATGGAGACAGTCAAAATAGTTCTTCCTTAGAGTGTTTGTGAGCTGGTTCTTCCTTGTTAGCTGTTGCAGGAGAGTCATCCAATATTTCGAGTTGCTGAACTGCCTCACGGTCAAGATCGTAGGTTGATTGGAATAAGGGAAAGCACAAAAGCAGAAACAGGTATGTATGTTAATTTTTATGAGAGAATAAGGAAGCCTTGAGGAGAAACTCATAAGAAGAGAGCACCTAAATTTCAGGAACCACCAGTTTTGCCTGATACTCCAGAAGCAGAAGCAGCAGTAAATGCAGTTTTTGAACAGGACGGCGACGAGGAAGAGGAATTCGTTACCGATCCCTTATTCCAATCAACCTACGATCTTGACCGTGAGGCAGTTCAGCAACTCGAAATATTGGATGACTCTCCTGCAACAGCTAACAAGGAAGAACCAGCTCACAAACACTCTAAGGAAGAACTATTTTGACTGTCTCCATTGTTAAAGAAAACTAATTTTTAAGAACAGTATTTTTGCTTCGTTAAATAGGATTCCATTATGCGTAATGCTTATTGTTATCTGTATTGATAAAGACTATTCGTACTACTAAACCCAACGTTTGATGTATCAATTCGAAAGCTTCATGTATCGAACTTTGAATCTGAAAATAAAAACATGTAAAATATGAAATATACGTAACAAATTTCCATGGATGGAGAACGAGAGTGAAAACTGTCATGAAATCGCTGTTTGTCACCGCAAACTGCCCTGTGGAGCAGTTTTCAGAATAGAAGTTCCACTGGAACCATTCAACAAATACATATTCAAAAAAGTGTCCTCAGATTTTTGTTATAATGGTTTATCCGACGCAGTTTTAGCGGCTCTTTCTCACAGTATAAATATTGTGTGGGAAATCGGTGTACAAGAACCATTAATGGTCAAAAGAATGAGTATTTTTACACCAGAAATTCAAAAAACACAAAAAGTCAATTTTCACCCTTAAGACTTATTTTTTTATGTACAAATCATATACCATTTTGAAGATCATAAAAAACTACATCGAATGGACCATTTTGTGTAACAATTGTTACAATTTGAATGGTATTATAGTTTTTAGAAGAATGAAATATAATATGCAGAAAAAATTCATTTCGATCAAGCGTACCATGGATGGTACACAAAAGTAGAAAATGAAAGTCAAATTCATGTTTCTCGTCTCAAACAACCTAATGGTACAGATTTCAGAACATAAGTTCCATTGGTACCAGCTTTCGCAGAACAGCTCAAAATAGTCGAATCCTGTCGCCGATTTTTTTCGAAATTTCAAAATTTCTGAAAAAATATACAGGTTTTGCATTTTCATCGAAGGATATATTATGTAAAAGTCTCTGCTCTTTCGAATGGTTATGACCTTTTTGGTAATCCGATTCAAAAATTACCTGATAGTTGGCTTCGAAGGAGTTTTCATACATTTATTTCGCCTTCTAAGCTCGTAAAAATGAAATTTCTTGACTTTTAGAGTACTTTTGAGTGGTATATCATGAAAGAACTTCAAAGAAACCTGGAATACATATTATTGGGTGCTAGATGTTTCAAATAAACTAATTTGAAATAATTGCCAAAAAATATGCAGCAATATCGCCTTCAACGGTCAGCATTCAAATACATATTCCCAACAAAAGGATCCTCAGATTTTGATTAAAAAGCTGTACCCGACTCAGTTTTAACTGATCTTTCTTTTAGAATAAATATTATGTGGTAATTTGGTCTATATGACCCATTAATGATCCAAAGAATGAGTATTTTAACACCAGAATTTGGCCAAAAACACAAAAAGTCAATTTTAGGCCTTTACACTAATTTCTTTTGTATACAAAGTATATATCATTTTAAAGAGGATAAAAAATTACATCGAATGGACTATTCCGTTTTAAAATTGATGAAGTTTGAAAGAAATTATGGTTTGCAGCCAAAGCCGAAATTTGCTCAGAAACCCATATTCAAATGCAGATACCCAAAAAAAGTATCCGAGATTTTTCCTCGCAGAAACATATTCTGTGTAGTTTTTCCTGCTCTTTCTCATGGACCATTCGGTTTTTTGGACGTAATAGTAAAAAAAAAAGTTATTGCCTGAAAACGACTTTTTAAAAACTTAAATTGGAGAAAAGTCATATAAATTTTGTTTTTCGAAAATGGTCTCCACGGACTTTTTTATGTAGTTTTGAACAGGGAATCTAACAGTGAAAAGATTATTCAGAAATATTGAGTATAACGGTAGTTATGGTCATCCAAAATTTATGAACATTACGACTTATATCTAAGTGAAAAAAATTTTTCTAAACTTTCTGACCACCTAGACTTTGTTATGAACACTAGATACATACCTCATAATGTTTTCAAGGTTGTAGAAAAATTATGAATTTCTAGGGCAGGCGTCCATAGCGGCCTCCTTGAGTCTTACAGAGAGGCTCTCTTAATAAACTCTTATTTTTTAACGCTCTCTTCTCAATACGGAACAAGTGAAGCGAGCATCAGAGTCAGCGGGAAAGAGCTAGGATTAAAGAGCGGTTGGAGTGTAAATCCTTGAAGTAGCAGCTCCTTCATTTATCTTACCGTTTCCAGTACAATTTGTAATTTTAAAAAGAGAACATTATTCCCTTGTTATAGTTGAAATCGTCCGAAATCGCCCCATCTTGGATACCTCGACCATTCATAAATGGCTTGAACCATCCGGATAAAGACTTTTTAAAGACTTGGATACGGTCATGCTTACTTGATCAAATTAACACGTTCTCTTCGAGTTATGTACTTAAGTAATACTGGCGTTTTACAAGTAATACTGATGAATATGGCTCTAGCGTATTTTAATTGAATTGTATAAATCCCCTTCCTCGTCTCTTATTTTATCGTCATCCAGAAGCGGCCGTACAAAAATATGTACTTAAAAATTCAATATACAATCGGAAAATATCGTTCAGTCAATAAGTAATAGAAAAATAGCAATAATTCGCAAATAAATAATTTCACAATCATCTTTTAAGCAAACAAGTGTATATCCCCCTTCCAAACTATCTCCTTTGTAAGCGATCTTTACAGAAGAAATAGTAGTAGTGCTAAAAAGCATCAAGTGGAGATAATCTTAGTTATTGTTTTGTGACTGTGGTTCTTTTGTCGCCTTACGGATCTCCTGGCAGCGCTTCCGAGATGCTCGAACGGTGGCCGTGCTGTGTGGCAGCACTCGGCGCCTCAAACGACTCCATGCGAGCGGTCGGCGCCGCCCCGCCGTTGCTCGGGTGCAGCCAGAACGTCTCCATAACTCCCTTGCCCTTTACAAGATTCACATTTTTTTTTAATTTATTTATATATGTATATCGTTTATGTAATTTTATAATTAAATTAATTCTTCGATGAGGTAGCCCAAATATGGAAGAAATGTCGTCCGTTTTGAAGCGAAAGAAGTGACAGAAAGGGGGTGATATGCCAAGACGTGGTCGCTATTTTAGATAGATTATAATTCTGCCCTGCCGAATCTAAATGCCTTTGGTCAACCTTGATAATGACGTCGCCTCGGGTCTCGAGATTGAAGCCCGTGTGCACATTCGTCAGAAGACGGTACGAATCGCTGGACACGTGGATGTGACCGGCTTAACAAATATCTGCTAATGTCTGATGCCGAGCAAATATTTTATTCTTGCTAAAATAGCATGTGTTATAAATGTGCATTATAACGGACGCCTTCCGCTGCTCTCCATGCGACTGGCCGTGTTGACCGTGTCACCAAAGAGACAGTAGCGAGGCATCGACAGGCCGACGACGCCAGCCACGCAAGGCCCTGTGCAAATCGCCATAGGTATCTAGGCTGATATTCTCTTTAAAGGTAGGTACAGAAATACAATCGTATAGTCTGGGTGGAGGAAGTCACATGGAAGCAACCAGTGTGAATGCCGATTCTGAGATTGATTCTCTCATTTGGCATGTGGGAGATGCGGAATCTTCCGCATGCCTCCATGAACTCGAGCGACATCAGAGCGATCTGCCGCACGTGATCCTGGCCGTTTCGGCGAGGCAAGCCAGAGACGCAGAGATAGCCGTCGCCGATTGTTTCCACCTTCAAACATTGTAGTTGTACACGCGAATTTAGTAAGACAACCCTTAAAATTCTTGGAATGCCGTCTGCTCTTCAACGAGATGTTTACTATGATTGTCTAAAGATTATTATGGCACCAAACCTTGTATGCATCATGCTCTTCGATGATGTTATCGAAGATTGTGTAGAGTGCGTTGAGAAGATCGACAACCTATGAATAAGAGAAAAACATATCTTCTTTGTCTTCTGATACTATAATGATGGCAGGAAATTGCTTGTTTCCCTCAAAGGAGCACGAAAGCTCAACCTTAATTACATTTTTCTCTCCAAAACACACCTTGTGTTGCAAATTTAAATACGAACCTGCAGAGGCGTGCACATCGATGCGAGATTCGTGAAGCGGACAACGTCCGAGAAGAAGACTGTCACCGAGTCGAATGATTCTGGCTCAACCGACTGACCGAGACGAAGTTTGTCGGCTACTTGCCTGAAATAACTTTTTTTCTCAAGGTCGAATTTGGAACGGCGTACATTTTATATAGAGACCATGAAATCTACTGTAATACTCATGGTCAGGAATGGAGTAAGTATGTCATAAGTGAGACGTAGACAGCAAAATACCAAAGACTCTTTAAAGCCGTTTTTTTTTAATTAACATAATCTATACCTTGGAAGCATTCTGTAGAGTAGAACATCGCTCTTCTTCTTCTCCACCATTAACTCGCGAGTTCTGCTTTCCACCTATATTTTTTCGTGAAAACTCAATTTTTACTCCTTAAAAAAAGTCATGATAACGAAGACAGTTGCTGAAGGATTGTTTGACCTCATCTTCTAGCGAGCTCGCATGCGTTTCAAGCATATTGAAGACATGGTCCATGAGGTTATCCTTTCTGAAACAAGCGTTTGTTTCGCCTGATTTTTCAAGCAGAGGCTCATATCATATCTCCAGCCGCACATGCCTTCCATTATTCATGTGCTCCAGGCGCATCTTTATCGCGGCGACAGTCGGCCGATCAGCTACTTTGTCCGCCCAGCACTCGCGCACGAGGTGAAGCTGAAAGCGTGATCGGGATTGATTGCCAGGGCACCGAACCCGCATCTATCTTGCCGTGATTCAGGGAACGTTACCACTAGGCTATGCATCGCCCCGTTACCAGCGTTGGATGGATGTCGCGCGACTCGCCCATCGTCAACTGTGGTCGCGGCATGACGCGGCGCCGGTCACGAAGCATAGCGATGATATCTTAGAACATTATGTTATGGCCAAACTTGATCGGTTCAGTTTTTGCTCATCGAATGAACGATTGTAATGTTATATTGTCTTAAAATAACACAAAAAAATTAAATTAACTGACAATAAGGTTTGATACATTAAGTGTACTGAATTCTGTTTCACTCTACCTTCAGGCTGTTCATCGCGATTGACGAGATCCCACGGACCGGTTCGCGAGATGAGTTCGGAGGCGATAATCGCGAATGAGTAGACGTCGCCTTCCTGAAAGCCAATGCTTTAATTGCACTTTTTTTGGTTTTAGGATGACATATTTCTGATAAAGTATTTCAGATGATCATATGGCATCAACTTGATATTTTAGCAGGTTGCATAAACCCGTTGCGTTAATATATGTAGCATGCACGTTTTTAATCTAATTTTCGTTGATCTCCCTCACTTTAAATTTAAAAAAAAAACAAGCCTGCGTTCCCGTCGCAGCGCCGCCACGAAGGAGTTCGGGTGCAGTCCAAAGAAGATCTGAGAAAGATGTGGTGCACAAAAGAAAAGTACGTTTTTAGGTTTTCCAGCTCCAAAGCGCACCTTTTGCCTCGAGTTGATGCTGGTCACGAATGAAGCCGAGTCCGTAGTAGGAAATCTTTATCTAAATTTTGAAGCCGAGGTAGTTTTGAAGCGAATTTTAAGAAATGTGACACATGTACACATAATTATTGTGGCAGGAATGCAATGTTCTACTGCACCTGCCAACGATCATCCACCAAGCAGCACTTGGATGTGAGCTGGCCGTGAAGGCGAAGGAAGGAGCCATGGATAAAGTGAAGGCCCTGAATATATCTATGTATTATCGCTCCATCTATTTATTTACCATAACTACGTTCGTATCCTGCCTTTGTTCAAACTTACCTTGACAATATCTCGGAGAAGCGAGAAGATAAAGTAGCTGTCCATTGTTAAGCTGCCTTTTTCGATGACGTCCTACAATCGGTGGGTTTACAAACAAGTACGATTAACACTTATGTTAGTAGACAACTTTGGATTCGTTGCATCCAGTTGTCCGCGGCTCACCTTGATGCTTCCTCTGCTGCAGTACTTCCAAATCGACATGAGCTGCGGCGCATCCGTGCAGATTCCAAGGAAGCGATTCAGGTTGTCGTGCTCGAGTTGGCGGAGCTGAATTCAGAAAGCAAACAATAACAAACCTGTACATGGAGCTGAAAATCCATCCACTTTACTACTCGCCACTCATCCTATACATTTTAGTTGAGGAACCTTAGGTTTGGTTCTTTTAAACAGTCTCCTTTCGTTATCATGTCTTCATTATCTTTTTCGTATCAAAAGTCGAACCGCTCTAAAATGCGTCATTTCTTCGTCGCCGATTCTTGTTTCGGCGACGTATTTGACGGCCGTTACTTCGTCTTGTTGCAAGTAGTAGAAGGCGAATTGTTTCGTGTCCTTAAATGAGGCCAAAACTCAATCTTGCGCGCCTTTTTGCATATCACAATGGCGAGAGAGAATGCGATTTATTGTTAGAGAGTTGTGTATCTCTACTCGTAAAACGTTTGTCTTTATGTATGAATGAGAGATGCCTGCTTGGCGTCAATGGAGGTCTTGGTCGATGAGGCCGTCTTGACGCTTGTCATTGAACGAGAGCTGTCGTTGTATGAAGCACGCGAGTGTGACTTGGCCTTCAATTTGTGAAAGCAAGCACTATTTCATCAGAGTTAGAACTGTTAGAACAAGATTTTCTCCACATTTCCTAATCAATCCCAATCAACTTTAAAAAAAAAAACAAACAACGGAGCACACACCGGAACCAGATCAACGTAGCCAATTCGCCACATACTGTTCATGCGCTCCTCTTCGCGCTTTCGCTGCCTGAGTCAGAGAGGAATGAATTGGAGGGAATTTAAAATCACTCGACTAACATCCGAACGGTGATGACGAAGGCGACTGCTGATATGATGAAGCAAGCAAAGAGCACGACTCCGAGGATCACGATCCAGAGGTAGCGATCGGTGAAGGAGAAGCATTTGTCGCCCTCAAGAATCGACTTCATGCACCAAATGACTAGTATGTGGGTGCTAACTAGTAAATCCAAAACAATGGTTTTTTGTAAGGATTTTTTACTTCTCTAATTCTGATGATATCATTAGCATACCAAAAATCCACAGAGTGGAACGGCGAGCGGCCGCTTATTCTCCTCCCGATTCCACCAGACAAAGGTGCCTTCATTCTCATACAATGGTTGCACTTCCTGAAGAAGGACAAGGGTGTCTTGCAGAGTACATCTGACTAGGAAGAAGGGAGTCAAAAATAGGCTTGGATTATTATTCAGACATATGTATCTTTGAGACAAAAGGCTAACAATGTTTATTCCGCCCGTCTTGATCTTGATAACCGAACGGTCATTCCAGGCCGCGTCGAGCGATAGGATGTAGAATTCAGAGATGCGAATTTGACGCGCATTCTGCGAGATATTGCCAGACCAGCCTATCAAAAAAAAATTTCATTTTGTCTCAAAATTTTATTTATTTCTCTAAATGACATTGAAATGTCCTTCTTCGTTCTAGAATCACTTGAGCGACACCTGCAAAAGGCGAAACGGGCGTGGAGCCAAAGATGGATCCGTTGCGGAAGATCTCCTCGCCCGGGAACTGCGTCTCAATCTGGCGACGGAGCATTGCATATGCGTACATTGTGTCATGGAGTTGCGAACAGTAGACGGAGGCCTCGAAGGAATTCGAATAATAGTTATTTGATAGCAAGAGAACCTTAAGATTATCAGCCAGCTTACCGGCTACTTTATTGGATTAAAGGAGGGCGATCACCGAAAAATTATGTGAAATTTCAAATTGCCGCGTCCTTTCGCACTCTCATTCGCGCGTGGTATTTTCATACAGCGGGTTTGTGCGACCTGTGAAATAGCACGCGGCAATGGGAGTGAGGAATCACAGGGCAGACGCGGCAATTCGAACCTCCATTAAATATTTTTCGGTGATCGCCCTTCTTTAATCATATAGTCGTTATTTTACTTTGCATGAATGTTAGTCATGGCATTTTATTTCGTCTATCGGATAACGGAAGATCGACCACGACTTGGGCAGCAGCCGTGTCGCAGTCTACAGTGCAGTTGAAGGGCGGATCTCGAACGCGCGCGAGCACCTGACTCTCGAACCACTCGACCGTCTCGCCGTTGATGGATGGCTTCACTGCTGGCTGTACAAAAGAGCTATTGATCGGTTGCCATTATTATTTACTTCGTACAGTAGTAAAGAAAAACAACCAGAATATATATATATATATACATATATAAATATATATATATATATATATATATATATATATATATGTGTGTGTGTGTGGTCTCTTCTTCATTTTATTAATGCGAATTTTGTCGCCTGCCTTATTGGTAAGCATCCAGATGCGCTGGAATGCAGCCTTGGCAATGTCGTCGCGGCCGTCGGGCGGGACGTTCGGGTCGTTCCACATCATTCCTGACTTGTCCAGGCGCTCTAAACGGAAATAGTATCAAATAATTGATTTATTTTAAATTAGGATATGACATTTCAAGGATGTTATAAATTACTATTATTATTCAGACGAATGAATATACTTACGAAAACCGCGAATTCCAACGTCCGACATGATGTAGACGTACTCATCCGTAAGCATGCCCAGTCTGCCGAGGAGAATCGCAAATGTTCGCCGAATGTTGTTGCCCTCCGCAAAACAGATCGCGAAGACTGATCAACGGAAAGATGTTCTCATGAGGACAGTACGCAGCGATTCAGTTCAGGGCAATTTACAGAGCATCTGTTTGCAGACTCATTGTCAGTTGCAAACTGAGCCATCAACACTAGTCAACTTCATGTTCGCGGTCTGACCCCGAGCGCGTGATTTGAATTCTTTTAATTTGTCAAGTAGTGCTGCTTCGGCGTAGTCGACAATCTCCGTTGTGTAGGAAATGATGATGCTGCTGTTAGATGTGCTGATATATGACTGAAATCGCAGTAGTTTACACCTTAAACGATAACACAACTTCATGGTTCTGTATATTATAAGTATTTAGTGCAAAACGTAAAGAAGGGCTGCACGAAGATGCATATTGTTTGGGAGAAAACCATCAGGAACGAGTTTGATCTATAGCTCAGTTAAAAATAGTGCGTATTTTTTAAAATATTTATTTCAATTTTTTAAATTTAAACATGCTTGAATATCGGCCGCATAGTTTGCGCATCGTCCGTTGTCGTTGAGATTGCTGAAGATGAGCGCGAATTCATTCCAGCCAAAGTGGCGCATCGTCGCGAAGAGCGCTGCTGCTCGTCTGAAGCCCAAAAAAGTATATTTTAAAGAGTAAGATGTTGTTGTTGTTGTTTATCTCGTTTGTTTACTTAGTGCGAGTGCAGCGTATGATACATACATAGAAAGCTATGAGAAGATATTTAAGATGGGAGATCACCGAAACAGTTATATGAGGATTTAAATTGGAGCGGTCATTCGCTCTTAAATAAGCGCGTTGTAGTTTAATGAAACGGGTTTATGCGACCTGCGAAATGACACGCGAGAACGAGGGTGCCTACTTCTAGGCAGAGGTGGAAACTGGCCCAACTTTTTTGGGCCCGGCAGCCCTTCGGACCCAAAATCTCGGCCCGGCCCGGCCCGCAGTTTTCGGGCCCTTGAATCTTGGGCCCGGCCGGCCCAAAATTCAAAAGCCCGATTTTTTAAACATGTCAGATTCCAATTTCTAATTCGTCATTTTCTTGTAGAAAAATTTTGCTCTTAGCTTCCCGTACACAAGGCTTCTCATTTATTTTTTTCGCTTCTCAATTCTGAATCGATCGGTTATGTGCATGTTCGCTATCACATTTGCGAAAATCGGGCCCAATCGGGCTCAGGGCCGGGCCCTAGGTTGGGCCGGCCCTCATTTTGGGCCGGGCCCGTTCTTTGCTTCTAGGGTATACGCAGTAATTAGCACCTGCATACTTTTTTGTTATCGTCATCCTTTAATTCGCATCGACGAAAAACCAAATTTGTAGAGTGACAACATTACGATTAACGCACGCATAGGAGCCATCGGCGACGTTGACGACGCTCGGGAACCGCTGGCGGTCCTGGAGGGGAGTAGAGGCGAGAAATCCCCATGGCAGAATTGGCACGTCGTAGAAGCCCGCGACCGCTGCCGCTGTTATGGCTGCTGAAAGTTGGAAGCAAATAATTAGAATGGATGCACGCTTGTACGAAAGCAGAATGTATGTATATATATATATCTTTACTTATAATTTTTAAACAACAATATCCTGTGCTTCTTTTGAAAGAATTATACTTACGCCGATTGCATGCTGGTCCTACGATGGCTGCAACATTCTCTTGCTGAATGAGATCGACCGCCATCCCGGAAGCAGATGTCTCCGTACAATCCGAGAAGCGTGGTATAAACCTTATTGCCCATTTATTTCTTTTTTTTTTAAACTAGTCAGTTGGAATAGTATGGGTTAATTGGAGTATTGGTTTTAAATGGACTACGCGCTCGCAGACGCATTCCCGCTGATGCAATTGATTTGAAGACTCTTCGTAATTACAACTCCACAACAGCCAACACTTTGAGACTTTGCAACCTGAAAGTTGTATTGGGAAGAAGATTGTCACGCCAAATGCTGTCTTGAGCAACGAGCAGCGCACCTTAACGTAATTTTTTTTAAATTATTCTTCCGCTCTAAACCATCATCGCTTAACATGAAATAAATGTCTATTTCATGTTCATTATTTTCGGTATCGAATACCGGCAGACGTGGTAAAGTTGGCGTATGGATTGTTGCGTGAGAAGATGAGGCCAATCGTGATCGTTCGATTTCCACTCGTCGACGATGTCGGAAACGGAGTTATTGGAGCAATGAGCGTCGTTACGGAAATTGAGTCGTTTGCATCATTCGATCTCTTCAAAATTAAGAACAAAAACTCGTGAAAGAGTAGATTTTTCTATTTTCAATCGTGTTTATAATCATTCTTCTATGAAATTTCTTATGAGTATCCACAAAAATGGCGAAGAGTTCTACCGTTGATTCGAGAAAGAGGAGCAGCAGAATCACGAGCGTCTGCATGGACGACCGATGCATCTGAATGAGCTCTTCTTTCGAGCGATCTCTGAATCGCCTAAAGAGCATTCATCAGGGATTTCCCCGCAAGCAAAGCTGTTGTAAATATCCAGACAAGCTTCCTGGTTCTTACGAGAAGTGTAATTCGTCGCTCCTTAAAGGGAACCACCGCGAAGCCATGCGGGAAAAAAGCCACGGTTGATCCTCACTTATTGCTTTTTTCATATTACAGTATATCGCTAAAGACATCGGAGCGTGCTTCGATGCGCTTTCGACGATGAATCAACCATAACATACGGCTCAAAAAATTAATATATAACGTGCACATGCCTTTTCGTCTTGACTCTATTTCTCTCTTCCATATCACTGCTATCAGATATGTTTAAAGTTTTATGAGGATTACCATCAATATTCGCCGGCCTGCTTTCAATGTTCACTTCACCTTTCTGGCTAGCAAGTTGGCGACTAAATAAGTTATGCGTGCCACACATTTGTAATTCTTATGTAATTGGAAGCAGGAATCTTCGGCCGAAGAATCTCCATATGATGATAAGCCTCGTCTCATCCCGTTATATTGCTTTACACCAGCTACGGTACCTTGTATGAGTGTCTATATGAAAGAAAACGTTGAGATTTTCATTTCCGCTTAATATTAGCATTAATTTCCATCAAGACTTTTCAAGACCAATATCGAGACCGAGACTGACACTTTTATAGTTGGATATAAAGGGATTAGATGATATTCAAAAGAGATAAAAGATTTCCGTGTTATAAAAGAGATAAAAGATTTCCGTGTTATACTTGGATAATTAATCATTTTACTGGATATTGATGACGTCACAGCTCGCTTTGACGATCGACCAGGACTCATTGGACACCGGGCCGTCGAGAATTAGACGAGCGAAAACTGCTTTTGTAGCCAGTAAGAGTGGTTCATTTCGAATTAAATATTCATGCAACAATTTCACTGATTTAATAGATATGCCTCTATTCTCTTTCAGTCCATTATCATCGGATAGACGGAATTGCAATCCCACAAGAAATGCTTTATGCTGCTCGGAAATTCGCCCCCACCCCTTCATATATTCGGCGACTAGTTTCATCGTCTGACAAAATCGCGAATGGTCGGCGTACGGTTTTACTCTACTCATTCCCGTCGTAACCGTGAATCCGTCGAAGTCAGAGCTTCACCGCACTGCTCGAGCAGGCAGGCGCAATCCTGCTAATCCACTTCGTCTTCTGCCTTTCTCGCGTTCTCCAAGTCCACAGAGTCATCACACCCACGACTCCAACAACAACCTCCACATCATCGCTCACTCCCCTCCGAAGCGAGGAAGCATAGTTAGAATCACGAGATCCATTGGCGATATCGTGCGTCGCCGTCTCGTAAAGCAGTAATATAAAACATATGTAGTTCACAATCTTTTGAATATTCCCTTCATATTTTTTTTCTTAAATGCAACTATTAAATCAATATTACGGGCAAGCTTGGACTACATAGCATAGTTACATACTTTATATGTATATCATTAGGAATGGTGTAACTCGGAAAACTAACTAAAAGCATACAAGCTGCATTGCGACTCACTCAGACGTTTCTGTCGTTGACAACAACGTTTTGCTAAGATTTCTGATAATCATATTTTTCAACTCATCGCGAAAAAAATTTGAGTTCTGCGATAAGAATGGGAGTTTGAAAAACCCAATCACATGAACAATATTTGTAATCTCGTATGTATGTACATACGTACATTCATATGATGCACGCGGTCATATATACTTTGAACTCATACATAGTCAGATCCTTTCAAAATCATATGACCATGTTTACTTAGTCAAATGAACACGTTCTTGTAGAGGTGTATGCATGAGAATATCTGCGCATGGCAGAAGAGGAAGTAAAGCGTCCATTCGTTGTCAGCTTTCAGCTCGCCCCATCGCGGACAGATGCATTTGACAAGGGTGGAGCACGGATTGTTTGCTCTTTCTAGACTAATGTCTAGGACGATGTGTCAATATCATGTCAGCCTGTGTCAATCTTCATTCAAGACATTTCAATGACTATTATCGTCTTATGATTGTTAAATGACCGCCTCCTCCCCACATTTGACAAGTGTCTGAAAATAACAATTGAAAAGATTGACTTGCGGTAAGATTGTAGAAGAAGCTGGGAAGAGAGAAGAGAGAAGAGAGTGCTGACATACAGACTGTACTGCAGGCCCATCAAGCCGCCGCCGGGCTTCTTTTTCGCCCTGCCGAATCTAAAAGGGTGATGGTCGCGTGGCGGAGGGACAAGAAGAAGAAGAGAAGGACGAGAGTTCAAGATAGAGCGGGAAAGAGATTTTGACGAGGAAGAAGAGAGAGACACTGGGGACAGAGACATGCAGAAACAGCAATGGAAACAGAATACATCTCTCATTCTTCCACCCTCTTCATTTTGTTCTTTATTCTCTGACATGCTTGCAGTGCTTTCTTTCGAACCCTCGTTCTCCCTACTTTAATTTCTCTCTTCCCACTCGTTATCTCTCTCTCGCTCTCTCTCTCTCTCGCTCTCGCTCTCGCTCGCTCTCTCTCTCTCTCTCTCTCTCTCTCTCTCTTGTTCGTTCTCTGTCTCAATATCATTGCACCCATCTTTCTCTCTCTCTCTCTCACTCTCTCTCTCTCTCTGCCTCTCTTTCTCTCTCTCGATCTATCTCTCTGCCTCTCTTTCTCTCTCTCGCTCTGTCTCTCTGCCTCTCTTTCTCTCTCTAGCTCTGTCTCTCTGCCTTTCTTTCTCTCCGTCTCCCCCTCTCTCTCTATATGTACCACTCTATATCTCTCGGTTATTCTCGCTTCTTTTTCATTGCGACTCATTCTCACCTCTTCTGTATCAAATATCGGTTGTCGTGGTGGCCCTTCGGGTAGACACCTTCGATAGGGAGAGCAAGCAAGAGAATAGAGAGAGAGAGGCGCTCTCTCCGATCGGGACAATATGCACGGTCTCGCGCCTGCAAGCGATCCCCTCATACAGGGATGGAGAGATATATGGAGAGAGAGAAAGAGAGAGGTAAAGAGAGAGATAGAGAAAGAGAGAGAGAGAGAGATAGAGAGAGAGAGTGCTAGACTCCGCATCTAATGTGTTGTTCCTCATAGCATCTGCTCCCCCCATCTCTCTCTCTCTCTCGAGAAGGCGATGCTGTCCTCTTTGCGCCTCTCCTCTCCTCCTCCCCCCTTTAGCTTCTCCTTGGATGTGGCCACTCCATCCCTCTTCGCAAGGCTGCTCTTGCCGCGGCTGAAAGCGCGGGAGACGGCGTCGGAGAGTCATGCGAGAGAGAGCCAGCTTGGCATGGGAGGGGGCATCATCCACTCCTGAATCGCCAGGACTGGTCGAGACATCGGAGATCCTCTCCCTCCGCTCCGCTGCCGTCTCCCGCGCTTATCCTCTCGCCGCCCTACTCGTTCCTACGCATTTCATACATACATCGTGTGTGCTTGTACGAGCCATATCACTGCATGGCTCCCAGACCTTTCGCGGATTTAATAAATAATTTGAAAGAAAAATTAATACATTGAAATATGTAGATATCTATGTATCAGCATATTGATTTATGCATATGCTATGGTGATCGCGCGTTTTTTATTCGTACTGTTTCCATCTCCATTCTCACACATGAATCGTTCACATAAGCCACCTTCTTTTTTTAACTTCGTTGAATCTGCCTTTCCTTCCATTTTTTGTCATTCTCTCTCTCTATCCTCATGGTTTAAAAAACAATGTTTTGTTTTAATAATGAGCAATCTATGGCTTATTTTGATTTCTTGCTGTTCCATCTCCGTTCTCGATTCTCACACATGAATCTTTCGAATAAGTCATATTTTCCGTGAACGCAAATAAAAATATACATAGATGCATATATACATATATGACGGTGCAAACTAAAAAAAGGTCGTTTTTGCGTTTTCGAGTCATTATGCACATTTGCGCACAAATGTACGCGTACTTCTCGACCAATTTGGCATATTCGTATGGAATATTCCAAAAACGTGTCGAAAACGCAAAAATTACCGTTTTTTTTTAAATTTGCACCGTCATATATGTATGTATATGAAGCAGTCATTCTAATGCAGCATTTCTTTGTGATGGTTTTGTTAGCTTCCAAAGATGAGGTTCAACCTCTTTCCCTAGTCCTCGCACGGAGGCCATGATGGAATGAATGGAAGGAGTAGCCTGTCATCCGAGCGCTCCCACGCTTTTCGAGATACCGCTTCATTCTATGCGCCATTCGAACAGCAGGAAGTCATCTCATGCTCAGGTGCGAAATTGGGTTGTTAGTGGCAGAGAAAGGGAATGAGAGAGTAGCTGTGAAAGATAATGTGAGATAGACAATTGGGAGAGAAAGGGGGATGTGAGAGAGTAGAGGCAACTTCAGAGACGAAGGAACAGAGAAAGAGAAGCAAACAAAGAGAGAGAGAGAGAGCGAGAGGAAGAGAGAGAAGAGAGAGATGGTTGTGGTGGTATCTGCGCCATCTGGCTGATCACATTGGCGAGTTGCATTCTTTCTCGGCAGCGGCGCCGGCAATAATTACTTGTGCGCCTGGAGGCGTCCTCCGGGTGTGCATTGCACTCTAGAGGCTCTGCTCAATCCTGCTCGCTCCCTCTCCTTCTCTCTCTTCCTCCCTCTCTCTCTCTCTCTCTAGATATGCCTGCAGCCGTTCTCGCATTGAAGATCCGCAGCTGTTTGGAAGAGTTCTTAATCATGGCTGGCTGGAACTCGAATGCCCTCTTCTCCATTCTCCCCTCTCTCTTACAATGGCGTGCCCTGTGGTGCTAATGGGCTCCTGCCCAGAACAAGCCGATGATGGGCTGAAGGAGAGGGAGGCTCCAGTGGATATCTCGAAGCACTCATCCCCTCTCACATCTTTGTCCTCCTCTTTCAGTCACCCCAACATAACTCAATCGACTTCTTGCTCTCAGTTTTTCTTGTTCTTCAAGAGTGCATTCATTACTTCACTGCATCGCGTGGACTAAGAAAGAAGGAAGGACTTCCCCATTCCTGTTTTCTTAATCTCTTCGTTTGCGAGAGTCGTGATCATGGAACTGTTAGATTAGCAAATTTCGCTTGCCTTGTCGGCCATTTGTCCACTTAGCAAATTTCCAGAATCTCGCTGACATTTCGTCTTTGTTTTGCTCTTTCGTTCGCTGTTTATTATCATGACAGGAGGTGCTTTATTTTTCTTGTATTATGAACCTTGTCTTCATCAACTCTTTTTTTAAGGCAGAGTAGTGTTCGATTTGAACAATGCGGAACCGAGATGGAGATGGATGTTGTGGAGTGGCAAGATGAGGAAAAAGCGATGATGCAAGAAAATGGGGGGAGAGAGAGATAAGAGGATTATAGGTGAGAGAAAGAGTAAGCGAGAGAGAAAAGAAGAGAGCGCAAGAAAAAGAGAAAGATGAAGAGACAGGGCGATCCTCGCGAGACATAATGACAGCTGCTGCCAGGGGGCATCGCGTGGATTTTGACTTTAGCTTTGCGGGGAGGGACGGGCAGGAAACTGCCAGGCATCTTGGAAGACAAGACGAAGAATAGACGGCCCTATCGAGGCCGAACTCGCATCTTCCTCCCTCTTCTCCTCTCTCTCCCCCTCACTCTTTGTTCCCTCGTTCTCTCTCACTTGCGCGCTCTCTTGTCACCACTTCCTTTTTTGTCCTCATCAATTGGTTGGTTGACTCTTCGATCTTTCATTCTCTCTCTCTCTCTCTTTCGCTCTCAGCTCCTTTTATCTCTTTATCTTTCTCTCTCTCTCCCTCTCCATCTCTCTCATCTTTCTCTATCTCTTTCTATCTCTCTCATCTCTCTCATCTTTCCCTCCCTCTCTATCTCTCTATCTCTCATCTCTCTTGCTCTCTATCTCTCTCCTCCTTTCTATCTCCCTCATCTCCTTGATGATGCCATTCGATGCGCACAGTGAATGACCAAGGTGCTCCATTTTCTTCTCAACAGCCACACCCACTTGTCCTTCGTGACGCACTGGTCAATTTATTTTGTTTGTTATTTGAACAATTATGTTTTTCGCGCACGCTAACATTTGTTAAGCCGGAAGCCAACGTTCTTTGTTATGTCTCATTGAGTGACGAATCCAAAGTCGCTTTCCCGAAATTCTCACGCATATCGTATCACCCAAATGTTTGTCAAGGACACATGCACACACACACACACACACGCGACAGAGGCCAAGCCATTTCACCCGCTGAACAGCCTCTCAATTTTTGCTTCTTTTTGTCTTAGGCCAATTCTTAATTGCTCTCTCTCTCTCTCTCTCTCTCTCTCTCTCTCTCGCTCACTCTCTCTCCCCCTTTCGCTCGCTCCCTCTCTCTCTCTCTCTCGCTCTCTCTCGCTCTCTCTCTCTCGCTTTCTCTCTCTCTCTTTCTCACGCTCCCTCTCGCTCTCTTTCTCTTTCCTGCAGACATTTA
Organism: Allodiplogaster sudhausi; assembly: GCA_945643635.1. Classification (NCBI taxonomy): domain Eukaryota; kingdom Metazoa; phylum Nematoda; class Chromadorea; order Rhabditida; family Diplogasteridae; genus Allodiplogaster; species Allodiplogaster sudhausi. Next base: position 1,342,297 of record CALZFC010000009.1, read on the forward strand.
TTCTCAGTGTTCCTTGTCATTCTCTTTAAGTTTCCTTTCCGTGTTAGTTCTATCTTTCTCTTATTAGTTCTATCTTTCTCTATCACCACGAACGATGAGACCTCCCGTTCCCACTCTGCCCCTTCTATGGAGTTACATGCATCCTTCACTACTTCTTCACTCGATCGACTTGCCTTTTGGTCCCTTTTGCCATCATCTGCCCCACTCGAGCATCTTCTTATCTCACTTCATGCATCTGCTTGCTCTTTTTTCGACAACGAGTGCATTCTTGTTCTCTTTTCTTGTGCCACTATGGACTCCGGCGTGTTTCTATCTAAGGTAGAGAATCTAGAGAGAGAGAGAGAGAGAGAGGCAGAGAGAGGGAGAGAGAGCGAGAGAGTGACTGCCCGTTCGCAGGGAGGAGGGGGCAAAGACAAAGTCTAGAGAGGGAGATGAATGAAGTGGAACTGAGGGAGAGCATAGAGGAGTGTGAGACAGAGAAAGAGAGTGACTGTGAGAGAGACATAGAGAGAGAGAGAGAGAGAGAGCAGTGACCAGTGGTCGACACTCATCTGCCAGCTTCTCCCCTTCGAGTGTCGCTCCAGACACTTGAACGAGGCGCGAGCCGTGTTTCCGTGCTCTCCTCTCTGTTCCAGCCCCTCACCTCTCGCTGTCTGCTCCACAATGCATTCAGGTGTTCCATTGAATCGTACGCCACTTCTCATTGTTCTCATTATTACTCATTCACTGGCATTTCAATTTAATTATTTCTACGACATTTATTTTTGTTCAACCGCACTGGAATTCTCGCTCACATGACGGAATGATTTTAAATGAATTAAGATTGAAATATATTTTTGAAATTCTATATTGTTGTCTTCTTACAATTAGTTTCCACGGGCGTCCATTTCAATGATTCCCACAACGCTCATCAGCCTTTATTGTCAATTTTCCTGGCCGTAATTGCGATAGAGGGACAAATAAATAGGCATGATAGGGAAAGATGATAGTGCCTCGGTGGAAACTGTTTGTTTGGCCACTCTCTGTCGTCTTACCGGGCTGGCCAAACCATCTCCGATCGTCGCGTTTGCTTACTTATGTGCAATTGCAGTATTGTGACTATATACAGAACATAACATTGCATGTAGAGAGTACAAATGTGGAGAGGGAGTTGCGGAGAGTGAGAGAGACAGAGAAGGAGAGAGATGCTGGAGAGTGAGAGAGACAGAGAAGGAGAGAGATGCTGGAGAGTGAGAGAGACAGAGAAGGAGAGAGATGCTGGAGAGTGAGAGAGACAGAGAAGGAGAGAGATGCTGGAGAGTGAGAGAGACAGAGAAGGAGAGAGATGCTGGAGAGTGAGAGAGACAGAGAAGGAGAGAGATGCTGGAGAGAGCCCGCATATTCTCCCCGGTTAAACCTATCATTGAACCGTTCCCCTCATTGAAATGCGATGCTTTTCTGGCGTGACTGAATTCTATGGTCGTCGAGAGAACAAGAATGAGGGAGAGGTCAGGAATAAAAAAAGAAGTGTGTTAAAACGCATACATATACCACATCATCAACCAGAGGAGGCATTCTTTTTCTCTCTCACTCTCTCTCGCGTTTGCTTACTCTCTCACCCGCCCAGCTCACTCTCTTTGACCTTCCTTGCTTGTCGATTTCGTATTAACAGAAAGTAATATCATTGCGATGTGTGGATGTACTAAGCTGGTCTCAATCTCGCCCTCTTTTATTTCTTTCTTTCACCACTTTTCTTCGGACTCCTCGCTCTCTCACTCTCTTTCGCTGCGTCAATCTCCGCTTCTCCTTTTATTAGTCCTACGCTGTCCTAAGCTGAACAAGGAAGGAGTGTTACAGGAGTGTCGGAAGGAATCGGAGCAAGAAAGGCAGAAGAAAGGCTCGTGAAGCGTGGGGGGGGGGGTGCAATCCTCGTTGTTGATCGAGGGCTACTTGCCTCTGGCGGGTTGAGACGATAAGGGTTGAGGACTGAAGGAGAGAGAGAAAGAGAGAGAGAGAAAAAGAAAAAGGGGAGAGGACGGAGGTGGACAACGACAGAGAAGCATCGATGCTGCATGAGTCAATCATCCGAGCGCCCTTCGAATCTGCCAAGTGACACTGCTTTCCACTTATAAGTCGCCGTTCATGGAAAAGGCACTTTTTTTTCGAATATTTTTTTTTCATATTATTTATCATTTAAATATTTTTTATAGTGAAGAGAACACAAAATAGCTTTAGTATCTTCCATTTCTCAGTTTGCGAAGAGGGTTAGTTAGGCATAGACTGTGACGCAAATTTGCGCGGTCGATTACGAACAGATTTGTGATTGATATGTATGGTTGGGCGGGCCCGGGTCGATTCATTGCACTCACCACATAGACCCGGACACGCTTTGTGATCCGACTGCTTTGGGGGACTTTGCATTGCGAGTGATGGGAGTGACTAGGAAAGAGAGCAGAAAGAGTAGTCCAGGTGAGGAGAGGAAAGCATGATCGTCTGGATATGGTGTTTGAATGAAGGAATGGAGTGTGTCACTGCAGTACATGGAGAGGTCCGAGTACGGTGGCCGCCATCTCAGCCGCGTCCTCTGCCGCGTCGCAGGCGTTCTCTTTGCTCTCTTCATCATTCTCTGCGTCGCCATCGGCGTCACGCTCATCTTTACGCAGAAGCGTAAGTTTTTTTTAAAAATATATCTTTTGCTTTCATAATTGTGTTTCATGAAAACAGCTAAGCTTTCACACACAAAACCCATTGTTAGTTTTCCGCTCACTTAAGCCAGATTATTGCAAAAATTACACTTTTTCTCAGAAGGCATTGGTATACAATATTTAATATTAAAAAATGAGCATTAAAGAATGAATACAATTCAGCGGTCGATCTCTCTCCGCCGTCGCTGACTCGCCGTCTCGAAGGACACTTGCTGAATGGCTCTTCTGCATCGTCGTCGTCTTCGCTGAGTCCGATGCGTTCTCGGACTAGAAAGTTCCCTGATAACTACAGAAAGTTCTCATTTGACGACCTCACGTCGACGAATTCAATCGTACGCCTGAGCTACGATGTCTCATGGCTGACTGATGGCAGCGGAGTGATCAATCGAGTCGACGACTCACAGGTCACTCGGCTCTTTAAACACATACTCATCAGCTAAGAAAGTATGTAAGAGCAATCAATGCCCAAAGATCATTCGATTCCCTTCGCTAATCAGTTATTTGATCTCTGCTTTCGTGTGCACGAAACTGCTTGTTACTTTAGAGGCATGGGCAACTGCATGAAATAGTGTGCAATACTTGATTGAGAATTTGTTTGAGGTGGAGAGCGAAACGCTCAACATAATCCAGCCAGCCACTTTTGATGAACGAGAATTCATTAATGAACGCCAGTTTACGGCGGGATTCGTTTCGAAGAAGGTCAAATTCAGCTCAAGCGGAAAATACGTGGCCATCTTTAAAGGATTACATTACGTCAGTAACTTCGCAGTAACTTGAGAGAGTTCTCAAATTTCCGTTCGCTTCCCAAAGACGCTTTCCATGATCTTTAATTTCAGGCATACAGGCATTCAAGGGAAGCGATCTATCAAATAGCGAAGCTATCAAACGGAAAATTTGTGTTGGTTTTCATTTCCTTACTTTAGTCTATTGAAAAATTTCACTATTTTTTTTCTTTTCAGGAAGCATTACTTTGTTGGACCAACAGGCTCTGGAACTGAAGTTATCCAGGAATTAACTTGGAATCCTAACCCGAATTTTGACGACTTTGTTAGTGCTATTCTTGTACGAAAAATATTACATTAAAAATATTACTAGTCTGGCTGTTTTTGTTGTTGCCCTCGAGTGGGCGAGGGCAAACGAAGTGGCAATAAATATGTTTATTGCCATGCTCTACCGTCGCTGCTCTTTAACCGACGTCAAATCCCCGATTTAGGTCTTTGTAAGCGGTAATTCGGTGTTCTATCAAGCGGACCCAGAGCAGCCGGGGACTGCCAAGCAGCTGACGCAGAATGGAAGCGATTATGTCAGATACGGCATTGCTGACTGGCTCTATGAAGGTGGCTCAATTTTTAATGATCAAGGATATATGTATTAATAATTTTCGACATCAAATTAATTTGAAATTCTGTCAACAACAACATCACAACAAAATGAGCTCTACGATTTTTCAGAGGATGTCTTTGGCTCTTCTCTCGCCCATTGGTGGTCGCGCAGTGGCGGCCTCTTGGCCTACATCAAGTTTGACGACCAAGACGTCAATAAAGTCTTCATCAAACGATACTTTGAAAATATGCAGTACCCAGAGTAAGATTATTTGTTCTTTTGCTCACATATATTTTTTAATTGATGATATCAAACATAATTTTAGATACAAGCCGATTCCGTATCCAAAAGCGGGTGTTCGTGAGCAGCCGAGAGTCAAGTTGTACATTTGGAACAAGACAACGGCCGTTCGTGTGGTCATTCGGCCGCCAGCTCAGCTGGAGAACCAGTTAGAGAAATACAAATACTTTCATCCATTAAATCCTCTTTGTTTTATGACGAAATTGTGGACGTGCATATGCACATATATGGAAGTAACTATAAAAATTCCGATTCGCGACGACTTAAATCCTTCCTATTTATCCCCTTGAGATACATATTGCTTGTCTTGTTTGTTGTCTTTCGAGAAAAATATGGAAATATTTTCAAGATCCTATTACATCTTCTCGTGTGGCTGGCTGCCTGCAAGAGCTGGAAGGGACGAAAGGCTCGTGACGGTCTGGGCCAATCGGCGGCAGTCTCGCATCTTTTTCACTCTCTGCAATGAAGCAGACTGCATAATGGTAGGAAATTCGCTTGTTGTAGCATGGCAATTTTCGCTAAGTCTTTTTGAATATTATATATGTATGAAGTCACTCAATGAGTTTCTGTATCTTATACGTTACGGCAAAAGTGCAAATAAAGTGTTTGCAGTCGTACGAGCAATCGTATACGATCGGCAGTAGGCGCTTGTGGGCCCAGCCCAATGACCTGCAGGCTCTTCTGCCCTCAGCCACAGGCTTCTTCGCCTTGCTTCCAGCCACCTACGACGACGGAAATATCTACAATCACGTCACCCATATCCAAGTTGCTGTAAGTGGAATGTGACATTTTTCCTATAATGGAGCTATTTCGTTTAGACTAAAATAACCGTGTATCACCTCGTGCGAAAATAAGGTCTTCTGGGTTTATGTACGCATGTATGTACTGAGAACAGTAGTAGTGTACTTTAGTCGGGAACTAAAGAAAGAACACAATTGACACTCTTTCTCGAAAGCCTTCAAACAATGACACATACATTCATTCCCTTTCAAGACGAGTTTCCGCTTTCTTGCACCGAACGGAATCGCAAACACACCCTCTGAACTCTTTGTGGAAGAAAAGAAATGTCAAAATGAATTGTTGCGAGCAGGGGTGGGAAACTATAGTGAATTATGCATAAGATGTGCTTAGTCTGGCCTGCGTACATAGATTATATAGAAAAAATAATAATATTAAAACAAAACAGGAAGATGGAACTGGTAAAGTGACCGCAACTCATGGTGGACCGTATGACGTGATGGCGATGCTCGGATACGATCCATCCTCCGATTCAGTGTACGTGAGATCAACGCAAGGATCAAATGATATTGGCAGGCCGCCAATTGAAGTATGAATATTCAATGCAGATTCTACAATGGAATGGGTGGTGGAATCGCATCGAATCGCTTCTACCGTATCTCACGAGCATCCAGTCGGGACTCGGCTACGATTCATTGTCTCTCTTGCTCCCTGCCACAGTGTGATGCGTCAGAGGCTTCGGTATACTAAACCATATGTATATATTTTTTATCATGCGCTAAAATATATACTGGCAGTTAGTTATTCAGCAGGATGAGCTTGAAATGTACATGAATTCATGCATGCAAAATGTTATTTCAACTGGCCATGTGTAGTTATTTTGTAATTTGCATACCTTAGAATCATCTTATCTCAGGTTTCTCCGGATGGCAGTCGTGCATTTGTGCATTGCAAGCAAGCATTCAAAGATACTCGTCTGTATCTCATGAATACTGCGAGCCCAAAAGGAGGTATACCTATTTTTCATTGTTTTTTCTCTATTACTACAGCGTAGTTCTAAAAATGCCGTGATTCCATTCTATTTATTGAATATTTTGTTCAGCCAGAAAGTTGCGAGGTGACGACACGACGACACTTTCCTTTGACGTTCCAAAAATTAGACACGAGTCGATCCGGCTGCCCTCTGGAATTGGTTCGTCCCCCCCCCCTGGCATTGCCACTAGAATGAGCAATGTGGCGTAGCCAAGGATGCGAAGGCGCTCGCTGTTCCGTATTTGCTTTTTCCTCTCGAGTGGCTACTCTATTCTATATATGGCCTGTATTGTGGTGTGCACTTGCTGGCACCCGCCCCCACGGCCACTGAAGAGAGTTTGTGACTGACTCTGTGAGAAGAGACTCGAGTGTGGATAGAGATGAGAATGGATGAGATGGCGTCAGAGGAGGCGAGATGCTGCTGCCATTCCACATCATTGTTATTTGCAGATGCTCACGTGGGTCTGATGCTTCCGCCCAAGTTGGATCCAAGCCTCCGCTACCCGCTCTTCCTGAATGTGTAAGCTGTCAACTCCACCCACACCACACATATTTGCTTGTGCTAGATTGTGACTCTTTTAATAGCAGCTTCCGACCACAGCAAACGCAAACAATGCAGTCAATTATTTGGCCCATATCGGAAATGGTTTTTTTTGCCGAGACAAAATGTAATCAAATGGTGCGGAGCTGCAATTATCGGAGTCATATTTATGTTTGTATTAGATGTTTTCCGCCAGTCCATATCAGTGATATGTGATTAACTGGGGGCTTAAACATGTTATTATGGACACGTGAGAAAGAATACATTGTGTTGTCTAAGAAATTACTTTTTTATTCTTCTTCTTTAAGATATGGCGGGCCAACGGCCTACATGAACAGTTTGGAGATGCCTTGGGACTTCCTCTTGCATCTTTGCTCTGCTGAACACTTTATCATTGCCTATGTGGATGGGCGTGGCAGTGGCAATCGTGGATGGAATATCAAAGAGCCCGTGAATGAGCGATTGGGCGTTCCCGAGACGATCGATCAGATTGATGCTATCAAGTCAGCTGAAATAATTCTTTTCTAATGCTGCTTCTGACATTAACTTATAATTTTATTTTTTTAGAGAATTGCTCAAGAAATACGACTACATTGACCCGAATTCCGTGTCGGTCTTTGGCTGGGTGCGTGATCTTTCATATGTTGGATGAGAAATATTTTTAATCGTCAATAAAAGTGATGAAATGAGTTCAGTCCTACGGTGGTTTTATGTCGACACACATCGCAGTGCGCGATCTCGGCCAGACATTCCGATGCGCCGTGGCAGTCGCGCCCGTCACTGACTTTGCCTTCTACGGTGCCCGATTGCTTCTTTTTTTTATCATTTCTTCTTGAAAAATGAAGCTACTTCTACTCAATTTGCACATTTACAGACAGCGCATACACTGAACGTTACCTTGGCATGCCTGACGAAAACATGTCCGGATACAACGTTAGTCGTAGACAACATTCTTTCAATGGTCACATTTTATCACTAATTCGACGATTTATAGTTTATATATTGTGCAAACTACAAATTTTTACAGAATAGTCGACTAATTGACAAAGTAGAACGTCTCACAAATGTCAGCTACTTCCTCGCACACGGAGAAGCGGATGGTTTGTTACTAAGAAATTGTAGCTATTTAGTCATATGTTTGAGAACCTAAGAGATCAGAGGCACATCTCGTTCAGATAACGTGCACTACCAACACAGCGCGCTTCTCTCGCAGGCCCTTCAGACTCACGGAATCCACTTCACTCAACTTGTACGTCGACAGTTGTCTAATGTTTATTATCAGACTTAAAAATCCGATATAAGTAAAGAAAAAACTTCAACAACAAATACGTATCATAGAAATGTCGGGTTTTAGTTGAACTAATACGAGCAGTCTCATTAATCACAAGTGAATAATGCGAAATGTTAAAGTTGAAATGACCTAAAAGAACAGAAAAGCAATTTACGATTGAATATTTATACCTTCGATCAGAAACAGAGCAAAGTTGTATGCGGCTTTATGAGGGAAAGCGTTACAATACTTTCGAAAGATCAGTTCTTTCCGATCGATAGTGCAACTCGTATAAAGAAAGAGATTGGGAAGGAAAGTACATTATAGTGTCATGTTATGGTCTTAGCATCTCAATCTACGCGCGTGTTATCTCCGATCAAACTTGGGAATGTGTCGAGGTTGCACTGTGCATCGTCGCTGCAAAGTGTTTTTCTCTTTGAAAACACCCGAAATAAGAGCTGCCGTGCTATTAATCAAGGCAAAAGTGGTGCCAGTTTCACAAAAAGTTCATGAACATTTCAGAAAAACTTGCTTTAAGTTTCGAGTAAAAGATGACACAACTTTTCTTTGTTTTTTGAACAAGTGGGTTTTATGAACAGCTTCTTTCATGTGCTGTCGTATGCGTTTGATGTTAGTTTAACTTTTTTTGAGAACCATTAATATGGTGCTTAATCACTAGTCTCGGCAACTGGTCTATCACGCCAACCAACCGGGCATGTGCAAGACTCTTTTCTTGAGAATTAGCGAATCTGATGGAGAGAGAGACACAAACACAGAGATCGAGACAAAGGAATGGACAAAAAAAGACAGAGATAGAGACAAAGAGATGGACCGAGAAAGACAGAGAGAGAGAGAGAGAGAGAGAGAGAGAGAGAAGAGAGACGGAGAGAAAAAGGGAAAGTACTGCAAACACTTTTTATAATCATGAAGCACAAAACAGCAACTATTTTCATGGAGAGTAAAACTAATCAGCCATAATAGCTATAATACAAAACCTAATTCGAACCAAAGTTTAGCAGTGACTTTGGCTTTAAATGGGGAAATGGAATAACTGCACCCATACCTCAGTCTTCCGTGAGACTCCTATCAGGTGCCCTTCGCGCCGAGTGCTCAGTGAGTGCCCGGAGAACTCGAATCCTCGCCGCGATCACACCCGCCCGCATCTTTGGCCCCGACTACTTCAATAGCCTAAATGGAAGTTTTTTTTATAAACGAAAAACATTGAGCTGTTAATGCACATGAAAGGTATTCTAACAAATCAGTTGCTTTTGCCGGTAAAAATTATTTACTAGGCCGAGCTTGTTTCAAATTCCACTTGTTCATGGTTGAGAGTTGTGTCACATTTAAAAGTGCATCATCTTTTGTCTCTGTCATGCAATAGTGTGTAAAAGTGAGAGACGAAAACATTGTAAAAGAAAGTAAGCAGCCTTCTACACACTTTTGCCCTCTCACTTTTGCACACTATCTCGTTTCGCATGTCCAAACTTTAACGAACTTTGAATGTTGATGCAGTTTGCATCATGAACAAAGTTTGAAGGAAACTTTACGCATCTTTCCCATTTTCCATACTAAAACGCCCAAAAGATGCTTGAAGTTCTGATTTATGTTGACTCAGGTTTCAACAAAAGTTTGTTTAACTTTTCTTCCTAGATTAATAGCACGGCTGATCTGCACCAAATTCTCGCGCCGCTGCACTTTTTTACCCGTCTACGGTGGCCCGCTCTAGATCCGTCTAGGTCAGACTTTTCTGCAGCTTGAAAAAGAAGAGAAAAAAGTTTGCAGCAATTCAGTTGACAGAGGCAGTTCATTAGATCATTCATCATTCCTGCCCGTTCTGTGAGTGGTCGTCTTGGGGTGTTCTTTGCTTTCTGAGCGTGGGAGAGGTAGGAAGAGTCTTGGCATCATATCCGAAAGTAGACTTGTCGTCTCTTGTGATGTAATCATAACGCTGAGAACCATTGCTGGAACCGAGTGTTTACTTGATTATTCCGTTGAACGAAAAGCACCTGACAGGAATAGTGGTGAAAACCAGCTGGAACAGATATGCATGTGGATAGAAGAGAGGGGGCGGAAAATGCGGAGGGGAGAAGGGAGCACACAGAAGCACACAAACACACAAGGGCTAGAAAACTCGGTAGCAGACTTGCCCCCCGCAATCACTGCGCACCCCCTTCGAATCGCTGCACTCCCGTACAAGGCTCTCACACACACATCTCTCTCTCTCTCTCTCTCTCTCTCTCTCTCTCTCTTTCTCTCTCTCCTTCTCTCTCTCAGTCTTTTCCCTTTCTCTCTCTCCCATCTCTCTCCCCTCTTTCTTCCCCCCCCCCCGCCTTCTCTCTCTCTCTCTCTCTCTCTCTTTCTCTCTCTCTCTCTCTCTCTCTCTCTCTCTTTTACTTTCTCTCACGTCTAATTCATCCAGTATTCGACATAATTGTTGACATCTAATCCAAATTGCAAAGATAGTATATTTTAGCCAGATGCATTCCCATATGACGAGATGGATGAACTCAAAAGAGGGAATAGGTTCGAAGCCAGCTTGCACTGTGAGATTGAGTCGAGCAATCGAAGGCCACTTGATTAGCTGTGTACGAAATTGCAAAGGTACGAGCCTTGCGGGTCGCCCCTTTTCTTGTGCTCTGTGTTATCGAAAGTGCCTTTTGACCAGCTGAAACTGGATCTTCACTACACATTAGACCCATCTTCCAACCCGATACGATCGGGCCAAGCACAACTTTGCATGGAAATGTGCGTACGCGCCATGCAAACCAACTGGGTCAGCAATCGGGTGGGAAAGGGCAGAGAATGTTGAACGAGAATGATCTGAGTCTATTGAAGGTGTACGCCAATCAGGACCACTCCATGGTTAACATCCGCCAGCATCTCTACAAGGAAGTCATTCGATTCCTCGGCAACGAGTGCGTCTCATCGTCCTGATCCTCCCTCAGCCTCCTCAACCACCTCCTCCGTCGACTCCTCTTCAACGGGTGCCACGCAAACGCACTTTCGAGTTGATCAACCCTCTCTTCGTCCATCCCCCCACCCCCACCATTTATCTCTCCTCTCCATTGCACCTCACCCTCCCTAGCCTTGCTTCTTCTCTCTTCTCTCCGTTACCACTCACTTTTCATCTTTCCCTTGTCTCCGTCGATCTCAAATGCCCCGCAACGTTCGTTAGTCCGCTCTCTCTCTCTCTCCCACCCACGCAAAGCCCCCCATGCCAAGCTGTTTCTATCAATCTCCACGACCCTTTCTCTCTCTTACCTTCTTTTTTTCATTTATTCTTATGGTGAGGTTGTCTTCCACGCTTCCCATGTGCTTTCTCTGATAACTTTTTTTTCTTTTTTTTTTTTGCAGATCTATTACGTTTTCTCAAACTGAGCTGTCCCATTCTTGTATCTATTTTTTTGCTGTATTTTCGCTGCTGAAAGCTAAAACTTGATTCACTTTGCTGCACTTTGCTTGGTGCCTCTCCCCGCCGGTACACTTGAACTCTCTCAATTCTAAGACAACCGACTGCGTTCATGGCGTCACTTTTGCTTACCTAATAATGTAACATTATTGTTGTCACACAATGCCTTCGCGTTTGGACTGATTACAGTCCGAAATTTCATCGATGTATGCAAATTGCACAAATAAGTGCATGACCGGTTGAAGCTTCCATGTTTTTGTTTAAGTAAATGGTGCACATTTTTCCCTTAGTTCGATCGTGCTCCCGAGTGAACACAACCGAACAATAAGCTTACCTCTTTTTTCTTAAATAGTAGTCACAACAAAATAGTGCTCTTCAATATATTCTCATTTTCTCTTACAATTCAATTGTACGGTCTTCTTCTCCAAATTGGAAGATTTCTTACTAACAAAACGCCTCGCTCATTCCCGCGCTAAGTACTACTACTTGCATACTGATAAAGAACTACTAATGTCTCCAGGAGCCAAAAGGCACACTAAACCATCTCAATGTTACCTCTTTGAGAGATAATTCCAGATTTAATGTTAGACAAGGAATGGTCTCATTCTGAATCAAAGTCGTGTAGCTTTCATGCTCGTCAACGCATTGCACCGCTAATAATAATCCATGAAGAAGTTGCGCATTTGAGCAGCATCGTCACCAACTCGTTCATAGACGTTAATCCAGGTTCTTTAGTTTTCATATCAAAATCTGAAGAAAAAACGTGTTGTTTGCTCTATATTTTCTAATCTCGTTTTTCTCATACGAATTTCTTTGCAAATTGATCAATTTCTTAAGCTATTTGTATTGCTCAAAGCAAGCTCTTTTGTTCCTGTCACAGGTTTACATCACATGCTGCTCAACCAAATTAATTCGGTCTAATATGCTGCAAGGCTTATAAATATATCTGAAGTGAAATTTGTAAACTGCGGTTACTTTTAGTCGTAGAGCAGACACAATGAGCTATGTAATACATAGATGCATTGGCTGCAGAGTATTCTTATAATAATGATAACAATTTCTTTTCTTTTCATTGTACTCCATATATAAATAAAATTCTGTAAATCAAGGTGACATTAGCCATAGCTCTTGCCTACGTATCATAGTTATAGATAGTAGTATCAACAAAAAAATATTATGGGAATTAGGTGGCTGGATTGCGAGAAATGAAGACACTTTTAGCTCTTTTGACCACCAGTTCAAGCCCGTAGCCTAAAGAAATCCGCGCAATCTTTGTGAATTTTCTTCTGAATTAGATGCATTCCTACGTATGCACGGAGCAAGGAGTCTGCTGCGTGACGTACGCGAGAGATAGAAAGGAATCGAGAAAGGGAAAAAGCGACGAGATAAGAAGGTTCATTGAAGGTGAGCAGCGAGAGATGAAAGTAACAAAAAGAGTCTGGAGATGGCCTCTGGGATGGTCGTGCCCTTTACTACTCATCGCATCATTGCTTCCATTAATCTCTGCCTCCTCCGACATCGAGCTGCCACAATATCTCTGGAATACCACACATGGAGAAGAGAGCTTACGTTTTATTCATAAGCTTGCTCGTCGTACATGTACACGTTTAGATCTGCCTTCTACGTAGGCGCGTGCTGCTTTGAGAGAAAATTCTCATCACTTCTGTCTCTTTCTACCCACTCTTCTCTCTCTCTCTTTATCTCTCTCTCTCTCTCTCTCTCTCTCTCTTTCTCTCTCTCTATGTACTAACGCAACACGTCTTCACCATAGCCACATGATGAGACATCAAACAGCAAAGTATTCTAGTAACCGATGCTCATTTCTTGACCAATGCCCAGGGGGCATTCCCGATAATTCGCTTCTGTTTCATCCGTTATCAGAGACTTGGATACTTTGGAGGAAGAGGAAGAAGAAGTAGAAGATGTCTCAATTAGACCTCTTGTCAGCTTGTTAGCCTACGTGGGTGTCTCATTGGGCGAATGAGAGGGTGGTGCTGGTGTTCGAACTTCGAGAGGCGCTTCGTTTGTAAGAGCAGGAAGGAGCACATGTGTGGAGGAGACAACTACTAATTTGCGAGTACTTCCTGTGGGCTCCGAGCGCTGGCCGCTTTCTCTCTATGATACCACGCAATTATCGAGCACAACACCCAATTGCAACATAACATTCGCACACGCACAAATTGCAATTGCGATATAGCGGAAAAAAGGGCGCGGGCGAGAGCGAGGGAGAGAGTGCACATGCTAAGAGTACATTTTGGATCGAGTGTCGAGTGGGTCGGAGAGAGTGTGAGGGGATGAGAGAGAGAGAGAGAAAGAGAGAGAGCGGGTGAGATAAAGAGTTGGAGGAAATAAAAGTTGTTGCGTGACGCTTGTTGACAGCAGCTCTCGAGACACATGTACATACACGTCACAGGTAATCAGCAGAAGTCGCCGCGGGTGCACTTTGTTTGCGTGGGACAGCAAGAGAGAGAGGAGAGAGAGAGAGAGAGAGAGAGAGAGAGAGGAGAGAGACTGGACATTCTTGGCCATTTTCGCATCCATGCACAAACACACGCTTCCTGTTACTTCCTTCACTGGTCTTCTGCCTCGGCTGTTCTCGGAATCAGCTTGATCCCCTCGACCCGAGAAGTGAACACGATGAGAACAGTGATGACACAGGACCCCGACTGTTTGCAGATGTGATTCATGCTTGTAGATACAGATGAGATGGCGAGGAGCGTGGGGGCAATAACCCTTCTCTCTCTCTGTCTGGTACTCTCTCCTCTCCCTATTATTCTCTCTCTGCTCTCTCTACTATCTCTACCACGCTCTCCTCTTCCTATCATGCTTGTCCCATTCCCACACTCCTCTAGGGTGTTCCTTGCCTTGCACGTGTGCGTGCCTCTTGATGTTTGGCTGTACTGAATGAACTTCCCTCCCGGGTGTAACAAGCCACTCAAACTTCTTCTGGCTCCCATTGTCCGTTGTGGTTGCTCTGGGTCTAGTCGCTCCGTGTAGGCGGGTTTCGGGGCAGAAAAAGAAGGCAGTCCGAAAAGAAGAAAAAAACTTAAAGATAGCAAAGCTCATGAAAGAAAGAGACTCTGGGGCAGATGTGTGTGTTGTGTGTCGCAACGCAGCAACCATCTTCGGTATACTCGATGGTGCCCAAAAAGGGAGGTTAGAGCCAAGTCAGGAAGGAAGGAGGCACAGAGAGCAGAGATAGTCTCGACGTCAGTCTCTCTCTCTCTCTCTCTTGCACTCGGCCGGCTGGCAGCATCCGCCCCCGTCCTGTGCCTGTGTGTCCCTCGCTCTCTTCCCGCTCCCCTCTATGTCCTCCTGTCTTTCTGTGCAGAGAGAAAGAGAGAGAGTGAGTAAGAGAGAGAGAAAGAAAGAGAGAGAGAGTGAGAGAGAGAAAGGGAGAGATAGTGAGGAAGAGAGAGAGAGAGAGAGAAAGAGAGGAAGAGAAGAGAGCAACGGCTGGCCACACTCTCGTGCTCTCTGTTCTCTCGTCGTCGCGTGCCCTCTCGCCGTTCGCTCTCTACCTGTCTGTCCTCTCTCTCTGCTCTCCTCGCACTCTCTCTCCTTGTCGCGAGTCGCCCACGTATATGGCGACGCCCCGCCCGATCGCGCGACTGAGAAGAGCGTCGCGCCTGGCGTGTAAATGTGGTGTTCCCGCCCCCGCCTCCGCAGCCAGCAGTCGCCCCTCTCTCTCTCCCTCCCCCTCCCCCACCCCCCCCCCCCCAACTCACTCCCACTCTCGCACCTTTGCCCCTCTTGCACTACTGGCTCCACACTCCTCATTTCCTACTTTTGTACTTATATACTCTAAGCTTTGTCATCACTATTCACATAAGCCTATTCATGCAGCTAATTACTTCTCTTATTTCCTTGCGCTACTGTAGCTCTGATGTATGGTTCGCAGTAGTCGTGCAATGCATCTTTGAGCATTATTGTTCTCTTACTTCCGCTTCATCCCTATATTCAGCTATTGTTCTCAATGGCTTCATTTCCTGCAATTTGGCAATTTTATGTCCTTAATGTATGCACATTCAAGCGAAAGTGCAGATGTTCTTGTGGCTAAAAAGGCGGCTCATTATGTCCTCAATTACATTCTATAATTAATTGCATGATTAAGAAGCGCCTGCCGCCTTCTTGCTTGACCATTGTTTATGAACGCCTATTAATTTTTATTAGTTCTGCAACAATTTAGCGTGAAGCTCGTGCATGCTGTGCATGTTCATTGCTTGAATTGCTGCGTGTCGTGGGAAGGCCCCGTATTCGTGATTCTTCTTTCATTGCCACCTTCAATTCTCTTCTTCTCGAATCTCTCTTTGCATGATTGAGGTGGCCGTGTGGCTTGGATGGATGGCTGAGCCGCCGCCAGCTTCTTCATCTTCGTCGCAGGCCCCTTCGTCTTCTGCTCGCGTCGTCGTCGACTCGTCGTCTTCATCCATCTCCGTCTTGGCCTCCTCCTCCTCCTCCTTGCTGCCTCCTCGTCCGATACGGTCGGGTGGAGTCGGCTCCTCCGGAGGCTCGCACCGCTCCTTCTCCTTCTCCTTTTCCGTGCACCAGACCGAAGCAGCGAGTCACATGATGCTGCACCAGCCGCCGGTGCTGACGCCGACGAGCCAAGTCGTCACGAATCCCTTCCAGAATCTGCACATTGGCGGTTCGCGTTCTCCGCTGGCGCATCGGGAGCGCTCGGCGACGGCGTCGATGCCACTTCGCATGTTGCCCGCCGTGCACTCTCCGCACGCCCTTCCGCCCGGGGCGCGACTGGAGGCAGCCGCTTCCATGATGCACTTCGCTGCGAACGCACGCATCGCGGCAAGCGTGGGTGGCGAGTTCGGGCCGGACGGCATGCCACTCGATCAGAGGCCGTGCTCGTCAGGGCAGATGCAGCAGGAGTTGCGTGGTGGCGGCGGCTGGCCGCCCGCCACGCGCATGCCCGTTCCCCCTATGGCCGCCTCTCTTCCACCTCCCCATCAACGACTCTCTCTGCCAGACACCAGCGCCACGATTCGCCCGCTCACTCATCTCGGCCCTCTCCAAGTTCCCGTAGCCTGTGAACCCATCGTCTGCAGCAAGCCGCCCCCTTTTATTCCTGTTGCTACTGCTGAACGCTTCGTCGCCTCGTCAACCACTCCTTGGGTCAGTCGCTCTCTCATTCATTTTTATCGTGTGATATTTAAATGTCTGTGGATTGTGTGGGCAAGCTCTTCTCTCTCTAAACTGATTCGTGTTGCCTCCTCATCATTCTGCGCGTTTTGTTCGTTTGTCCTGCTATTCTCTCTCTCTCTTTCTCTCTCTCAATACTCCTTCTTTGTGTCCGTTACTTAGATGACGCTGACCGTAAGCTTTATGACGGGTGACATTTCAGTGTGCAGCATCCGCCCACTCACTCAATCCCCTTATCACTATCTCTTTCTTTCTCTCTCACTCTCGCTCTCTCTCTCTCTCCCTCTCTCTCTCTCTTGCCGTTCACTCTTCTTTTCTCACTCCTGATTGAACTGATCTGAGAATGAGCTGAAAGTGCCTTGTCTGTGATGGAGTACAACACGTAAGTCAAAACGGTTACCAAATCATTCTGAGGGTAACCACCAACTCGTCGAATCGCATTACCCAGACAAGACGAGAGAAAGATAACGTTTTTGCGCATCATTGGCTGCCAGTGAGAAAGATTCAAAGAATGAATTTTATCAAAAGACCTGAAAGGTGGATGCAGCTAGAATAATGCAAGGCTGAATAGGCGAAGGAGGCATTCTGAGTTTATAAATGCATCGACTTCCGGAATTGAAGTGCTAAGATTAACATATTCTTCTTTCAATAGTCCTTTCGCGACAGGAAGTGGCTTTCTGGAAAAAAAACGCAGATGCTCTTCTTAAGAAGATCCTTATAGTTGGCCATTTGTAATAACTTATCTGGGCCGAGTGACAGACATAAATTATACGAAATGCGCATTTCGAGAAAGTGAGAGAAGAAGAAGAAGAACGAGAAGGTCAGGAGAGAGTGCACTGACCATAGAGAGTGCGCTGGTGAGAGAGAACTTTGGCAGAGCGTGTCCGATCTAACGATTCGTGTTATAAAGTGTAGAATGTTTTCATCAGATGGCCGCCATGCAGTTTTAGGCAGCTATTTTTATCGAATTACTTTAGTTGTGACGTTATTGACATTGATTTCGAGCCAAACTCCGCAAACATAACATAAGTGTATATTCGAAAATGTCATTGCAATGAATTAGACCCGTCTCGTTAGTGACCTTTGACATTTCGTAGAAGAACCACTAATGCCAGCCAACCAGTGAATTGGTTCATCTTATTGTACTTTATAAAGCTAAGAAAGACCAATTTCGGCGAACCCCGAAAGAGGCTGCAAGGAAGCTAGGCGATGTAGACTCTGTATCTTGATAAGGAGCAAAGGTTCCACGCTCTTCACATCCTTCTTCCTCTCTTTCTCTCTCTCTCTTTCTCTCTCTCTCTTTCTCTCTCTCTCTCTCTCTTTCTCTGTCTCTCTCTTTCTCTGTCTCTCCTTTCTACCTTTACCTGTTCTCTCTCTCTCTCTCTCTCTCTCTCTCTCTTTCCACCGATCCATCTCGTACTGTCGCTGATTCTCTCCTTTTTCTTTGCACGCGTGCGTGACGTTTTCTCGGTGGACAAGAAACCAACGGGAGACCAACCAAAACGATTGGAGGGCGCGCGCCTTTTCTGTGAGATGACACTCGCTTCTTGAGAGTGCAAGGAAGGGTCCATCCAGAGCAGAGAGAGTGCGCGAGAACAACAAGGCAAGATTGAGACGAACTCTAAATGTCTCTCTCTCTCTCTTTCTCTCTCTCTCTATCTCTCTCTCTCTCTGTCTCTCTCTTTCTCTCTCTCGCTCTCTCGCTCGCTCTCTCTCACTCTCTCGCCATCTCCTTTCTCATCTCCTCTTTCCGGTAATCATAAGGGCACTCTGCGTCTAACTATCCTACCAATGTGAAATCGCGACTTTACAACAGAATATAGGTTGTGTAAAGCAGACCGTACCGCATCCATGCATGACACTGCTGACAGTAGGCTCCGCCTATGGCAAACCCCTATCAATGTCATCTACCATCGAAACAGTGTTGTTATCGACGGATTGGAGACATTCTCGCGATTCATAGAGAAAGAGAGCGGAGCACAAGATGATAGACAAGTGTACTGTGTGCGATGTACTTATCGAAAGTTTGCTCTCATTTGGAGAAACGTCACTTTCTAAATATATTCATGTTATTTATTTAAGAATCATCCTGAACTATGATCTTCACTATTTTGACACTATTTAAATGATCTCATTTTCAATACATTCACATCTTTCGTTATTTATTTCCTCATGTTTAAAGTATCCTATCTAAAAATATCCTTCTGTATGCCTCCATCTTTCTCTCTTTCTCTGATAGCCTTTTGTGCTTACCTGCTCGAGATCAGCTCAAGAATGAGTATCTCTACACGTGATTTGCAGAAAAAGTCTTCTTGATATCATTTGAGCTACTTTGAAGTTGGAGAACAACTTGTCCAGTACAATCTCTCAATCTTTCTCTGTTCGACTCATTTCCACCAATTCAGTTAAGAATGCAAAGCAGAGTCTATTGGTCGCGGGCCGTACTGATAATGAACATATCCGCCGAATAGAGTGGGAGGCAAAGAGCAACGGAAGAGAAAGGATAGGTTTGCGGTTGAGCTAGATGAGAGAGTGTGAACCGTATTTGATGCAATGATTTGAAACGACCAACAAAGGGTCAAAATAAAGGGTTGAATGAAAGAGTCAGATTGAATCAGACGAATGAATAGATTTTCTGTGAATGTGTGGAATGTTTAAGAATGACAAGAGTATACGATGATCATTATCAAGCATTGCGAGCAGAATTTCTATAAAAAAAAACCGATATGGAGTTTATGCTATGCCTTCTTCTCAGATTTTTTTTTCTTCTATCAAAATCATTGTTTCGTTAGGAGATTATCAAAATTTCGCTACTACACCTCCACGAAAACCAGAGGCAAAGGTTATTTTTCCCGTTGTGCGGGGGTAAAATGTGTGGGAATCTGGGGTAGCTGCATGAAAAACTTGGCGTGGCAACTGTGTTTTTTCTATATTCTTTTTGCCCACAAGCTCGCCTACGCTCTTTGTCGAATATTTAGGGAAAAAAACATTTTTAAAATTTAATATTTTAAATGTTTTTTATATCCATAAAAATATGTGTAACTTTAAACTGTCTTGATTGCAGGAGAGACACAGCGAGTTGATAAAGGAGGCAGAAGACGTGGAAGAGCCACCGCAGATGCCGTCCACCAGTCGTCGTCACTCTTCTCCCTCAGCTGAAGAGAGACTCCGGCTACAAGTCAACCAGCAGATTGACCAGTACACCGAGAAAGTCTTCAAGGAGGATCTGCTCAACTGTGGTCAGTCCGGTCCGGTCATATTTATTAATCCATTGAGCGCTTAATTAGTTTAAAAAACTTGTTTCGATAATGTGGTGATATAAGAATGTCGAACATAGCAATACACTTTTAATTCTTATAGTAGAAAATATACGAAGAGCTTTATTATGCTCTTCGTATATTTTCTACTCACAAAGTTTGCTTATTAGAAAAGATAAAATTCAAACGTGCTTTTCTCAGAGGATTTTATAGCATCAATCATGCAGAGGTCACTGAATGCAAATTTGATGTGTTTATTCATATTTTAATTATGAATATGCATGAATGCAGCACATGCATACATAAATGTGCGATTTTTAATAATGTAGTGTTTAACGGCAAGATGTCCAAATATGGCTTGCCTTGTAAATTTTTTTTTGTTTTTTTCTGCGTTGTACTTGTTTTATAAATTAATTCTCGTCGATATATGTTAAGGAAAATATTTGTAAGCTACCGAATTTTCTTAGCTTTTAGTTGGCAGTTTTTTTTCATTTCTCTTGTATGTACATTCGTTGATATCATTCAAATATCTAACTAAAGTGAAGTGTCGTCTTCATCATACTGGGAATTAATTAACTAAATATCCTATGCATTTTAGAAAGAAATCTTGAGTTATCAGTTTCATTACGATATGTTTTTAAGCCAGTGGCTAATGATGTCAGTAATGGGCCGCCTACGAGGATGAAGTGGTGGGCACTTGAAGCTACTCTCAATCTCTCTCTCTTTCTCTCTCTGTTTTCCACGCCATGATGAGGAAGACCTCTTCATTCTCTTCCTTCTTCCACGACAATTCGTTGTGGCCGACTTTATGCTTTTAATAGCACGCAGTTTTAATAACATTTTAAAACAGTGAATGAGAGAATCAGAGAGGGGACGACGTGAGGGATAAGGATGAAGCGGCGACATAGTGGGTGGCAGCACATTGTGTGTGTGTGTGGTGTGGGAGCGAGGTGGGGAGTAGGGGGAAGGAGGGCTACGTGGCCCGCCGGCCCTTATCCTTTTCTGGGCTCCCGATTATGGACGGGCGGCTGGAGACGCGCGCCGCCATCTTGGCTGTGTGTGTGTGTCGGAGGCGGTAGGCTGAGAAGGCGAGGAAGGAAAGCCATGCCCAGCAGCCCCCTTCCGTCTCTGGACTCTCTCGCCTCCCCTCGCTCTCTCTCTTCTTGCCTCGCTGCCGCGCTGTCCCCTTGCCTCGCTAGCCTCCTCTGCTTCTCTGCCGCCCACACGTTCGATCTGCTGGCTGGCGGCGGCAGCACATGCACGCGCAGCCGTGTGCTTCCCTGCATCATCGTCTGCTTCATCCCGACCCCCCCCAGGCAGTTTTTCCATGCGCTTCATCGACGCTATCGTTTGTACTTGTTGAACACGTGCGCTTGTTTTCTTTTTTGCGTTAGACGCCGAAGCCAATTTCTTTTCATTTTTATTCTGAAATGCTCCTTCATAGTGCGCTCACGTGGACTTTGATCGTGTTGCATAAGAAAGTGGAGAGAAGTTTCGTGCTGCATAGCTTTCATCAGTTAGGCATTGTCAACGCTTCAACAAAAAAAAGGCCTGACGTCTTTGTTGTAAGATTTTGTCCAATGATGCAAGTCATTTTCAAACCAATGATTTAATGACGTCCATTCTTTCATGGTAACCGTCTTTCTGATTGCTTGCCAAGTTCATTTCCTCTTCAATGCGCAAAAAGAGACGACACATTTCCTTGCTCTCTTTCCATAACCAGTCTTCCCTCTTGACATACGTTCACCAACCACGTGAAAGACGTCATTCTCGCACATTCATTTCCTCTCTTATCCGCCCATTCATGAATAATTTATGGATAATTCAAAAGGCCAGTTCATCTACGCCGCACAGTCACTACAATGTGAACGTTCACAATAATCACTCTTTTAGTCAAATCAGCGCTAATTTTTTTTATCATGCCAAATTGAGAATGTTTTGTAGTGTATGACTTTTTTTTGCCATTTTGTTCATGCTTGCGCCTCTTCTCATTAGATAAGCATTGAAATTTGGATAATAAAAACATCTCACACTTTTCCCTTTCATTTATCCCGCAACCGTTGGGAACAGTTTAGACTGCTGCGTTCATTTCTTAAACACTTTCTTGCCCTGCCCTCATCGATCTCCATTCTGTCAATCCTGACCCTTTCCCCTTGCAATCCGTGGTACGGTTTCTCTCTCGGGACGGCATGCGCACTCCGCTTGTTTGCTCTCCCACCTTCATCATTCCGGCAACTCTGACGTATCTTCTCAGTAGTCCAAGGCACTTGGATTGCTTCGTGCTTGCTCAGCAATGCGCGACGAAGTCTCTCACTCACTCAGGAAAGTCATGTTAACTCAACGTGCGAACTTTTTGCTCTTTCAAAATGTTTGCCGTTCAAACTCTTGCAGATACTGTGATTCAGCACAAGCAGACTGCATATTGCTCCAAATTGGGAATTCCAAACTGCATTAGTAATTGAGTAATATGGTTGGAAGAAATAGAGATAGAAAATAGAATGCTGATAGGGTAGTTAAGGATACGATTAGGTCTGGAATGCCTCCATACATTGTAGCCTCGCTCGGAAGAGAAAATCTCTTACTCTCCATGTACGAGTCATTTCAGATTTCTTCGAGCTGGTCTTTGCAGAATATTCTTTTTGAGTCATATTTGATTTCTGCATTGCAGGGTCAAAAAAAATGTTCCAGATCTCATTTCATTCAGTCCTTTATTTCTTTCCGCTCAATATTTGTTGTTCTTAGAGAACTAGATGTTTGGCTAACATTTTATTTGTGTTTCCCAAAGAAGAATGAGTCGCATTTATTTTTGCTAGATATTATGCTACATTTGGATCGTAAACCTATTTATGCGTAATCTCATTCTTGAACTTTTCTAGGGCATGCGAGAAGTGTTGATCACAGCAGTTCACGGCGTTCATTGACATCATAGGTTGCTGACTCAAAAGGTGTTTTCCTTAAAGGATGCTGCAGCTTCGATTAGACGTCTGAGAACATGCCCACATTTTGAGAGACTCATTACCATATTACTGCGGCGGGAATCTCTGAAGGAGCGAAGCTGCCTGCTGCCGCCATATTCCTCTCTGAGTAAGAATTCTCGAGTGTTTCTTGGCACTTGGCGTCTGGAGTGCTTATACGATCGCTGCCTTTGCCAATCACAATAATTATTTGCTCCTGCTCACATCCCATCTCCGCTTGCTTGCCAGCGGTTGCTTCTCTTTCTTTTCTCAAGATCGACATTAGCATCCCTGTTTACTCCTTTTGTGACATGGCTAGCTTGGCCAGAGAATCTTAAAGTGGCTTCATTTTTTTCACGGG
Organism: Allodiplogaster sudhausi; assembly: GCA_945643635.1. NCBI lineage: Eukaryota > Metazoa > Nematoda > Chromadorea > Rhabditida > Diplogasteridae > Allodiplogaster > Allodiplogaster sudhausi. Next base: position 1,365,323 of record CALZFC010000009.1, read on the forward strand.
CCTCATGTGGAAACATGTGTAGTGACTTCTCCAATAGAGTCTCCTTCTCTAAATATATTTCTCTCTCTCTCTCTCTCTCTCTCTCTCTCTCTCTTTCAATCTTCGTCTCTTCTCTTTTCGCTCACGCTGCCCTCTCTATCTTCCTGTCGGGAACATCCTAACTCTCCTGGGGCTTAGCCATGTCGACTCGGTTGTTGGCCAGAGTGCGAGTCAGTATGAAAGTTGGCAAGTAGGGGGAGAAGCGTGGTTCAGCATTTCCCGCTTGCCTCTTTTCATCATCTTTCACAATCCCCTCCCTTGTCACTCTCTCCCTGCGTGAGTCTGAGCCGTGCAGGGCATGTGATGGCTGGCAGACCCGGAGAGTTTGCATGGCCGATCGACAGGAATCGATTGCGTCGGCCTCTTTAGAGTGGCAGCCCGGCACTCTCTTAGCCTCTCTCTCTCTCTCTCTCTCTCTCTCTCTCTCTCTTCTCTCTCTCTCTCTCTCTTTCTCTCTCTTCATCTGCCCTCTTGTGCTACAAGCAGAGAGAGAGCAAGGCCCATGAGGAGAGCTAGAGAAGCAGAGATATTCTCTGCTCTCTATCGTTCTGTCTTCCCTCGCGGCATCTTTCTCGTGTCTTACACTCTGGCTTCGTATGCATCCTACCTGCCGAATTCTCTCGCTGACGCGTGCTCTCTCGTCTCCTTGTCTGCTTGAATAGGACCATCACCTCTGGCCCGTTCTCTCCGGCTCTCATCCCTCTTTCTCCCTCATGCTTGCCAGAACCTCCCTGTTCTCTCGGCCACTTGGTCTGCCTCCTCATGCCGAGATACCAATGTCATGGTCGTCAAAGTAATCAGGCGAAATGCCACTTTGCACTCTCTCTTGGTTTTCATTTCTAATTATACGTTGGAGCCGCTATTTATCGCTCTTGTTCTCTTGCTTGCCAGTTTGGGTTTCTTAGCTCTCGCACGCATTTAGCCGTTGATACTCAACATTATTAGTCTATCAGCCTTAATCCCGAAGAGTATTACGTCGTGACCGAATGTCATATACACTTCCACATCATCATTATCTATATACATGTTGGCGCCTCTCTTAATCTCTCTCTTCTTTCTCTGCTCTTCCTCTCACTTATCCCCCCAGCGTCTGGAATCAGCGATTAGTAAAGAACGCTGCATGGAGGGTGCGCGACAATCTTTCTCTCTCTCTCTCTCTCTCTCTCTCTCTCGCTCTCTCTCTCCCTCTCTCCCCCTCTCTCCTTCTCTTGCTCTCCTCTATCTACATTTCTTTCCTACTCTATAGCTTTTAGCCATGTAAATGTAGCTTCTGGGTGAATATACCCTCATCAATACGCAGCGGAACATTGTAGTTGGCGACTGTGCGAACCTCCTTGTCGTAGCTTAGCTCTGGAAGTACGTGGGTGGAGGCCACTTTATCAGTTGCCCTCCCCCGTACCTAACTGCTTATCGCTGTCGTTCGCATGTAAAGAGCACAGTTGCGGCCCGCTTCTTTACGTCAGCTTCTGTCTCTTTGCATTGCTCTGCCTCGCATCTGTGCTCGCGTAGTTCATTCCATTTCTGCTGATGTTCCCATTTAAGCCTTCCATGGCTAGTAAGTGTGTTCTCTAGATCCCTCTCTTTCTCCTTTTCTAGCCACTTTTTTCTTCTCTGTTTCCTCTCACTAACTCTGTGTCTCTCATATGCTTGACATGATTTCCGGCTTCGCGCCTGCCGTCTTTGACGTCGCAGCATCGCGGGCTGCCGTGACATTTGGAGAGTGCGTAGATAGCGCGAGAGAGAAAGAGAGAGAGAGAGAGACTTCTTTCTACCTTTGCAGGTGGCCAGTGTCGTCTCTTTCTCCGCTTCTCTTTCCAAACTGTCGTCGGCGGCAGCGACGGCGACACAGAAGCCGGCACCAGGCCGGCGTCTGGCGGCTGCGCCAGCTCCCTCGCAGTCACGGCTGACCGTGCCAGGGGTGGGCGCGGCAGCGGCTGCTGCCGCGGCCGCTGCCGCGCGCGTCAATCTCATGCCACCGCCCAAGATGTTCGTGCGCGGCGGCCAGTCCCTCCACCACAAGGCCGCACTGGCTGCCGCTGCGGCCGCGGCCTGCACTGGCTCCGCCGCGGTGTCCTCTGCTCCCTCCTCCATGGCCAACACGAACGGGCTTTGCAAAGAGGAAGGCGACTGCCTCAAAACCCCCACCCTCTCCGAAATGCTCCTCACTCCCACTGGCCAACTCGTCGCCTCTCCCACAAAGTTAACCCCTCTCGCCGACGACAACACTCCCCGCTTCTCCCTCTCTACCCTTCATCATCCCAGCTCAGGCCAGGCCTTCTTCGGCGACAATGAGCCACTTCTTGCCGGTTTGGTTTGCATTTCTTTAAATTCTCTTTCTATTTCTCAAAACTATACCCAGAAATCGTTTACCTATGGACCTACATATATGCATACATTGAAGGAGTCAGTTGGTTGTCGCAGCCTGAGCCAAGACAAAATCGAAATAGAGATTAGTGGACAGGGGAGCCCGGTGATTCATTCTAGAATGGAATGCGTGGTAGAGTCTCGTTGAACCGAAAGTGAATGGGAGTGGTGGAAGGATTTCGTTTTCACTATCCATCTCTCCTTCTCGTCCCCACTCTCTATTCATGCCGCATGCCATTAGAATTCTTTGTGCATGCCAGTTTAGAGGTCATTCTCCTGTCTCGTTCTCCCAGGGAAACAATAGTGCGCATTTTCTGTCAAAGATAGTGGAATTGGCTCGTTTCATTTTTGGGCATGCATATCGCCTCGATTCATCTTGCGCAGTGGCATGGTATATGACAGGAAGAAATTGGAGAGAAGCGTGTAGGGCCCGGGCCATGCTTATTCATTCGACTTCTCTTTTGGTCTACGGGGAATAAGAATTCCTACTCATTCGATTTCAGAGATTCCATTTTGTTCAAGGGTTCTACCAGTCATACAACTTTATTATTCCACTTAGAGCTCTTTTAAGATCATGATTTCAAAAAAGTTTGCCATTCCTGATATTCAGCCGGCGGTTTAGTCAAATAGTTGTTTGAAATTTGGTTCAGAGAAATGAGATATTCCTCTGCGTCGATCTACCACGTGGATACTGAACCCCCTTTATTTGCATAGCCTCGGTCCGTCCTGAACCTACCTCCCATCCCCCGTTGAGTGATGTCACTTCCCATCTCTATCTATGGGGAGGTCTTATTAGGTGCATTGTGGAAGAGGATACTTAGGGGGGGGGGGCGTGGTCTATCAGCTGCTGCTTTCTTCTCTCATTGTCTTAGCGGCGGACTCTCTCTCATGATGCCTGGCTGTTGCTGCAGGGCACATTGTGCTCCGCAATAATAAAAGAGAAAGCTGACGAAATGGAGATAGAAGACAAAACATAGTGAGGAGCAGACAGCTCGAGAACAATTCAATTCAAGGCGAAGCGGGAGGAGAGTAACTGAGAAATATAGACTTGCGAGAGAGAGAGAGAGAGAAAGAGAGAGAGAGAGAAAGAGAGAGAGAGAGAGAGAGAGAAGAGAGAGAGAGAGAGAGAGAATCACCGGGTGAAGCGGCGCCCGTTGAAGAAAAGCGGCGACGTCCATGAGGCATTACACTCCTTCCCCTGGGCACCACTAGCGGGAGTCTGTTACACACCACCCGCCAGTCTTCCACAGCCTCACGCAATGCCTGTGCGAGCTCGTCAAGGGCTTCATCCCTGGCACACCCAATCACTCTCCTTTCTCTCTCTCTCTCGTCTTTTTCTCATTATGTTTCTTTCATACTCTTTGACCACTCCTCAGAGAAAAACATCAAATGACTCCAATGGTGAGAGTAGCTCAAGTGGCTAGAAATTGATCAAAACTATGCTTCTACCAGTGGTTGGAAGAATTTAGTGAACACATGCCATTAAGGGTAGACGTAGATGGGATAGCTCCGAATCAGCGATTGTAGAACTTTTCCCGGAAATGTGCTAGTGACGCGTAAGGGGAGAGAGTATGCTGCATGTTTCGATCATCTCTAGATCCATTCCCAATCCCGTTCACCTTTTTCTTCTTAAAAAAGGAAAACAAACCATAAAACATTCTGATTTTTAAGGGAAGGAATAAAAAAATCTTTTTGACACATTGGCTAGCAGATGGCACTCGAGCGTCGTCGCACAGCGGACGGGTTACGGTAGTGATGAGTGAGCGATCTTCGCAGCAGCTACCAGTCTTCCAGTTTCCACGTTCGCAATTCCCTTGCTGGTTTGTCCTTGCCTGTACTCTGTCTCCTTTCAGCGACCATGTCATCGAGTGACATCCTCTCGGAGAGACGCAATCCTCCACTGACTTCAACGTCTCTGTTGCCGCCGCCGACACCGCGTCTTTCGGCCACCGGAAAGGCCACCATCTCAACGACCCCTCAGAGTCTCAGCTCACCAGGTACTCCTTGCTTTGCGCCTTCTTGATAGAGTGCCTGTACGGTCTCGGGCACTTTCTCAGCAAACTTCCTCAACAGGACTCTGTGCAACCATGTTCCAATTCTCGCCTCTCGTCGAGCACTTCCTCCAGTCCATCACACACCGTAATGGCCTGCCCGAGTTACAAGTAATGGACGCGAAGACTCCGACACAAGAGTCACCGGACTTGTTGAAGGTTTCTTTCGAAACCTACAATCCCGCTGATTTCTTAGAAATATCTTCTTATAATAGCTGGTGTCGATCTCGAACAGCTCTGTCGATAAGAAGCGGCCTTCGTCTTCACATTCTGATACATCAATTCCGGTAATATTCCATTTCTGGCACTTAATTTTGAACAAAAGGTGGCCGCTCAAAACCTTGTAATGGTGTAATGGCTTTGACACTATTCACGCCCTGGCGAACTGTAATCCTGTAGTTTTGCATTCGTCGGAATCTTTAATTCGACGGGACATAAACTCATGGAGAACTTTATGAAACTAATGGAGAATCATATCCCAAATGGGGTTCAGCAAAAGTCGGCTCGAACGAGTGAACCGTCCTCTTCAGCCTCGAAAAGTTCGCCTGTTCATAAGTTCTCAGTGAGTTTTGATGCCTGATTTGATTTGATCGATAGAATAGGAATGTGTGTTTGTTTCTATTTAGTATTTATTCCAGAGTGCAAGCAGCAGTACTTGTTACTCGCAGCAGCAAGAGCCACCCGTTCGCTCCTCACCTGACGGGTTTGTTTGCATTCCACTTCATTCACCGGTGTGGTTCTTTCTTTTCGTAGAACTTCTTCGGACAAGTCCGTCCCGGGTACATCGGGCGAATTTGAGCCGAAGCAAGAGCCTCTTGATGACTATTCATATGAGCAGGAGTTGTATGGTAAGATTCTGGCAATTGTTATTATTGTTTCCATATTATTTGACTTGTTGCTAATAAACACATTCGTAAGTGGAACATTTCTTTGCGCTTACCCAATTTCGCAAAGTGATTTCATTTCATGAAGAAATTTTGTGTGCGAAAATATTGCATAAAAAATTAAACAATCAGCGATAATGAGTTATAAAATTTCATTACGTCATGTTTAGAAGGCGGCGAGGGGTCGGACTACGGCGACTATGATTACCCTCCGAATTCCATGGATTTGGAAGGTGGGAAGGGCGACTTCAAGGCGAACTTCCGCAAGTACTCGATGCGGTCGAGCAAGATTCCCTTGCACGAACGGCCTTATCGGTGTCCGCGAGACGACTGTGACAGGAGGTGTGATCATCTTTTTTTTAAACAAATGTGTACATGCAGAACAGCATTTTCATTTATTGGATCTCTAATTCCACGATGTGCTGTAAATAAAGTATAAGTATATGTTATTATGATATTTCTAAATTTATCAGAGATAAGGAATTCCTATTTTCTTTTACTTTTCCTTCATTTAAAGGATTGAAGAGGATATAACTAAATGGCTTGCTTCGCGCAGGTTTTCTCGATCTGATGAGCTGACGCGACACATTCGCATCCACACGGGACAGAAGCCATTCCAGGTGAACATTCAATTTCCTTTAGATGAAGAAGATGAGCACTCCATCGTTTATGCTGCATTCCATGCATTCGGAGTCGACGGACAGGAACTTGGCGGAAATTGGCATAGATATGTGCTCTTTTGCAAGATTAGAGCGATAAGATATATGCATGCATAAGTGTGGTGGCATCTTCGTTATGAGCGCTCATTACTCATGTCCTGCTAGCACCTCGGAGAGCCTTCTCTGCCAAGGCAGGGGGGGGGAGCCTAGGTAGAAGTGCCGGGGAAATGGCTGCTTTCTTTCTGTTTGCTCATGCTAAAAAGAAGTCCAAGCGCTCGATGTCATTTCTCAAATATCACCTTCACGTATTACGAGTGCCTTTTTGTATCGGCGACGATAACGCTTTCGAAATTGTCCAAAAGACGAGGAGATTCTTGCAAATTCGTATTCATTTGCACGTGCAATTTGTTTTTAGTTTTGGAAGAATTGCAACTGTATACAGGTCAAATGAAAAGGAGCTGAAATTTTAAAAGATTTAGTCGGATATTAAAAGTTATGCGATATGACATTTGGACATTTACTGCTTTTTGAAGTTCACAAATGAAATAAATCAAATCACGAATGCGAGCGAGAATATGAAATTTAAATTTGGCCATTTATTTTTCTGTCGCTGAATGCATGTGTTTTTCCAACACCAACAATCATCAAGATTTAGTGGCCGCATGTTTATGACTCCTCGTTAGATTTTTTTTTTCAGCGCTTCCATCTATCTTAATGTCAAGGGTTTGCATGCGCACTTATGTAGTCTTCTTTCTGCAAAGGTCGTGGCCTATAAACGACTTCACTTGTCGAACCTTTCGGAAGGGGATCCAAAGCTTTTGGCAAGATTATCCCGTGATATTATTATGTAATCAAATTATCAAAATACCAACTTATTTTTTCGAGGAATGAGATGGTGGTTTTGTTTTGTTATGTTATTAAAATTTAGTTTTAGGAGTAATAAAATGCTTTATTATGTTTCAGTGTCGTATCTGCCTACGCGCCTTCTCCCGGTCGGATCACCTGACAACACACGTCCGCACGCACACTGGAGAGAAGCCATTCTCGTGCGACGTCTGCGGACGGAAGTTCGCACGTTCCGACGAACGCAAGCGACACACAAAGGTGAAGGCATTTCATCCTCCGCCTTCGCCTCTATTGCCCCCTGTCCACTCGCTAACAGCTAACTCTCTTTCAATGTTCAAACTAACTCCAATTTCTTTTGACTAATTGGAAACATAACATTAGCAACATTTAACGATAGAAAGTAAAAGAGAAGATGTTTGGGATGTGCCCTGGGATACTGACCACACTTTGTGTATGCTGTCTTCCGTCTCCGTGTGCAGTGACCCTACGGCAAACTTTCAGTCTTCTTTCAGGTGCACCAGAAGCCTAAAGCGAGGCGAGCCAGCGTGTCCGCCTCGTCGACCGGATACGGCGAGTCGAGCACTGGCTCCGTCTGATGGCCCGGCGGCTCCTTCCATGCCCTCCCTTGACCCACTCCACATCCCCTCTCTCGGCCAGCAACCCCTTCTTCTCCATCCTCCTCCACACTCCTTCTATCCTGCACACTTCTAGAAGGTAGTGCTAGAGCGCATCTTCATGTGGGAGTCTTCTCTAGTAACCGGTATATATCATCTAAATGATAATTAATTAATTATACGACGCTTACCTTATGCACACTTGCTTGACGAACTCAGCTTTATTCTGGCTGATATATGATGTATCTGTTGTACTTCTTGTTCCGCTCCGTCGTCAGGGAAATGTGACTAGATTACAAAGAATGATTTCGCCTTCCGGGTCACTATTCGCCCCTCTCAAGTTTCTCCCATGATAGCAAAAGACACCTCGTGCAACGCTTCTTCACTTCTAAAGTGACGCAGTTTGCTATGGCATTTCTAATTTTATAGCTCTTTGATATTTGATGTCCTTAATATTCCGAGGACTATGCAATCAGTTCTACGAAACATAATCAAGGCAATGGCGCTCAATATAGATTTTTTTATATTACTAGATTATTAGACTAAATAGGTATTTGAGCATTGTTTTCATTGCCCTTATGTAACTGTTTTGTGAGAACCGTTTGCCAAGATTCCGGTATACAATTGATAAGTTTCTCGAGGTGGGATTCAGATTCTGTCACCGGAAGAGCCATTTCGAGCCCTGTTCATGCATTGAAGGATTAGCCTTCTTTATTTGTTCTTCATGAATCTCTCAGTACGCTGAAAGTGGGTCTTTTCTCCTCCCTTCATCCTATATTTGTCTTGTGTTGTATCCCAATTGTTGCTTCCCAGCAGTAGTCATTGTACATTGATTGTCTCTAACGAAACGTAGTAGTTTTTTTCTTTCTCTGGATGTGAATACACATGTCTGTTCAGTTGGTACATGTGGGAGTGAGCACAACGTGTCATGACTCTTCTTCTTTTGTTATCACATATGAGATATCCGCAGTAGAGGCGTGCGTCTCCCTTCTGGCTCCAGAGACCTCCTGCATAAGCTCCACTGCCACTTTTTTTTTCTACGTTTCGCTATGAATACGCCTACGTGTCCACGAATTCATTCATTCGTTCTAAACTTTACACAACCTTTGCTCCCTTCTCCCGGTTCGTTTACTGAAATGAGCCTTCGTTAGACATATTACAACCCCGTGAGCTGAGACCGACGAATTTCCATGGTTGTACCTTGACAATTGTACATACCTACCGCCGCCAGTTATCCCTAATCTTATTTTTCTGTGCTAATAATGAAGAAAAGCATGAAAATTTCATCGCCGTCACACACTTGTCCACTCCCTTCCCGTGCATCTCTCCCTACTATCTTCTCGGTCACCTCCTATCATTCTGCCCATGACCTCATTTTCATTGTTGTTGTTGTCTCTATTCGTAGAAATGCATTGCAGCCAAGAAGCAAATGATTTTCTAGTTTGATTGGTGCACTTGCACCGTTTCCCTCTTACTTTCTTTATCTTATCTCATTCTTCCGCCATATTTCCTCACAAGACCCTCTTCTACTTCTGCATATTTAAGTGCCCCTTCCATATTGCTTTACGTATGCAGCTTTGGCGTATGGCTTTTCACTACGAATGTTCGTTGGAAAAGCTGTGATAAACGTGTAGCTTCATTTCGAAGACGGTTTATGATGTATTACTCATAATTCCTATGTAAATGAAATCTAAAGAAATGGACGTGACAGCTACAATATTGCGGAGTGAATGGTACGGGACAAAATGCAATGATTCACAAGAAAAAAAAAATGTAATGTTATGTAAGATTAATTGGGTGAAATATATCTTCAATGCGAAATAACTGCTAATCGTTATTGAACTTTGCAATTTTCGGCAGCTAATTTGACGCCCAAAAAACATCAGATGATATTGAGTATGGTTTCTTTGCCTTTCAGTGTTGTCATTAAAGACGCATCAATGTACATACATACTTTCGAGATTGAAAATGATTCAAGTAGAAATGCCCTGTACGAGCGCTGCAAACAATTGCTTGTGCTCTCTTGATGTGGTACGCGGTTTCCTTCTTTCCTTATTTGCAAAGGAGAACAAGATTATTTGTTCGCCTTATGTATGTATGAAAAGATGATCAATCTGAGTGAATAAAAATGGGATGAATTGAATTGTTATCTTTTCTTTCACAATAATGTCCATATATTCTCTCATCTGAAAATGAAAAGTCTCTTATGCTCATTTCTCATGTACGTTACAGCAGTAATCAATGGCAACACATAAGGCTGAAACTTTCTCCTCTTGTGTGCACATTCGATATCAGTGTTTCTGCATTGTTTAAAAAAAATCGCGCCTGTTTAGTCCTTTTGGTGTGCAAGGGAATGATAGCAAGTCTGCCCTCGACAAACAGTATCATTTCGATAAGAACCCGCTAGGTCAACTCCTCCTCTCCCTCTCTCACTCTGTCAACCGCTTGCCCTGTTGCAGTTGGTGCCTTCCACACTCTTGGATGGCCTTCAATCGTGTGCTGTTTACCTATGGGTTAGCCACTTTTCGTTCTTGTCCGAAGGAACTGACTAAATTTGGCGTGTTTTGCAGAAATGAAACTCTTTTCGACTGGATCATTTTCTTGATCTCCCGAGTGTACTTCTTCTTCATCCGTATACCCTTCGTTCTCTTCTGGTCGACTCGAAAGAAAGAACGAGTTCTCTCTTCCGATGAACGCCTTCTCAATCTGTCGGCGGCAGCAATCGCTCTCGAGATAAGAGAGAAAAGGGCATGTTTACCATTCGATATTCGTGGATTGTTCGAAGAAAAATTTCTCCTCCTTATCATTTTCTTATCTCTTTTTAACTACACAGGTCACCGTCACGGAAGTCGTTGAGACATTTCTTTCTCGAGCTCGCGCAGCTAACCCCAAGTTGAAAGCCATCGTTGTGGACACGTACGAGGATGCACGCCGCGAAGCTCGTGAGCTGGACGCAGAGCTGGCCGCCATGAGTGAGAAACAACGGAAAGAGGCAAGCACATGTTCAGGAAATTCACTCAAAAATTCATAGTGTCAGCCTGCCGAGAATACAATCCAATTATGAAAAAATAATTATTGGCATAATCAATTTATATAAAGTAACAAATGATACTCATCTTCAGCTCGCAAAAAGCCGCCCTCTTCTTGGAGTTCCGTTCACCAACAAAGAGCACATCAGTGTCAAGGGCCTTCCAGTGAATTGGGGTGTCGTTTCCATTGCGAGGAAGAGAGTCATTCCTGAGGCGAACGCGTTGGTTGTGCAGAGGTCAGTTCCCAATTGCCATATAACCAAAATAAAATAATGACTAAACTTGAAATTACTTATTCGTACAAAAGCAATCGAAAACTGATTATATGCAGCAGAAAAGTTAATGATTCATATATGTGTGTGTAATATATATATGTATGTACATACCTATGACGTATTATAGAATGAAAGACGCGGGAGCAATCTTGGTGGGCCAGACCAACTTGCCGGAGGCAATTTTCTACGCCGAAACTCATAACAACGTTTACGGAGTTACATCCAATCCACACGATCTGCGACGCACGGCAGGCGGCTCGAGTGGTGGCGAAGGGGCTGCGGTCGCGTCGCAGATGTCGCCGGTTAAATATTCAAATTAAACGGGATCATTTTAAAACTCTCTTTTTCTTGCTTCGTTTTATTTTCGTTTGTTTTCCCTAGTTCGGCATTGGAACGGATGGCGCTGGAAGTTCACGAATTCCCGCCGCGTTCTGCGGCTGCTTCGCTCTCAAGCCTTCGGCAGGTACGCGGGACATCTTCATATTATGCCACTCTGATCAACACAGAGTAGCAAAACGCGTGGGTGGAAATGAAGCTAGTTGATAACGGGGGAACCATTCGAGGCCTGATTCCGGGAGAGGGTCTGGAGCCCAAGATGGACGTTGATCCCGATGGTCGCGCATATGCTTGGACGGTCGGCCCAATCGGAAGGCATACTTCAGACATCAAGGAGATGTTCAAGGTTTTCTGTGACATTAGCACCTTCTTCGTTACCGTACCCTAGTAACCATAAGCCAAAGTCTGCAAGTACTCCAAAAATGTTTCTGTATCTATCGCCATTTGACTGTATTTGTGAGGTGATTGCGGACGATGTCGTGCGTAGTCCTGGCTTCGGATTAGATGCGCCAGTTGACTTGAAGAAAGTTCGCCTTTTCTACTCGGTCCCAGCGTTCACTCAGGCAGAATGGGTGGGATGCGACCAGATGGAAGCGCTCGTTTCGGTTTGCCGCACTCTTTCCACTTCATTCTGGCAACTTTCTTCAAATTGACACATATTCTTATTTGTCTGTTTTCTAAATATTTCAGGCTATGAAATTTCTGGAATCGAAGCTGGATACGCCGGCCGTTCGTCTTGATCCGCCTCTCCTTTATCGCATTCGGGAATTCGCATTCAATCGATATCAGTTCGGAAAGCCAGGATCGACTAGCCTCTGGGGCGTTACGCATGACCCGCCAGGCACTTATGACAAGGTTCTATTAATTACCTATTTATGTTGTGGGCTCTTGAGGTTGCAGGAGAAATTCCATGAATGTTTAGATGCCCTTCTCTCCATGGGAGTATGTGAGATGGCTGTGGGGCAGCTCGCAGCACAACCTCTTGCTGCTCGTGTGCAGCACGTACGAATGGCTCGGCGGTTGGGGATGGACGGCAGAACGGAAGGAGGAGGTTCGCTAAAGAGTTGAAAAAGATGACAGTGGGTTGGAGGAGATTGAAGAAGCTTTCTCTTTCAGCTACTCGAGGAGACAACGCGTCTCCAGCGAGAGATCGTGACAGCGTTGGGCGAGAATGGCGTGCTTCTGCTGCCGGCCTACCCGACCACGGCCAACTTCCACTACCAATCCGCCTCCACCTATCTCAACTGGCTCTACACTTGCATCGCTAACGTCCTCGGCCTCCCGGCCGTCATGGTTCCAATGGGCAAAGATCGGCATGGCATGCCAACGGCTGTCCAGGTTAATTTCACTACCGACCACATTTCAAATATCAGTACTTATGGAAAGTTTAAGATCCTTGGCGGACTGAACAAAGAGCCTCTCCTCTTTGCTATTTCTGAAGAACTGGAGAAGCAATTTGGAGGGTGGGTCAAAGTGAAATAAGACAGCTTGATAATACATATCTGTGACTTTCACTCTACGTATCTATTGTAGACAGCTTTTCAATAATATATGTGCTATGTATGTTTTAATTCCCGTTCACTATTTTGCTATTTATGTTCATTAAATAATGTTATCAAGCGGTTTTTTTTCAATCATAATTTTATGATAAAATATAATTTATCCTCTTGCTTGGTCAATGCATGTTTTCGTGGTTGTAACTTTTACAGTGTAGTTTTACTGCCCATCTGCGAGCCGATGTCCACTCTACTTCATTTTGCCAAAGTAGTCTTCTGCGCATTCTTATGGTGGAGTAATAGTAGTTGTAGCCCTCTTGGTGCATCCATACTCAATTAGCATGTGTTGCATGCCAGAGAGAGAGAGAGAGAGAGAGAGAGAGAGAGAGAAAGAGAAAGAGAAGCAAGATAAAGAGTGAGTGAAAGACATTCACTGTGCATCAGCAGTTGCAAAGTGCGCGCGAGGAAGGAGAAGAAGAAGAAGAGTAGAAGCCGTCAACAGTGGCCGGGCAAGGGAAGAATGGCGCCCCAGGGAACGGCTGCGCCCTCTTCTCTCGCACTGGAATATATTCGTGAGCATGGCAGTGCCGCCCAATCCATCCGCATCTATCATCACTCAACTCAACACTTTACTCACGCACGGCTTCTTCTTTAAGCAGAACATCCGCCTTGTTTGAAAGCATAATGAGTCATCAAACACACACACACAATCACACACATAAACACAAACTTGTGTGATCGAGGCGGATCGTGATTCAGCTGGATTGTCACTTTGATGATAAGAAGAGCATTAAATGTGAAATGAAACCTTGGAATCATTCTATACTCTGTATATTGTAGCAGGATATGTTTCCATGTGGAAAAGTGCCAAGTGCGATCGGGTAGCCCAGGATGGATAATCTTACAGATTATCCTAATGGTAATCTGCTGAAGAACGGTCCTGAATGGGAGAGTCCTGTTTTCGTTGTTCGCGCCTTATGATGGTAACTTTCATCTCTTCGCACCAAGAAACAGCTCAGATTCTATCATTTTTATACAGAAAGATTTACTTAATTCAAGTTTCCAAATGATAAGATAAGTAAAACAAATTGATATTAGACAAATTAAAGGAAAACTTTTCCGCATGAGATCTAGATCTACATGCTTGCGTCCTCTTTAACAAATGAGGTTCGTCGAGTGGAAATAATAACATTATGAACCATTGAATCGAGATAAAGTTCTGGAATTATGAAAAGACGCCAGGCAGTTGCCGGCAGTGGCTGAGATCTGCGGTAGAACAATGGTACAAATACGTATGTAAACACAAGCATATGGAATACAAACTAAACATAATGGGCAGGGTTTCAATAAATGCATGGCTAGTTACTATAAGGAAGTTGTTAGCTGGTAAAACTGCTACTTGAAAAGGTGCACAGAGACATGCCGAGTAATTGAACTAAGAAAAAACTCTAACAAATTAAAATCGAGTTGTAGACTGATTCTTTTTGTGTAAATTTTACGTTACTAATCGAGTTGCATTAACAAGTGGAGGTAAGCAAAGGCGCTCTAATTAAAATATATAATAATAGAACAAAGAAAATAGAAGAAGCGGGAAGAGAGATTGACAGAGAAGTGTAGAGTCCTCCGTTCATATGCCTAATACATTTCGTTGTGGGCATCGGTGACGCAGCCGCCGGCGCGGTCTCTCTGCGAGAAGCGCAGCACCTTGTCCATCACGCCCTCGTCCCACTCCTGCATTACCGTCTTGCCGTTGATCACCAGGCCGGGGTGTTCGCGGTCGGTCGGCTCGTCTTTTCCTGATATTATTACAACTTCTTTTCTTTTCGTTTAACTTCTTGACAGAATATGATGAACAAGGCTTCCAGAAAGACTGAATGTATTGATGTTAAGTTTCAGAGTTAGAACACATCAATTGTATGAGCGCCTGTGGCGAGAAACGGAGAAGAATACGGCATCTTATCTGCGAGATCCATCCGACTACAGATTCATTCCTCTCTCTCTCTCTCTTTCTCTCTCTCTCTCTCTCTTCTCCCCCCTTCTCTCCCCCATTTCCTTCTCTCTTCCCTCTCTTTCCTCTCCTCTCCTCTTCTCTCTCTCCCTCTCTCTCTCTCTCCAGGCTCCCAGTTCAATTTCCGGCCGTGTTATGTAAGGAGTAGCCGTGTTGATGGGTCGGAGATGATGCGTCATGATGATAGCAATCTGCGGGCAGAGACTCGCCAGGCAGCGACAGGTCATTCTTGCACCCCTCCCCTCCCTCACCCAATCTCCGAATCAAAGTGAGCTGTCAGAAGAGGGGCAGAAGATGAGAATGGGCCTTTGCTGCTAATGAATAGGTAGCATTCCTGTTAATCTATCGCTCATTAATAAAACTACCGCTGAGCCATGAAGCCTCTGGCTATTTCGAAACAAATATGATAATGCCTTAGAAAGGAGATGAAGATGACGAAAATTCAAACCGAGCAGAAGATACCGCCGGCCGACCTTGACGCGCGGACACTTGCACGAGAGCGCGGCGGCCGGCTGCCAGAGGTAGAGCTGGCCGCGGCGGCCGCGCAGTCCCTTCTTCAGCACACTCTCCACGATGATCGTGTAGCGCGCCCAGCCAGACTCGACCAACTCGCGGCCGACCACGTGCACTTGCAGGGCTGTCAAGTATTGGATTCAGAAAACTTCACTAGGAAAAAAATTCTTTACAACTCAAAACACTCAAAATACCCGTTATTCTCAACATACCGTAATCTCTGCGGCAGAATTTCTTCTGATTAAGTCGCTTTGGTGATGATCGGCATTTGGGGCAGCGGTCTGAAAAAAAATGCCACTTGTGACAACCGCTTAGCCGGTGAATCGTGATCCCCTTGTTCAGCTGGTTTCGCAATTGCTAATTATAATTCAGAGCCTTCTTTCTCCTTTCTCTTCTAAGCCACTCTTTCCCCATGCCCTCAAGGTTTCATTCTGACTAGACTCTCTTTGCGGTACGAAGTGTCTATGCAATCTTTCTCGTAGCAGGCAATCAGAGCCAATAGGATTAGCGGCAGATCAAGTAAAGGTCAAATAAATTTGGCGACTCCGTCAAACAGAGCACCTGATTTCCCTGCCTTGTTTTTAGATATAAGTATGTATGTACTTTAAACATTCTACTTTAAACTATTTTGTTCTTTTCAATTGCCTCCAACTCTCCCATATTTGGAACTGTCAATATCTACGAGAGAGCGAACCGCGATGATGAGTCTCGTGGCTGTCATCGTCGATTCCTCTGGTGGCAATGCCTGCAAGAAGTTGCTTCTTCTCTAGAAGGGTGGGAATGTCTTGGACGAAAGCAACAAGATGAGAGTGATCTTCTCCTGTTGACAGTGTGCTCCGCGGGCCCCTTTGATAATGGATGCAAGTTATGCATAAGCACCCCTTGTACATTTGCTAATCTTGCGCAGATTAAGCAGAGAAGAAGAAGAGAATGGAAAGGAGAGCAGGTTCGAATGGGAAGGGGAAACTCATGTCTCTCTGTGCTCTTATTTGAAGATGGGAACAAGGTAAATGGAGTGGCCGAGGGTGTCATGGGAATTAGAGAGAGAGAGAGAGAGAGAGAGAGAGAGAGGGAGAGAGAGAGAGAGACGAGCATAGTGCGGAGAGACAAGAAGGGAAGCTGGTAATGGGAGATGGTACATACAAGAATGAAAAGCGTCACGTCCCGAAGAAAGCGTCGGCAGTTTGTTACGGAGATTGGGAGAGAGAGAGAGCGAAAGACGGAGAGAGGAACTAACGTATGCAGGGAGTGATGGTTGAGCGACTCTGCTGGAAGCCCTTGGCGCATCGGTTGCAGAGCACGCCAGTGACTCCTGGCTTGCACACGCACTGCCCGGTGGTCTGGTCGCACCCCTTGCCTAACGAACCGACTGGATGGCAGTTGCACTCTGCAATCACAAAAGGCGCGAGTCTCACATAATCGTGTTCAGAAACGGCGAGAACATCTATTCTGAGAGACAAGACAGAGTCCAAATCTAATTCGTAACGAGTGGAATACCAAATGGTAAGAGAGACCGAAACTCGTGATGTATGCATTTAATTCTGACGAAATGAAGAAAAGATGTATATACTATATGTTTTTTTAAGATGTACTGATTATATTTTATGATAAAATATTTTGAATTCGAACGTTCGGATCCCCGACAAAGGGTGCTTTTTTTTCTTTGCAGCTTCGTGCCTGTGCGTTCGAGGTGCTTGTGTAATTCCGGCCGGGGAAAGCTTCATCAATCTCTGTTACTCATGTGCCATTGGAATCAGCTTCAGCCTCTCCCCCTCCTCCTCCCCTTCCGACTTTTCCTCCCTATCACTGAACAATCGATGCATCATCACTCGCAGGAGCCAATTTGTCGGACTTCGCCAGAACAGTTGCATCGGAGGAATGAAAGAAGCCCTCGGGCACTGAGACAAGTGGCTTCTCTACACCCTCAGCTGCTCTCCGAAACCAATTCCACACCCCATTTCCTCACACTCCTCTCGACCTTTTATACTTCTCTCTCTCTCTCTCTCTCTCTCTCTCTCTCTCTCTTTCTCTCTCTCCTCCCGTGCTGGCCGGCTTCATCACAATTGTGTTTCTGTCCACTGGCAACATCTGACAAATGACCGATTACCTCACCGAGAGGAAGAGTTGTCAGTATTGTTGTCATGTTGCTCAGTCTCTTCAGTATTCCTGCCGGTCCCCTCAGACCCATCCTTGCTGATCCCATTATGGGGAAGAGAAGGAAAGAGAAGAGAAGAAGCGTGGAATTACGACTGAGGAAGAAAATGGTTTTTTTTCTATGAATAGAATATAAAAAGACGGCGAAATGCGCTCGTTGTGAATCCCGGTAAAATCCAGGGGTGATGTGAATGAGAATGGCTACGCTTCGAAACGCTCCATTGATATCGGCAGGTGTAAGCGAGGTGTGATAGACACACAGGCATGAACTGCTTGTTAGAAGAGGTGAATGTGAGGGGGAATGGGGAAAGGGAAAGAGGGAGAGAGACAGAGAGACAGAGAGAGAAAGAGAAACACACGGAGACAGAGAGAGAGAGAAAGAGAGGCACAAAGAAAGAGACCTAGAGAGAAAGACAGAGAGAGAGAGACAGAGAAAGAGAGGAACACGGAAAGAGCCTATTTTAGTGATTAGAAAAAAGAGGCAATCGGCATCTGAAGCAATAAATACCTTGCGCCTGAGAAATCCTTAGCTTCTGCGCATGTTCTGAATACTTTGAAAATCGAAGATGTATATGTTTTGGAAGGGTTCACAAAGTGCAGCTTCCATTTTCCGCTGACTACTGTACTCTGTTCGCGCATGAAGAAGAGAAGAAGACAACTCGATGATCGATGCCCACAAGCAACTGGTCCAAATATGCAAATGCGCGAAGGAGGTCTCTGACCCTTCCCTTCTTCATCAACACGAAGAGGCCACGGAGCCTGTCAGATCGCCATATATCATCAGCCAACCACCAAGGGCCAGCCTGGCTCACTCTCCTTTTCCAGCTTCTTTAGCTTATTATATGAATGGAAACCCGTGTCATCTGCTCTAAAATTCAACGCTTCAAGAAAATATTTGCCTTTGAACCGTAGGACTACAATTTCAAATCGCTTTACGCAATACTACGCATACGCTCGATGATTGCGCCATAAAGAGACTTGAAGGGTCATAGGAAGAGAGAGAGAGAGAGAGAGAGTGAGAGAGAGACAGAGAGAATGGCTATTTCAAGTAGCCTTGTCATTGGACTTTAGGCAAACCCCTCCATTGCAATGTTCATTCGGGAGAAGCTCGAGAATAGCCCTCTTCCTTCTCTCAATGCACATACAGGCTGGGACTGGTGTGAAACACAATTAAGCTGTCCCTAGGCACTGATGGCCATGGAAATGTGGACCAGAAAATGAAGAAGATATATTGTGCGTAGGTAAATAGGGTTTAGAATAATAGGCGAAATATTAACAAGAACACTTTTCTTTCCTTTACTACTTCCCATGTTTGGATGCAGAAGAAGGAGACAATGAGAGAGTATGCCTTCTCTGCTCAAATGCGATTAGTTGGAAATGGCGAAGAGGCTGCGCATCCCCCGCCCCAGGTCCACAAGACTTCGCCCCTCCATTTCACTGACCGCTTCCCGCAGGTTCACTTCCATTCCATGTTGCCTTTCGGCAACCCACTTTGAACGAAAATGAAAACTCAGCCCTTGTGAATCGAGAGCCGCACTTTCGCCCCTGAGACCCAAAGGAGCTCCGTCGGTTTTCCCAGGTGCAGAAGAAAGCAAACACAGAGAAAGGGAGAGAGTGGAAAAGTGAATAGAGGAGAGAGATAGAGAGAGAGAGAGAGAGAGAGAGAGAGCGAAGAGTGAGAGTGATAGTGACCACGTCGGCATTCCCCCTCCTTGCCAGATTCAAGGACTTGCTGACTACCTCCAGTAATGGCAAAAAGAAGGACTTGGCTAACTCTGACAAATGAAACACGATCGAACGTCTTGTTCAGTTGTCCAGTCCGGAAATTGGATTGAGAGAAAAATTTCTAGGCTCTTTTTTTTTAACACAGCGGGAGCTATGCTGAGTCAAAAAAGAAGTGGTTGTCAGCAAAGAGAAATTGGCGGCTCATTGCCAGGCGGCGTTCGCTGTGGTCACCTCTGCTCTACTCTTCTTGCAACTTTTCAGCATGCCTTCTCTCCGAGCACTCCAAGGTGTCTGCGCGATATTATGCTAATGAGGTCACGCGATGGGTGGGGGAGCGGGCATCAAAAAAGAGAGAGAGAAGGTGTCAGAAATGAATGTCTGAACTGGCCAGCAGCAGCTGCATGCAGCCTGGACAGATTGAACACTATCCTTGTGGCTACTAGAGAACAGATATTTGTTAGCCAGACTGAGGTCGCACAAAGAGGAAGGAACAGCCAAAGGAGAACGCTTGCCTCCGATTGGATTCGAATGGAAGAAGACACGATGCAGTTACATATGTATGTATTTTAAATGATTGGACTGCATTTCGATGAACATAATTAGTGGGTGAAAGATCATATGTACCTAAATATTATATGAATTCGCGATACACGCATACCTTTGCAGACTTTGCGATGAGTGAGTGGCTTTTCGGGGTCGCGGAAGAAGCCCGGCCGGCACATGTGGCAGTTGCGGCCGGCCGTGTTGTGGCGGCAGTTGATGCAGACGCCGCCGGAACGGCCGCTCGACAGACGGAAGAGCTCCGGGTCGAAGCGGCAGCGCTTCGCGTGCAGATTGCAGTTGCAGGCTGCAATTTTATTTTGTTTTGCTTCGCATTTTACTGTTTTTTTTATATTTTCGTGTTTTGTTTTACTTTTCTGTGTTCTGATTTCCAAAACCCCGTTCATCTTCCAACAACTGCTTATGAGATTCTGTTGATGATCGTAGCAGTTTTGTCGGGGAAGCCATCGCATCCTTCCATTTCTAGCCTGGCCGGCCGCGCGAGTGTTCAATTTATGATGCGCCATCTGTCAGCAGTGTCTTCTCTCTCTCTCCTTCTCTAATGTCTTCTGTCTCTCTCTTTCTCTATCTCCCTATCTTAATCTCTCTCGCATCCTCTCTCTCTCTCTCTCTCTCGCTCGCTCTCTCGCTCTCTCTCTTTCCCTCCCTGTCTCTCTCACGCTCTCTGCTCTTATGGTAGTCGAGTACGAATAAAGCCGGACGCTTCACACTCCCGCTCTTGTGCCATTTTCGTCTCCTTTTCCTGTATCTTGTTTATCCGGCGCTTCCATAGCCTGGCAGGCGCTAATGATAGGGTGTTGAACAATGCTGCGGAGAAGCTTCTCTCCTCGAGGTGGACAGAGGCAACAGCAGGTGTGTGAATGCCTTATGAGGAGGCTGCACAACAAGACAGCCCCCTTCCCTTCACTACTACTCTGCACACTGTACCGGTCTCGAGGTCACAAGACCGTCCTGATTTGGTCGCTGGAAAGGAACCGAAATTTCATGAAGAGAGAGAGAGAGAGAGTATTCTTTTGTACCCTTGACGAGGAAGAATGATTTGTGTTAGGTAGAATGAAGGAAGAAGGAAAGGAAAGAGAATGTATGCCAGCTGATGGAGGAGGAGAAGAAGAAGAAGCGGTGGTAGAAGAGAGTGGATGAGTGATGTGATTACCGTGTTCATTCCCCTCTCCTACTCTCTCTCTCTCTCTCTCTCTCTCACTCTCTCTCCCTCTTACCCAAACTCGACCGAATCTGAGAAAAAGGAGTGAGGAGGTTTGCCATGAATGAGAGTGAATGAATGCATCGCATGAGTGCGCAGAGGAAAAGCCGAGTAGCCGACAGGCTCTTCTCATTGCCAGAGGGCGGCTGCTTCCTCTCATCCTTCTTATCACTTCACAACAGTTCTACCACTAATTGTGAGCACTTATAATCTTGTTAGAGCAGAATAACTGTAAGACGGAGCAGTAGATGTTGTGATGAGAAGCTATTAGAAAGGCGAGCATGAAATCCCCACTCTGTGATATTGCAGCGGCTTTAGTCACTCACCTTGCCCATGGTGAGGTGTCTTGTCTGGAATGAGGCCTCCTTTGAGTACAGCCCTCCCGCGGTGCTCGATCCCCCCCCCCTTTCTTTACGGTTCTCGCTCTCTTCTCTGGCCGGGTGTCCTTTCACGCTCATCGTCAACTTCTCACTCGCTTGCATTGTACTCCAGAGGGGGGGGTGGGTGGACGAGAAGTGGCACATCTCAGCTAATTCTTGCCTTCTTTCTCGCTCTCCCACTCGCTCTCACTCCCTGGTTTTGCAAACCACGGCTGACAGTAAACATAAGCTACTAGGTGGTAGCTCTATCCTCACTGATAGTCTTGCGTCTGTTTAACAAAATTGAAAGTATCTTCACAGATCCTATATACAAGAAATCACATTGATGAATCTTTTTAGGCTTAAAATAAAGTTGGATTGAAAGGCTAATCAGCTTGAAAAACTACTGAAAGTACAACGAACCGACGCATGCATTGGCACTCGTGGCAGTGGCGCGTGCCCACGGGCGGTCGTAGTGGAAGGGCTTGCACCTCTCGCAGTCCGTGCCAGCTGTGTTGTGCTTGCAGTCGCAAGTGATCTGCAAGAAGGAGAGTGAATAGAGAGAGAGAAAGAGAAAGAGAAAGAGAGAGAGAGAGAGATAGAGAAAGGGAGAGAGAGAAAGAGAAAGAGAAAGAGAAAGAGAAAGAGAAAGAGAGAGAAAGAGAGAGAGAAAGAGAGAGAGAAACAGAAAGAGAGAGAGGAGAGAGACTCTAGACACACCTTTCCCATCTTGTCGTAGATGCATCTCGACGCGTGCCCGTTGCACTTGCAGCGTCCACCGACAGCCAGCTCCCCGAGAGAGTAAAAGTACCTCTGGCGCACTGAGTCCTCGGGATCGGTCGCATTCACCGGAGGAACCTCGTTCGTCAGGCCGTACAGCTCAGCCTGAGTGGTGTCAACAATTAGTGAAGCCAGGCTGACCATGGAACAAGAAGTCTGACTTGATCGGGACTAAGACGAGAGAAGACGACTCGGATGTCTGTGGCGGTGACCCAGTCTTGGAGGACGGGCGACTGCTCAAACTGCATGGCGGACGGGCGATCCTCGAGGAAGGGGAAGGCGATGCGATTGCCGGCGGGCGCGAGGGTGTGCGAGCTCGTGCAGCGCGCTTCCTGTGTATGTATATTTTTTTACCAAAGTAATTTTTCGCCTTCCTCACCCCTTTTCTGATCTGACTAATGGAATGTCATCACTGTGAAGCATCTCCATCCAAACTCCTCTGCTTTACAAGTTCCACTCGTCCCGGAAGAAGGCACAACTTTCTCCCCCATTGTCCCCTTTCTCTTTGCACCTTCCCTCTGCAGTTTACTCTTCGCTCATCACTCACCCCGCCAGCCACTTCCGGTCTCAATTTTCATCTCGCGATCAGGCGGCCATGTTCGAATTATCATAAGGTTGATTCAGGTAAGAGATGCCAAGGTGAAAGAGAAAACGAAGGAGAGTTAGAAAGAAGAGAGCGCGAGAAGGAGAGTCACGAAGGCCATGAGGAAGAGAAATGCACAGTGAGAACACTGCCGATTCACTGGTGAAATCAGAATCTTAAGCAAACATGAGTGTGAATACAGGTAGGGGGAGAGAGATGCTTTGCATGACAGTCTTGTGAATCAGATGTTGCTCTTATGATTTTTAAGTTTAGTGTAGGCTTTATAATAAAGGGCAAACATTGTTTGTTGAAAGACGTGCTGGAGCGCGTTTGCAAGAGTGGCTGCCATGCAGAAGGCATCAAAGAAGAAGCTGCAGGAACGGCTGGCTATGTGGATGAAGGATCCTCTCATACTACACACGCTGCGTGTGTTTTAGTCTTCTCCTATCCTGTGCTTTCTTCGTCTTCACAAGCGTCATTTTGTCTGTGATGACTGGCCAACTGTTTCTTCTTGTGTGCTTGTTGTGTGTGCGTGTTTGTGGCTGGCTCACTGGCTGCTTGGTGTGTATGAGCGGGCCTGATGATGGCAGAGGCCACGACAGTGTTTGCCTCCTCTCCCATCCCACCACTCACTCCGATCTGTCGTCTCTATTCATAGGGAGAGAGAGAGTAAGAAGTATGGAGATATTCTGGGAAGGCAGACATACATATATCTATGCGAGATCCTACTCCAGACTGTCAGCGATAGTCCCTCTGGAACGGTACTACTCGCGCATGGCTTCTTTCTCTCTTTGCCTTTTCTGGCTCCAACTCATATTCACAATAACACACCAAAACCACTAGACTCGAGGAGATTGACTGCATTGAGAAATACCCAGGGCGTTCTTGTTCTGTTTTAGACATCACAGACACTGCGAAACTTGTATTTCTACAAGTGGGGAGGAGATGTTCAGCCGACCTGTTCATTATGCTTTCCAATCTTGGCGTCTGGCTTGCGTCCGAACATCTTGGCACACTCGGTCGAGTAGAACTGGAAAGGCGTCCACGTCTTACCGTGGTCGGCTGACTTGTACAGCGCCATTGAATCCGGCAGCCGATTGCAGAACTGGAAGGATTAGCCACACTCGTCATTCTCTCACTCCCACACACGCTCTTTCGCCCCCCCCCCTCTATTCCCCCCACCATGTCATTCTTCTCACAGCTCAGACGTAAATAAGTAGCGTTTTGCGCTAAGTACATCAAAAGACATACACAGTAAGTCAATAACAATACTAATGGAGATGGTAAACGGAAGTGAGTGTAGTAGTAACCTGCATGGAGACATAGGTGAGCTCAAACTTTTTGCCGAGTGAGAGAGTGAGAGTAACGTTGCGTGGATAAGCCATAGAGGGCTCGGAGACCCAGCAAGTCATGTTTTGCGAGTTGTTGAGGTCGGTGAGGAAGGAGGGCGGATGGGCGAGGGAAGGGCTCGATGCATCGCACAACGCGCACTCCTCTCGCATCATGCCGTCTGGACCTTCTTTTGTCGAGCAAAATCTGAAGAAAATATCCAATTATAGCATGTCCACTTACTTTCTACATAATATGGCTGTTTTGAACTTTAATCACAAGTCTCAGGCATGTAAATAATAACGGAATTGTCGTTATGGATTACTGTGGCACAGGAGCAAGGGATAATCCCTTTTCCTCCCAACGCGGATCTCACACAATACCCCCTCGATAAGATCAATCATTTTTGCTCTCCGGATGCGCGCTGCTCTTTTGGCATTTGCGACCGCAATGGAGCTGAATGGAAGAATCGGCCGGGCCACACCGTTAATCCGCCATTTCTCAAACAGAAACAGTAGAGAGGCCGGAGATTGCGCCATTGTCTTTCTCTCTTCCTCTTTGGATCACTTAAGTTCCCGAAGAGGCCCGCCGCTGTCGCCAGGGAGGAAGTGCCGTTGCCCTCATTCGTCTACTTGTATCCTGGGCGAGATTGAGACATCTTAGCCCCATTGTCGTATCAAGCCAGCCAACTGCTACCTACTCTGACATCTCTCTCTCTTAATCTATTATCCCTCTTTTGCTCCATCAAAAGTAGCCGTCTTTCTCTCCTCAGAGCTGGCCCTATGATGTAGTGAACACGAGAGACAAGGCCATAAGTGCTCGGCCAATTCCCGCCGCCCCCAAAATGACAATTACAAGGTCTTTTCTTCTTCTTCTTCTTACTGTTTTAGGCTGGTCAATCAAACACAGAATTTGCGCCTTTTCCCTGCTGACTTTGTTTCAGTAACAAAATGTGGTTGCAAAGCGGGAGGTCCGAGAATTGAATTTAATCGACTGTCAGTGAACGCAACTTGTTTCGCGGCCAGGTTGGAAGTCATAAATGTCTGCCCCAAGCTCAGCCATTGAAATGGCTTTTGATAATCCGGCCAAAAGCGCATCGCATTTAGCATTGGACGGAAGGAAGAGCGAAAAGTGCTCACAAGCTGCAGCTTGTTTACCTAAGATTCCTTCGTCATGGTGCACAGTGGCAGGGAAATGGTCGACAGGCAATTCTCAGAAAGAGAGTGAGTGATACGGAGAGACAGAGTGAAATATAGAATGAAAAGAGAAAGAAAGAAAGATAGAGACGAACGAAGACATGCCTCGTTTGGGGTAGGCAAGGCGCGAAAGGACCAAAGAATCGTGCTTGGAAATGAAGAGAAGAGAAAAGATGTAAGGAGAGAAGGTGAAGAGAGAGAGTAATCAGACTAGAGAGACGCACAGAAAGAGAGCGAAGTCAGCTGCAGTCAGCAAGCAACGACAATGCAACAGAAGAACGAAGTACGCGCCTAGGCTGACCCCTCAGGACGCCTCTGTCTCATAGAAGAAAAGTGACAGAGAGAAAGAGAGAGGGTATCAGAGAACGAAGGAATCGGTACAGGCTTGACAACAACAAATGATCCCGTTTACAATGAACCAGCACATCGACGTGTGGTCACGTCTGAGAAGGTTGCAGAAGGATGTCTAAGAATAGAGACTCAGTGGGACGTGGAATAGAGGATGGAATGGACTTTGAGAAGGCAACTTGATCACAGAGGCATGTTAACAAAACGTATAATGATGATAGAAGAATTAAGATGGCTGACCTGGTTGGTCCATTAATTCCACAAGTGTCGGAGGCGACGACCGGCTTGCCAAAGGCGGCATTGATGAACTCGGGGACGCAGCGGACGGGCCGGCCGGCCGTGTCGAGGCACGCGTCGTGGTCAGGTTCGCGCATCGAGAACTGCGAGAAGTAGGCGGCATTTGAGTAGGGAGAGAACAGGATGACGAGCAGCAGAAGGAGAAGGCGATGGTGATCCACAGTCGTCGCGCCTCTCGCGCCCGCCATCTCCACTCTCCGTCTGGCAGTCAATCTCGAGCGGCTCTCTCACTTCTCAATTGTATACAATCATTTCCTTTATTTAAAACAAGCATTCATTACTTTTTGATACTGATTATAGAAAAAAAATCGCACCATTGCATCTACGATAAAAGCTTAATTGTGTGCGTACTAATTTCTCAAAACAGGCCAGAATAATAAATGTCCTAGTCAAGAGGAATGGCAAGTACAAAATGTATATCATCGAGCGAAAAATTACGCGTTCATCATCATAATCATGGTGCTCAAAAAAGTGATAAAATTCTGCTTGCCCTGAGCTTCTAGAGGACAAACTAGATGCAGGCGTCGATGAGGGCGTAAGTAGAAAGAAGAAGAACAGCGGACGAAAAGGGGGCGGGGTCGGGAGAACCTCCCCCACCACTCTCTTCTACTCCCTGCTTACCGCCTTTCCCTTGCTGCAACCACGCCTGCCAAAATAACTGAGAGGAGATGGAGAGACATGGACAGGGAGAATGAGAGAGCAGAGAAAGAAAGAAATGGAGAGAGAGAGGAGGGAAAGAGTAACTGCTACGGTAGGTGCCAGATTGTGGCGGCCACCCGCAGAAACTCCGGATGTGCGCTCACGCCAACGCTGGCCGGTCCTCCAAGATGTCTGCGAAGATTAATCTGGGAAGTTTAATATTATTCATGAGTCGGGCGTGTGGCAGCAAGCCTTGCACTGCATGCGCAGATGATGATGAGATCTGCATTGGAGCAGCTTCTCCTCAAGGCTTCTCTCTCTATCTTTCTCTCTCTTTCTCCCTAGCTCTCCCTCTCTCTTTCTTCTTCTCTCTCTCTCTATCTCTTTCTTTATCCCTCCCTCCCACTATCTCTCTATCTCTCTCTTTCTCCCTCGCTCTCCCTCTCCCTTTCTGCCTCCCTCTCTCTCTCAATCTTTATCTCTCCAACAACGACCTCTTTCTCACTCGCAACACATGCATTACCATGAGGAAGATGTGTACTTCCGGACAAGGGATACAAAACAAAGAAGATATCCTTCTTATCTACGAAGGTACCTACCATGAAATATAGTTGTGGATGATGCAAACGTTGCATTATGTAGAATGGAGTGCTGACACATGCTGAAGACTCGGCTGGCTCACCTCTACCCATTCATTGTATGGGATACGCCGCCGAACAATCCACCCTCCATCTACGCGGGTTTCTCTGTCTTCGTTGCATCACCGAGACCGGATGCGATCGGTGCGTCCTTATCTGGCTAACAAAACTGTTTTTTTCTCTTCTTCAAATTCCAAGCACTCAACACATGTTAACCTTACTAAGTACAGAGCAGGAGCTTTACTTGAACAGAGCCACGATAGTAAAGACATTGGCTGTAAAGCACCACGACGATCATTCCAGCCACATGTACTAATGAGATGCTGTTATCATCTGGAGCGAGATGAGGTCCCACTCGGTGGTACTTCCTCTTATCATTTGTACGTGCAGCAGTGAGTTATAGGGGAAGGCCCGTTTGCTGGCTCCCCTCCAACCCTTCCGCCCGCTGCCTGTGTCACGCACTCTCTCTCTTATCATCACCACTCCCCCGTGTATTCTTTATTCTTTCAATTACTATCCCAGGCAAAATCGGGAAAACATTCCAGGAAACCAAATGACAGCTCGAGCTACGGACAAGCCATCTGAAGAGGAGCGGCTTTCTCTGCGTCTGCACAAGTCAAGCAGTCATGTCAGCTCTTCCGATGGATGCACGGTATCATCGATTGTTTTTTACTTCTTCTCCTTTCTGTAGTCTGCTCTTTCAAGTAACTTAAACATGTGAAATTATTATTTTTATTACGAGTTTACGAATTAAATGATTGTAAATCACTAGCCTTCAGGACAAAGGCAAGAGTCTGTTGTCGCTGCAGCCGAGCGAAGTGGTGACATTCGCAATTCTCGGCCTCGTGAACACGGCGAACATCTCGCTCGTAGTGTTCAAATTCTGGGTGGCAATGCAATCTGGCTCCTTCAGTATTTCCAACTCCACCCTGGAGACCTTTGGTGATATCTTCGTCGGGGCACTTATTCTCTTTATGAAAATTCAGGTAAAACTTACGAATTTGAACAAAGCTGTAGAGAACGGTTATATTCAATATATACAAGCATAGAACAAAAATAGCTGCATATTTTCATATCTAGTCATATATTTAAATGAACGATTGTACCAAAACAATTTACAAGGCTCACTTTATAATGCGAAATGTTTAAGGCGAAGTGGTTTTCCAAGAGCAAGTACCCGCGCGGACGCGCAATGGAGAGCATGTCAACGGTATGTTTGCTGTTGTTTTTTCCTCTTTTAGAAGTATAAAATTTTTATGGACACCTTTGATATATATGTCGTCGGAGTACATAAAGTTGCAGGCATATTAAAGAGGATGTCGCTTTAGCTGATGTATGCCCATATATATATATATTTGCATGAATTTATATATGTAAAACATATTAGATACATCCTACCGGATGGAATCATAATGATAATGTGCCCGATAACAATGATTCCTATTCACGTGAGCTCTTCGGTAGGTGATCGCTGCTGTGGTGATGATCGTGCTGGCTCTCCTGAATGGCTCCGTCAACGTGGACAAGTACTTCTTCGACCGCTTCAACCCACATCTGACGAACACTCATCAGCTGGTCATTCTGGCGAACATTGTCGTCAAGGTCTTGCTGTTGGCTGCTTGCTTTCTGTCAGTGCCATTCCATGACTGACACTTCAGCTATTCATAAAGGCTGCTGTTTGCAGGCAGCGGAACGAACCGCAGATAAGAGTGCTCCTGAAGGATCAATTGAACGACGTTTGCACTAACTCGACTACGTTGATCTTTGCTCATCTGACTCAATATAACAAGGCGGGTGTTGAAGACAACCGTTCGAGTGAAATGAGATACATAGAAAGGAATGGAGAATATTTGTAGCATTTCGACATAGTCGGGGCATTGATTATCTTCGGAGTGATCATGTATTGCTGGCTGCCACAACTCATCAACCACTGCAGTAAAGTTCACGGAATTGAGGCTAAGGAGAAACTAAAAGAGCAAATTCGAGAGGTCAGATTATTATTTTTTTATTTTCTCGTCCTTTTCTTCTTACATATTTCACGAATTGCTAATTTTGATAGCTTCTGCTAGTACATTATTAAATATCTGAGGCTTATTCATTCTCACGATTCGTTATACTCTAAAATTTCGCACTGTGGTGTCTATTTTGAGGACTTCGGCGGAATTTTGAATATACATTTCTGAAGGGGCTTAAATATGTTAATTTTGGTTTGACAACCTTTTGTACCGTGAAACATAGTGTACGAATATTTTGTGAGAAAGTATAGTTTGCTCCGTGATGTCATAGTTAAAAATACGACAATTATATAAGAGTATGTCACATTAATAAAGTAAGGAGCTTCTTAAGGTTATCGATGCAAGCGGGTTTGTTACGGACCCGGATATTATGGCATATCATCGAGGAGAATCTGTGATCGTCGAGGTCTGCCTACTTTTCATAAAAACACGAATTTACTAATCATTACCATTTTCATGACTGAATTCCCGCAGGTTGACTGCATAGTCCGTAAGGATCTTCAGCTGACCGCAAATGCTTGTCGTCTTCAGCTCGAGGAAAGTTTGAGAAAGCTTCCCTTTGTCAGCGTTGCTCTCGTACGTGATCTTACGGAGTCAAAATCATCCGCAAATTCCGCTCCTGAATTCTCTGACACTTCAGGCAGAATATGCGACACATGCGATACTGGTGCAATTGTGTAGTATGTTATTGATTTTTTAATGTTCTTGATGTTATGTATGTTCCTGAATTTGTTTTTTTTTACAATTTCTACAATGCAACTTTAACTGTCCACAATAACTTTCATTTGACTACATAAGGTACATACGTTTCTGAACGGGTAGTTTGCATAGCTAATTGTAGGGCAATTGTCTTTTTTATATTACATATTTGCAGTGACCAAAGAACAGCTGTGCCAAAAATGTTCACCTTTTACGTGTTCACAGACGACTTCCCGCATTTCTCTGACGAATGTCATTTACGAATGCATTGTGGAGTAAAGTGCGACTATTTGGGGAGGTTGCGCAAAGTCAAAGTGGAAGAAAGCGTGAGCGGAAGTAGACTAGAGAGTAATCTGAAGCCTGTTTGCATAGTGCATTTCGCTCTTCTCGATGTCCACTCGTCGTGGCCCCAAGGCTCCCCTGAGTAGGCTTCTCCTTCAATTCCATCCACAAAAGGAGAGAATTATAGCTCGTAATTGTATCGATAATAATATTGGACTATTATCATTTCTGAATAAAGCACTAACGATTGAATCGAGCAACTTTTCCATTCAAGAGTTCGAAAGGCAACATGGTATGATGTCGTCGTGCTAGTGTTTAGTCTTGTTAACGCTACAAAGCACTTGGAGCAAACAAATGAAGGTTTATAATTATCACTTTTGACATTTTAGATGTTTTTTTTAAACATAAATTCCCTGTGAAATATTGCATGTACATATATTCAATTACGTCAACGTTTCTTTACACCGTGTCGCCGAGTTTTGCTGTGCATATGTCGTTCATATGTATATCATTAAAGAGAACGAGAAGGTGGAGGAAGTTCTAGAAGAGAAAAGCAGAGGAGAAGCAGAGAAGTGGCTCATTCGGGACCACGGAAGGCTAGCCACGGCTGGCCGGCGGCACATCAAGCGATTGGCTTAATGGCCAATAGCGACGTCCCCGGGCTGCACGCGCCGCTTGACGTTGCTCTCTCCACTCATGCACCCTCCTCCGTCACTCGCTCCCTCTTCACTTCTCTTTCGAAGGCTTGCGACGTTGCAAGAGAGACAGAGAAAGAGAGAGAGAGACAAAGAGAGAGAGAGAAAGAGAGATGGAAAACAAGAGTGAAAGAGGCAAATAAGAGAGGCTGGCCAGGGGCGTAACAACACTTCCCTCTAATTATCCGAGCACTCTCCTCTTTTGAATGTGCGACGACTCGGTTAGGATAACTTGGCGTGAGCAGCGCGTATGCAAGTGATCGGAAGGGATAAACGAGCGCATAGAGAATGAGACGAGAGAGAGAAGGATAGAGGGAGAGGCAAGAGGGAGAGAGAGAAGGAAAAGGGAGAGAACGGGAGAGAGATAGAGAGAGAGAGAACGGAGGAGAGAGAAGGATCGAGAGAGAAAGCAAGAAGGGAGGGAGAGAGAGAGAGAATCTGACGACAAGCCCCCATTGAGTCCCTAATCGGCGCTTTTCCGCATACCTCCTGTCTTTCGACAAGTGCCTTGATGGGATCGGCTGCTCTCGCTTGCTGTCTCGCTTTAAGTCTAACATTAATGCTATCTCTGCCATCCACTCACTAACTATACAGCTCACATCCATCTTACCTGACCTATGTTTGAAGTTGGTGTTAGCTATCCAGAGTGCAAAAGGGTAAATGATTACGGAAAAGAAAAATAAATAAAGCTGGGTGACGTTTACGTTTGTTGTGGTCTCTTTTGGGTGTGTGCGAGAGGATACTGTACTGACGAGTTGGTGACGATGAGTGACTGACTAGAGACGAGTCTGGTCACGGCAGTCTGTTTTCGTCGTGGTGGTGGTGGCCCATCAACGGAGCATGCACGATCCTCCTCTTGATAGATGTCTGTGTGTGTGTGTTGGCTGAGCATTGATGATGCCATCCATCCAACCGTCACACTCCCTCCCAGATACCCTTTGTCACTTCTTCTCTGCCATTCCTCGCATTTCCTCTTTCTCTCTCTCTCTCGCTCTCTCTCTCTGATTTTTTTTAATTTCTTTAATCGAGGAAACGCGAGGCTAAGGTGTTCTCGGAGGCTACACGCGTAGTCCGCTTTATTCCTTCTACTTGTGATGAAGCAGTTATATCCTCTTCTTCTCTGCAATCATTCCCTTGACAATGCATTAGAATGGCCTCGTAGATGCCGTTAACTTTTTCTTCTTCTTCTCTCTCTCTCTCTCTCTCCCTCTTTCTCTTCTTCTCTCTCCCTCGAGCTTCATAGACATCCAAGGAATTCACGCCTTGCCGAGTGGCACGAAAAGAATAACAATTACGCAGAGCTGAAGTGCCTTCTCGTTCACTCACATACGTTTGCCCTTCTCTCTTTTCTGCCATATTCACACTCCGTTTCTCGAACTCCTCTCGCACTTCCGTGTCGGTCACATTTTATCAACAGTACATATTTCATGCTTCTTTTTATAATGTTCGAAAAGCAATTACACTAATGCTATTTTTTTATTTGAAATGTACATGTCAGCCCTTTCGTAATTTACGACGCCCCTTTCGTGACATAGTAGACCCGGAAGTAGGCGAATTCTGAATCGTTATGTGTTTGAATGGCTAAGAAATACGTTTCAGGAACAGAAACTGTTAATTATTTCGTGCACGGCGGAAGTTCTATGAGTTCCTTTCACACGTTCATTTCCTTTCTTAGCCCGTGGTTGACTTCCTTTCTCGGAATGTCATCCCCCCATCTAGTGCTCTTGAGCAGTGCCTTGGCCCACCTTCGTCTGAACACGTCTCGCTTCTCCTCCTTGCTTTTCCGAAGAGCGCCGCTCATCCACTTCCGAGATGGTGAAAGGAGGAGTGAGCGAGAAAATGAGTGAGAATAGAGATTGACAAAGAGAGAGGGGGGAAATAGAGAGAGATGGAGAGATAAAGAAAGAGAGAGAAATGGAGAGCGAGAGGTAGAGAGAGAGAGAGAGAGAGAGAGAGAGAGAGATTGAAAGTCAGGCGAGAAAGCGAGAGAAGGATGCGCAATCATTCCGTAGATGCTCGCCGGAGGCAGACCAGGCATGCTTGATTATGCGTGAGAGTCACCGCCGACTGCAGCAGCTGCCAAGTGGTTCCAGAACAAGGACGATGGAGAGAGAGAGAGAGAGCTAGAGAGAGCGAGAGAAAAAGAGAGAGATAGATTGAGAAGAGCGAGAGAGAAAGGTGGACAGAAGGAGATGAAGGGGAGAAGGAGAAGCTGAGGGAAAGAGGAGAGAGACAAATGTCCTCCAGTACCAGATGGACGGCCACACAGCGTGGGCACTTATAGTGCAACGGTTGGAGAGAGAATCAGAGAGCGAGAGAGAGTGAGAGAGCGAGAGAAAGAGAGAGAGAATGGGTGAGGGAGGAGAGAAAGAGAGAAAGAAGCAATCCCTCTTGCCGGTCTGCCCCTGGCAAAGCCAAAGTCGAACACACGTGTTGCGACGAATCTAACATAAGCAGAGCCGAGAGCGCATTCCAAAGCTGGAACGCCTGGGGCACTTTAACGAAGCCTCTCATCATATGCTGCCGGGCAGTGCAGTGCAAGCGAGAGTCAGAAAGAATCAAGCCTTTTTCGAGAATCAAGTCTCCGCCAACTCTCACTCCTTCCCATTTGTATTATTTTTCTTCTTTCTCTCACACTCTTTTTCTCTTCTTTCTTGCTTCGCCTTCATAAGTTTTGGCCTCAGTCATCCCGGAGAGTCCTTCCTTTCTTCTTCTTCTTCTTGTTCTTCAGTATCCGGGCTCCCTTTTGCCACATTTCTCACTTCTCATGATAGCCACCCTTGCTTTTGTTGTAGCTTGAGCTTCGTCTCCAGCATAGATACTGCCTAGCATCGTCGTTCTCTCTCTTCCACCGCCACTCCTCCCTCCCCTGTGGGATGATGATTTGTCATCCGGGCAGCCTGCATTAAATGGCTCGAAGAAGACGACTCTTGGTCAGACACAAAAGTCAAGAAGCAATATCCTCCGTCCTCCCCCCTCCCCTCCTCTTCTGCCTCTTCTCTTTGGCTAAATATTTCATCTCCGCTTTATGCGCCCCCGATTGCTCTTTGCCCTCCGGTTTCTGCATGTGCATATTAAACGACATTTTACGTCATTGACCCAATATTGATGGTTTGTATATGCTTTTCATGTCTAAATGGCGCACTTTCATTGCTGATCCGAACTGCTTTTGTTTTGCAATCCTATTGCCATGCTATTTGTTTTGTCTTCCTGGAATGTCTCATCGACATGGGACGGACGCTCTCTTGTTGCTGATGAAAATGCCTGCTTGAAATCCGGAAAGAAAAATGAAATTCCGAGATGGCTCTGACAGCTTTGGATGCTTCCTCGCTTGCATATGCGAAGATTCTCTCGCTCTCTCTCTCTCTCTCTCTCGCTCTCTCTCTCTCTCTTCTTCCCTTTTCATGACCGGTGTTCCATGCAGAATAGAAAAGGCCAATGGGCAAATCCCGGGCTGTTAAGCTAGCATTTAGTGAACCCGAGGGATTACTCAAGACATTCACAGAGGATTTATGAAGCATGATGTTTCAGTTTTGAATTTACCGCCTTTTTCGAAAGACACTTTACTTTCTACGATGATATGAATTGGTGCTACAAATCTCTAGATATCTTGTCTTGCAGAATAATGTTTTACCGTGAACTGATAACCTCAATGTCTGATTGAATGAATTGGCCTATGTTAGCTAACCATTCAAGTGAATTATGAGCACAAATTTTTGCTCCTTCGCTGACCTTCTGGTTCACGCCATAGTTCATGTGTTCTTGAAAGGAGTTCAAGAGCTACGATTTCTTTATTGAAAATAATGTTATGCTATAATCTTAGTTCCGCGTTAATTAGTTCTTTTGGCGAAAGTGATGTGATTGTTTAAAAATGGGGCTCTGTTTATGTCTTTGTCTTTGCGCCCATATGTCTTAAAATATATACTCTTCTATTCACAAAGTGCGATGGTCACACGTGGAGTTGCCTAGTTGCTTCTTCAGCCAGAGGCAATATTTTCCGGTGTGAGCCGGCCCAAGTGTCTGGCCCTCCTAGCAACAGGAGGGCCAAACACTTTGGGTGGAGCTGGAATAGTGTGTGCCTTGAACAGCTAGCTTATTGTCGCGCGCGCATCTCGCATTCATGACCGCGATTGCTAAAGGACGGCCTTGAATTGCCGTCTAGCCGACTGCTGCTTTCCCCTCTCTCTCCTTGTTCCTCGATCCCATACGGCCAAGCTGTCAATCTCTTGTCTTGTCATTACTGCTGCACCTGGTGACTACGCTCTCGCAGCTGACATGTTGGACTTCCTTTCCAATATTTGGCAACAAAGGAGAGATCTTTCACTTCCATGCTGCTCATGTCTTGGCGTGCGGCTCTGGCAGGCCACTTGCCAAAGTGGTCTAGATTTAAGAATTAAGAAAAAAACACGACGGTTTATACATAGAGATCTGATCATTTAGCAGCATTTAACTTCTCTGAAGAAGTTTATATGACTCTTTTTTTTATTTGGTTACATAATCATTCTGGTTCCTGACGTGACTTGCCTGACCAATCTTATAGCGAACGATAGAATAGAAAGTGTAAGTGTGCACGTGAGCAGATCAGCTGTCGTCCTTGATGATTATGCTTGTGAGCTTTTGCTGCCACTTCCATGTGGTACCAAGTGGATTGCTTCGTGAGCAGTTGCCGCATGCCTTTCATTCTCTCTCTCTCCGGGGGCCAAGCATCTCCTAGGCAAGCCAATCTCTCAATCGCCATTACATTCTCCGTCTGCTGCTTCGCTCTCACCTAGGATTGTGTCTTGTTCTCTCCTTCTCATGATGACTCGTTGGCTCTAGTCATTGTCCTCTCTCCTTCAAAGCAATCGAGTGATTTCTATGATCTTTTGTTGTTGTTGTTGTTGTTGTTGTTGTTGTTGTTGTTGTTCATAGAGTTCTACACAAGAAACCCTGACGGGGGCGCTGACTGACGTCATAATGGATGTCACGAATGACTCTGTTGCCTCCTCCATCCGTCTTTTCATCTTGGGTGGGAGGCGTCGTCTGGCCATCTTGGCCAATAATGCAATTCGTCTGAAGTGCGCAATATTCTCGAAGCGGCGCGTACTGCCAAATCCTATCCTTTTGCTTCCATTCTTCGCCTTATTGCTGCTGTGAATTGTGTGCAGAAATGTGACGCCATATCATTGTGTGACTGACTGAATTTTTTCTTCTCTTTCTTTTCAGAGCATAATTTGGACTGAAAGACGGGCGCAGGGGCTCTCGCAGGATGGGCTGCGTCCCTTGCAAGCTGCTCAATCCGCGGCCACCCGATGACTCCATTCGACATCTTTGGCATATCCGCGGCCTCTGCATCGACGGCAAGAACGGCATCGAAGTCAGGATATCCATACTATAGAACTTTTCACCGAATGTTATTTGCGGATTTTTACTAATCTTAAAGTATTATCTAATTGTTCCATCTTAGTACTCTCTTCTGATCTCACTAGTCTTCGAACGTTTTCTTTGTCAACAATGAAATCTGCGAGAACAAGGGAAAGAGAAGGGATAGCAAGATAATCGGAGTATACCATAAGATCTCTTCAAATGTGGGATTTTCCCTTTAACATTTTTATTTCAAAATAAATTTTATTTTTATACAAACGCCTAAAAAAGTGATATTTTTCAGAAGAGGCCGCCTGGAATTGTCTACATTTGCAACGGAAAACTTTGCTATAAAGCTCGTAACTGCATCTACAATGTGAATAATGAAGAGCTTGAGGTTAGCATCATTTTTTCCACTAATGATCATGAATCTATTCCTGTCTTAGATTGACCTGGCGAACATTACTTCGGTGTTCTCCGCGCACCAATTTGCCCCAGAATCTGTCAGTGTGATGCTGATTGTGAGCAATTTATTTAAATTTTTAAAAACTTTTCTTTTAAAATAATTTGTTCTACTTGAAGTCACCTTCCGAAGACGGGCGATCACAGCGGGTCGTTGATGTGACAACTTGCACTTCTTGCTCGCCCTCCCACTTTGGCATTCTCACTTCCAATGCTGAAGCTTTCGCGAATCAACTCAGCGACATTGTCCAGAAGCATCGACAAAAACCTAAGATTATGCAATTTAATTCAATCGATATTGACGGTGTTGAAGTTGACTGCCCGTAGCCAAACGATCAACTTACAAACATATTTACAGCTGTTTTTTTTCTCTCTCTCTCACTCAGTGCTGCAACTTTTGCGCTGCCAAATATTCACGTAAGATTTGGCTTATGGCGTTCTCTTAGAATATTTACGCAAGCCTACACAAGATCCAAAGAATCTCTCTGTGCGTGTGATTAGTGCTGTAAATGCTATGTGGTGTGATGTACAAATTCATGTAGGTGAAACGAGTACATCATTGTGCATTTAGGAATAATTAGTCATTTATCGGTGAAGAATATTCCACGCGTTGCCGACGTTTATCATATATATTTTCTTTTTTGCCTACCTACACAGATAAGTTTTTGAAATGTGTTTGTTGTTGTTTTGATTAATATATCGCCAAATGGTGACGGCTGCTGTACTTTCAAATGCACTGCTATGATCAGTTACTGTTTCAGTTAATAATTAATTATATTGCGCATAAATTTGAGCTGCATTTTGTAATACATATATGCGGTTTCAGAAAAAAAAACATGGTGACATTAAACAGGAATGTGGAATGAGGAATATACATAAATGAGAGACAGTTGCATAAGCAACTAAAATCATTTGAGCATTATTACATTCGAGTTAGCGTCATCGCGATATATTTGTCTATTTCTTTATTTGGTTAACTTGTTTTTTTTATATTGAAATGTAATTTAAACAACAGTGGATTGATGAGAAGGGTGAGGATTCCCCCACCAAAATTGTTTATATACATATTTATTGTTCTCAATACATTATATGGATTTAATTAAGTCGGCCTGAAAAATTACATATTTCTGTCAGCTTAAAATGGAATAGTTCAGAGCGCAAAGGGAGATAGCTTAAAATGGAATAGTTCAGAGCGCAAAGGGAGATAATATCCATCTCGAGAGAGAAGTAGATATGTTCAAATGAATCGGGGAAAATTATAATCAATTTATACGAAGTGTGCCTTCACTTATCTGTTCTTCGCATTCGATTAGATCAAAATAAAATAATTAAGCGATTGCTATGTAACCAGAAGATACCTCAAAAACTTATTTTTCAGATTTGAACGCCAGAATTTTCGAACATGTACTATATAAGCGTCTGTAAAAAGATGTTGCCTCCAAGGAATCAGAACACTGTAAGTGATGTCTAACTCTTATTCGCTGTTTTTTTCGAAAGGCTGACATCGGTCAAACCCTTCATCACACGAGCCATTTCGTCATGAGGAAAGTTTGTTCGTGTGCAAAATATATCTTGCAATTACAGGGCGGGAGAGTCGTAGGAATCGGACATTACTTTCGTCACGGGCCAAAAACCTGTGATTGAATTTAAAGAATACATATTAGCACATATTATGCAATATATGTATGTTTTCAGTGATATACAGATAACCATTGTTTAATGAAAAAAACTTACACAGTAGGTAATATTACATCAAAGTTCATTGGAATCAATGTTTTTTGCAGAAACTGTGTCCCGGGCGGCTTTTTTCCCTCTAATCTTGTCATTTAATTGTTCGCCGAGGGTCCAAGTGGTCTCTTAGCTTTCTGATTTCCCTTGTCCCATCCCAGCAGAGCAATCTCTGTTTCCTATTTAGCTGCTCGTTGAATAAAGGCGACCTGAACGACTTGGAAAAAAAGAGGATGCAGCCCGCAATCAAGGAAAGGCTTCTTTTCTGCACTCCTCCCTGACACATTGCAGTCCTGGCGTTCTTCATTACATGCCGCAGCCTATATTTCATTACAATAAAAACTATGTACTTTCTGCACAAAAAATGGACATGAATTGTCTTGTACTCAATTTCGGCTTCTAAATAATTGAAAAAGGTTGATATTTGGCCACTGTTCTAAGCGTGCTGGAACACGCAAAACGCGTATTGTTTGTGCCTTTGCTCCAAAGAGAGTACAACGTGCCAAGAGGTTCAGGCGACAAAGAAACAGCAAATCAAGGATCCATTGTGAGCAGGAGGGGACGTGGTAAGCTCCTTATTCAGACACGAGAAGCTCGGTCAAAACACATTGAGAATTGTGAATGCGAGAATGCGGAAGAAAGCAAAGTTCACAAGAAGGAGTGAATGAATGAATGATAAGCAGGTGATTGATTGATAGATGCACTGGGCATCTCACGACACGTGAGGATGGCAACGGTGTCTGCTGCATCCCTTCCCGTTCCCTCCCTTTTTGTGTTCTTTTTTTAAGAGATGATCCCTAGAGTATCAAGAAGCAACAAAACTCAGTCAACATCTGTCTAAATCATTCCTCGCCACTACCAAGAGAAGCTTTGAGTGGTCGCTCCTTTGATTGGCTTGAGAAAGTGGTAGCACATGGAAGTTGTCGGCGGTGCAACTGACATGGAAGACGAAATAGTGTCGTCATGTGAGACATCACTATCTCTCTGAGAAGCTGGATCATTCCAGAAACAAGCGAGAGGAAGAGAGAGAGAGAGAGAGAGAGAGAGAGAGAGAAAGAGTCAGTAAGAGAGAGAGAGAAAAAAATGTAAAGGGTGGTTGAGAGGGTGGTGCTCTGCTTACTAGAGCAGACCCATTCAACGACAGTCCAAGCCTTGAGAGCGACTGGAGGCAGAACTCTGGAATGACTGCCACCATGTGGTGCTTGTCTAAGAGCCTGGCCTGGAACCGAGCTTTGATTTTCACGTCTCGCTTTCGTTCACTCATTCTCTCGCGCTTTCCGAAACTACCATTCTCTCTCACACTCTCATTCTTTCCTAATCTTTATCGTTCACTCCCCCACTCTCTCTTTACGTCTTTCCCCTTCGCTCTTTCTCTCTTAACTGGCTATCCCTAACTAACCCAATCTTTCGCTCTGATATTTCTCTCGCTTCCCAAAAGTTTCTACATGCCTTTTCATAAACCCACTACATTTACAGTGCGCGTTGTAGCTTCAGCCAAACAACATTTTCAACAATAGCGAATACCATGAACGCAGTTGAAGTATTTTATCAATCTTGATTTTTATAATTTTGATTAATTTATTTTTTCTGTGTACTTTTCCATTGGCGTTCGAATGCTGGGTGCGAATCCCATGTAACTCCTCTGTTTTCGCTCGTTCCAATGCCACCCTACTCCTTGTCGATGCCTCCCATAACTGTCTGTTTCCATCTCCTGCAACCCGACGACGCCCCTTCATTTCTAGTCGTCGTCGTTGTTCCTCTTGCCATTGGCCAAGAGAGCAACAGCAGCTCCCTTCTTCTGCTTCTGTCCATGTGTGTGCCTCTCTCTCTGCCCCCGAACATGCTGATCTCTCCAGACTGCTCACTCTGACCCACTTGATGACTTCTCACAAAACTCTATTTTGGGGATGATGAATACGCTGATGTCGAAATGTGAGTCGGCAAACAGGCCGACCTCGCCCTCTGTCGACCCCACTACCCTTTATCTGCTTGTCTCTCCTTCCCTCTCATCATCACTTTCTCTGCCTGTTCTCCCTCTTACTCGTCCTCTCATCATCTCTCTTACTCTCTCTCTCCCTCTCTTATCTCTCCTCTGCCTTGCCTCGCCACGTCCACTTCCACTTTCATTCTGGACGTCAATGTTTGCCGCGTAAGATGGAAGAGTGAAAGCCGAAGAAGGCCGGCGGTGGTGGTGGCAGAGGATTGAGGGGTGGCTCGGGGCCATCAGGATGAGTCTCAAAGATTTCTCGCTTCTTGCCCCTCCCCTCTCGTCATTCCCTTCCAAACGGCCAAAATAGAGCATCTGCTGCACATTCTGATCGTCGATTCCTTGGCCAGATCGTTGCTAGCCTCCTCCACCCATGCAAAACGCCCGCCCCCATTCTTCGTAGCCCCTTCCTTCTATAGAAAGTCTTTATGTCCCCTTGAGTCATGGTGACAGTGCATGGATGTCTCAACTCTGATGTCGCACCGTCTGACTGACTCATTCTTCCCTTCACTCAGAACCCTGATATTGGAGATCTCTACAAGAGATCTCTTATAATGTGTCCCGAATACACCTAAAAGCTCACTTAATTGTTAGCCCTGCTGCGCCTCTCTCGGGCATTGCTCTGCGAATGCAATTTTTATAATAGTGCCACAATCGTATTCCGTAGGCAGAGAGAGAGAGAGAGAGAGAGAGAGAGAGAGAGAGAGGGAGAGAGAGAGAGAGAGATGCATTAGGTTGACACGGTGTCATTGCACCCGGCAACAATGGACAAGTCGCCTCCTTTCTTGCCCGCTGCTCCATCGTCCATGAAAGCAATCTTCTCTCTTTCGCGTCCCTCGCGTCTCTCTTTCACTCTCTCAGATCTCTGATTTCCTCTCTCACTCTCTAAATCTCTCAGATCTCTCTGCAACTAAATAGCTAGAAGGGAGGATGTTCATCACGGGAGCAGCGTGATTCTTGTGCTCCATGTCGCCCTCATCAGCCACTGAGATCGAGAGCTTCGTCGATGATCACCAGAACTCCTCAGCGGCAGCCATTCTCAGCTTGGCGATGAACTCCTCCTCTTCGTCATCTGACACCGACGTTCGCATTCTCTTCTTCCTCTACACTACTTCTCACCTTCTCACTCTAATTTTAATTTATTTTTGATTGCCACTTCCTCTGTCATGTGACAAAACACTTCCGTGAGGGGAATTCCTTAAAAGTCTTGTTTTTCGTTTATGGCGTCCTTCGGACACCACGATGGTCTTAACCAGGCCTTAGTGGCTGGCGAGATGGTGTTGTGAGTAGCCTAGCGGTGGTGATGGTGTGAATTGCAGAATGGCTTGCCTCCTGGGAATGGCAGCAGCACGGGTGGAGGGGCGTCTCAGGATGCCATCACCCTGGCCGAGCAGTGCTTCTATCTCGGCTCCGGCTCACTCGGCGCCTTCTTCAATGCCATTGTCCTCTACATTGCCATACGATACATTGACTTTGAGGACAAACCGAGACAGGTGCTCATACCGTTCAATTGTCAATCATAAAAATTCCGACTTTCGGGTTCTTTAACGCCAACTGCGAAAACATTTGACTGAAAATTCACCTAAAAAATAACAGAAAAACATATTGATAGCAAATTTAGCAATCATGGGAGTATTGTCAGCAGTTGTGAAAGAAGGAAATGAATGGACACAATAAAAAGGCTGATTACAGATCATAGTATTATGCATGAGTGCAGCCGACTTCCTCTTCTGCATGTCCTACGTTGTGACTCGGCCCTTCCTTGCATTCTTTCCTGTTTGGTCCTGCCACACGTACTACATCACCATATGGACAGCACAACTCTGCAGCCTCATCAACCTTCTGTGGTTAGTGACTATGAGAATCTCTGTAAAGTGACATCAAATTAATTAACTAAAAATAATCAACAATTAGCAAGTAATAATGACTAAGAAGGACTAATAATTCAGGCTGAACTTGGACAAGTTGTTATACATCCAATTTCCACTGCACTACTATCAGATTGTGACACGGAGTCGAGTTATCATCCTCAGTGTCATGACCATTCTTCTGATGACAGCGCTCTCATTATTCGTGAACTATCACTTGGCATTCGGAGTAGGAATTTTCATATGAAGCTTTAATCCCATTCTCGCATGTCTACTTATTGTTATTGCCCATATTGTGGTAGCGTTTTTTCACCAATTATCACTCACGTCTTCGTTTTTTCAGACGTCATGCACTAGCGTGCAGCTGGACCCGTCCGTCTACCTAACCATCTATATCTTCTACGTAGTTGTTATCATCTGCTCCTTTGCGTGCTCTGCAGTCATCTTCTGCATTGCGAATGCGAGCACCCGTCTCGAACCGGCAGCGCAGTCTGTCAGTTCAGGGCATTTTGAAAAATATTGTTAGGAAAACGAATTAGGAAAGCAAGTTGTGTTGTTTTCACAATTTTTGATCGTTGAGAGAGTATGAAAGTAACGAACTAATTGTAAGTAATTGTGACAGTGCGCAGTGATTGTTCCAAATGTAACAATTAAAAAAGACCATTTTGCCTCTTTTCAGCTGATGCTTCGCCGATTGCTGTTCTTGTTCAGCAGCACGCTGTGCACATTCATCACGTGTCTGCCTTATCGACTTCTCTATCTTACATATCTATTTTGTATGATTACTATGGTTTTTTATATTTCAAAAAAAGTTTAAGCTTCTGGACAATCGGCGAATTCGATTATTTTAGGAAGAACATTTAAAACATTATAAAAGTTAATTGAGGTCCTGAATGCGTGTGGGGCCGAATGCATTTCCGCACACTGACCACCATCTTCTTCTACTTGCTTGTCATTGGAAGTGTCATCAACCCCGTCCTCACAATTGTCACTCAGCTTGTCTACAGGAGTAAGGTGGCAGTTGCAGCGAGGTTGGGCCAATTTTATCCAATTGGGCACAGAAAAAGAGGCACACAATATGTTTGTAAAAAGAGAGCCCGAGAGCATGAAATATGACCTCGGGGCTCGCATCTTTTGTTTGCTCGCGAGGCCATTTTATCCACGGAGGCGGATGTTGCATAAAAATTAGCAAGCCGAGTAGTAGTGTAGCCGGACTGATTATCTATCTTATGTTGGTGGCCGCTGAAGAATTGGGAGGGGTGCATTCAATCTTCTTCTTTTGTTTTGGCGCTAATGCACTCTACCCTCGTCAGAGAGAGTCTTCGTGAAGGCTTATCCTTCCAAGAAAAGCCATGGGAACTGTTATAGGATACCATGCGAATCTAATCCCAAGACATCCTAACAAAACCAAAGTTATTTATTACACGTATGTACTTTTATTCCGAGAGAGCAAAGAGTACGCCCGTGTTCAGGCTATGCCTTGGGCTGTGCTGCCGCCGCCGCGGCCAG
Organism: Allodiplogaster sudhausi; assembly: GCA_945643635.1. Lineage (NCBI taxonomy): Eukaryota > Metazoa > Nematoda > Chromadorea > Rhabditida > Diplogasteridae > Allodiplogaster > Allodiplogaster sudhausi. Next base: position 1,408,835 of record CALZFC010000009.1, read on the forward strand.
AGCGCAATTCAAGGCGGCGATGGAATATTGAAGGGAGGCCCCGTTGGCTACAAGGCCACTTCGAATCGGAAGCCGAGTACAAGAACCGTTCTTGAGAGTGTTCCTTTGAACGACCGATACGATTGAGCTGAAATCCCGCTTTTGTTGCATCAACAGTGTTGTTATTATGTAACAGCTTCAGCAATTGCAAAGTGCCAGTGCATTTTCAGCAAATGAAAGTTATTTTAAATTATAGATTATTGGTCCGTTATCCGGTATCTCTTGTTGAAATGTTTTCGAAAAAATGCTTGCCTTGACCATCGTTTGATCTCATTACAGAACCATTCCGATTGGTGAGTCTTATTTTGGAGAATCTATTTCTTTCAACGGTTTCGTGTTTTTTTTTCAGAACGATTTTGTACTCCCGCTTCCATATCCCCAACATAACAATTCCCAAGCCAAAGAACTTATCGTCAAGCAGTTTTATTCGCATGCAGGTACCAACCTACTACACATATTACACGTAAGTATGTATTAGCTGAACACCATATGAATATCACCTATTACATCGGTTTATTAAATTTGAAATTGCGTGCATAGGCGTGCGCCAACAATTTGTTAAAGTCATTGAAGAAAATGATGAGGAGACTCAGCTTGTAACACTTTTGCCTGCCCGCATTCGTTATTCGATTGGTTACGCTTGCAATTCAAAAGACGTGTGGAATAAAGCGCAAAAGCATCTGTAACTCAATTATTGCACTTTCGCGACCTACGCCATAACGGGCTCATGTTATAGCGTTAAAGAGATTCGTAACTTAAGCAACAAAAATGACGATATAATAAATTTGAGAAAATATAATAAGAATCATGCCGGCAATAATTAGTGATCTTAGCAGTCAGCCGAGGAGTGCCAGAATGGCTTGAGATTTGGTCTTTGTTCTGCTGTTTCACTGTTTTCGTCGCTGTTCTCGTCAAGTCCCTCCTCTTCAGCAAGCACAATTCTAACCTCAGGCACCTGAAATGAAAGGGCGTTATAAAAAGGGATTGAAAACTGCTTCCATAATTGGAAAGTATGAATCATGAAAATATTATTTTAAAAAAAGAAAAAAAATATTTGAAAATATTTGAAATAATTTGGCTTTATATGAAATCAAATACTATTAACAAACAACAATTACTAGAAGAAGAAGATAAAAGCGTCTTACAGTATGTACTTGTGGCTGGGAGGCGGCGATGAGGAGTGGTCGGCTGGCGTGGTGGACACTGGGCGACGCGCCACTCTCTTCGTCTTCGCCCTCTGTGATGACAGCGAGTGAGGCGGCGGCTCGTGGAGAGGCATTCGGCTGCGGCGAACCGCCCAGGCTCTGTGTTGGCGATGGAGCCAGCTCGGCCATTGAACGACTGAATAAATTCGACTAGGTCATTTGTCAAATCCACTAGCTACTTTATGCGTACATAAATAACTTAACATTGAGCATGCGAGAGGCGCTCATGGACTCATAAATATATTTATGTATGTATGCATGCAATAATTATTCAGATGCCATTGCACAAACCTTGTCGGCGACAAAACGTCATCAGATGTTGCCATTGAGTGACGTCTGTCTTGCCTGTACCATGTATTTTTATTAGAATATTTTTTTTTATTACCTCATTCTTAATTAAATTAGTAAATAAAAAAATTTATTAAACTAACTATATGCAATAGTAAGCTGGATATTAAAAAAAACATATATTTAAAATGAAGCCAAAGATAGTCAGTCCTACATGCGTGACTCGAGCGAGTCTGAGCGGACGAAGAAGCTGCTGCGGCGTCGCTCGCTGCCACGCAGACTGCGCGCCATGAAGACGCCGAGCACCGTCGGAGGGATGGCCGGAGAGGGAGATGACTCTTCTGCTGACGAACTCATCGGGCCTGCTGCACATGCAACACATCCTTTCTCTTATCTGCCCCGGTATTATGGCTTATAAATTATAGGTTCTTCGAAAAGGCGCATAGCTTCGACAGCTTATCACACAAGCCCGTTGTCATGCTGAACTTGTAATTAGAGAAGCATGACACTAGAGACAAATCTTGTGTAGTCTGACTGAGTGCGCGCACAGATCAGAGTTCCTAAAATAAAGCAGAAGTTGGAAGAAGGCGCTGACTTTGAAAGGAATTGTAGGCGTTTCGGTCGAAGCGACCGCCGCTGCTCTCGCTGTCGAAAGTGCCATGCGAGTCAAGACGCTGTCTCCGTCGCCATTTCACGCTCTCCGCCGACATCCCTAAATGAGACGCAATATTATTTAGATAACACCACGTTGAACACCACGCAAGCCAGCGAATTAAAATTTCAGCTCATAATAAAATACTTTCAACAGATTTTTCTGTCTCAATTTTCAGAAATGTAGTGAAGCGAATAATCATTTCAAACTGAGATTTAATTAGCATGGGAGCTAAATTCAGTTTTCAAAATGTGCTAGGCGGATGCTGAACTATAGCACATACATATGCACATATATAAAGGTTGGCAAATTCAATTTCAGATGGAGCACAAAACGTTTATCAATTATTGAGATCAACGTTGTGCAGTAAAAGATGAAATCCAAAAATGCGCCTCGAGAAAAGAACATCTCACTTCTACGAATTCTAAGAACGGAAGAGTTCGGTAAACGAAAATGTTGAGATGATTACATGTATTCCAAAGCTCCCGAGATTCTCGGTGCCGCGTGGAAGAGCGAGAGAAATATTATGTCTAAGGCTTTTGGAGAGAGAGCGAGAGAACGAGAGCTTTCTATGAGATGGAGGAGTAAGCACATCAACTAAAAAAAGGACTAAACGAATGCCAACTGTGAATAAGTGGAACGAGACTGGCAGGAAGGAATTGCCCGGGTTGGGGGAGACACTGCAGATGCAAAGAGAGAGAGAGAGAGAAAGAGAGAGAGAGAGAGAGCGGGAGAGAGAGAATCTTGTATATTGCAAGAGTGCAGATGGCAAGAACATCTCAGAGGACGAATGCAGAATGAGGGAAGGGAAAGGTGAGAAAAGAAGATGACGTCATGCGAGTGGAACAAGGAAGGGGAAGAGAAGTTTGCTGTGTTTGCATTGGCTCATGTCTTCACCTTTACACCTACGCAGCTAAAGACACAACAGCCATGTGGCCTTTCCAAGTACTGCGATACCCTGGCCGACAAACTAATTCCATAGGGAAACAGAACATGTGACGAACTGCAAAAACCAGAATCTAAAATGTTTTGCCTAAATATACAAATGCGGGAGTGGATGATTTCATCACGAAGAATTTGCTGCCAGTTCGAAAATGTGAGCTAAGGGAGGGGTTTTGCTTTCGCTTTTTCATGTGATGAGAAGAAAAGCGGATGAGTGAGCTGATAACGAACCAAGTTTGTTGGAATCAGCTGGCTTTCCAGACAACAATAAAGTTTAAAAAAGAAGAGACCAGCCGAGTAAGCGCTCAAGTAACACACAATTGGCAGTGTCAAGTTCATTATCTCGTTTATCACAAAGCAGAGGGGAGAGGGATAGAGAGAAAGGGAGAAAGAGAGAAGCGCAAAAGAGCGCAGAGAGAAAGAGAGTTATAGTGAAAGTGAGAGGAGCCAGATGTGAATGTGCAACGAACCAGAAAGGCGATCTGGTCGCACTGGAAACTCGTGGACGCCCGGAGAAAAGGAGGAGTTTGGTGGAGTGAAAATGTTCTCCGAGGCACCGCCTGACTGGAGGAGGTCTCCCCCTGTGTAGTTCTCTAGTCTTCTGGCGTCGTCGTCTGCTTGCACTGCCGCCTCGTGCTCTTGGTCGATGAGCTGAAGGGCGGCCATGTACTTGTTCTCGACCTGCAACACAATATGCATCTATTTATGTACATACATTCATCTCTTGCTCTTTCTTCTCTCCCTCTCTCTCTTTTATTCTCTCGCTCCTCTCTCTCTCTCTATCTCTCTCTCTCTCTCTGCTGCCACTCAAACATCCACATCAACTTGTCCATCTTAGTTGCCCAAACCCCACCCCCTCTCGTTAGAAGGCAGGATATTCACATGGTCCCCAACATCCATATTGGCCTCATTTGCTAGATGCTTGGGGAGCAATCAAAGAAATCAGCACGTGGAACGAGCTGGGAGAGAAAGGAATTCCAAACATGTGGCTTCACCTTCACTTGAAGAATCGAGATGCACATCGAGACGAGAGCGAGGCCAATGATGAAGAACAAGAAGAATGCTGCAAATTTATTCAAATAGACAAAACAAATGCTGATAAAACGTTCGTATTTGAATTGAATTGAAAGTTAGTTTTCAAAATAAAAACAAATTTTAACAAAAGTTCAGACAAACCACACGCGCGCTTTGGATGCTTTGGCATCTCATCTCCGAGGCCAACAGTGGAGAGGGAGACAAAAAAGAAGTAGAAGGCTGTCGCGTAGTCCCAGTCCTCCCAGTAGCAGAAGAGCCAGGAGCACAGAGAAATGTAGAGGAAGACAGTGAGGAGAGCGAGCGACATTGGAAAGGTAGTGAAGAGGTCGCTTTCGGCAGCGTCCGAGGCGTCTTCCTGGAGGATTTCGAAAGTTATCTAATTATGAAAAACGGAGAATTATTAATGGTCAATGTAATAACTTTTGCAAACCTCTTTATCGTCCGTCAGTCCAACGAGATCGACAGAGTCAACACTTTCGACGGTTAGCTGCCTATTGAGTGGCAGTGTCCTTCGCAGCTTCCGCCCGAGTCTTCTCAGCAATCTTCAGGAGCGGGCGCATCAAGAGCGAGAGAGCAGACTACATACATACGCGGTGACTACTGACTTGTTCACTCGTTCCCAGAAGGCCTGAACGCTTAGGAAGAGCCCTTTTCCGAGCGAGTTCAGCACGACGAGCATGAGAGGAATCCCGCAGAGTGCGTAGGCACATGTGGCCATGCGACCATACATTGTCTTGCACGAGATGTTACCATAGCCTGCAATGACGTCATCACGGGTATCCCGAAACGGGGGGGGGGGGGAGGTGGCTGCTCATTCATGAACACTCACCTATTGTTGTGAAGATGGTGCCGGAATAGAAAACGGCGTTCCAAAAGTCCCACTTCCATACAAAGTCCAAGTCGAACGCTGTCCTCATCGCACGGTCGTACTTTGCGAGCAGATCGCTGATCTCTTCACGACACTTCATGAGCCCTGCTCCAACTGGAACGCCAATTACACTGCTTCTCCACGACGTGTTCTCAAAGAGATGATCCAACTAAACGTTCAATATTCATAGACAAGCAATACTTACTGATACAAATTTGCAATTGCTGTGCACAATCCGCAGAATGTCCTCAGTGTAGTTCAGATGCCGTTGTATTGATACCTTAAAACAATTGACAAAATTTTGTGCTATCATAAAATTTCTTCTTTTTGTTTTGCTAATTGTAATGTTGGCAAATGTCGGAAACAATAAACTAATAGATAAATATCCAATTTGAAAGAGGAAAAAGAAAAGCCCCAACACTCGCGAATGCTTCGTCCCTCCTCTGTTCTTCGGGTCTTTCGAGTGCGTCGAACATGTATCCTCCCGCAAGCGCGTATAAAATCATAAGTAACAGTAGAAGAATGTGCTTAATGCCTAAACCGAATGAACTGTTCGAAATAGAAATTAACTCTTTAGTAAACTACTTACTCTATGAGCTTCGAACCTAAATAGTCGTAGAGGAATTTGAATACTCGCCAAATGTAGCTGGAAATCGATTCGCTCCCTTTGTGGTACCTTAAAAAGGATTGCTTTCTGTTGATTTTCCGTACTTCCTCTCTGTCTTACTTCATTTCTTCCTTGAGTTTGTGCTCTCCGAAGTCGAAGGCGTATTGATTGTACTGCTGCTGAGCAGGTGTGACCGCTGCAGAATGACTCGGCTGTGGTGGTTTGTTCGTTTCCGGGCATGAGAAGGCGGTTGATTGGTCGAAAGTAAACTGTCGTTGTCCGGTGAGCTTTAATTAGAAAAATAAACTTTCTAAGAACAATTTGAGATCTTTTATCACCTTGATCGTCATGTAAACAAGATTCTCAGTGTAAATCGCAACAAGTAAACAAACAAACTGCTTACAACAGCGCTACGTGGAGTGAAGGGCTCAGACAGAGAATGAGACGGATCCTCTGGCAGATGCAGCTGACTCCCGAAGCCGGCGAAGATTGCTGATTGCCTGTACTTCTTTCGGCAGTACTTTTCAAGCACCTAAGGATGGGAACTAAGTTAATTAAAGAGAACAAAGAGAACTGGCAGCAAACAATGAAGCGGATAGGATGATGCTTTCTGTTTATGTGAGGCCTAGATCTTCAGTGATGGCGGTTTGGATTAGAAGAAAGAAAAAACACGTTCAAGAGAAGAAGGAAGCTGATTGATTTAAAGTATATTACTTGAAAGAAAAGCAAATAGCTGGTCAATAAAAAGGAAAGGTTGAAAATGAGAAGATATACTTATAAGTAAGTTATTTACGCATACTGAAGATGGGATGGAATTAGCTAAACAATAGGACATGAAAGGACGACCTTCATGGCAGCTTTGGTGTCGGTGCTTCCGAGAGCCTTTTGTCTCTTGAGTGCCGCCCTCCTCTCGCTGAGTCTTTCGGGAGGCGCCATGACTGCCGCACTCCCACAAAAGGAACGGCTTCTGCTGCTCCCTCCTGGCTGTGTAAATTGAAAGCAACACCATTTCATGTGCACCCAAACAGAAGTCGCACAGTTCATGAGAGACAAACAAAGAAAGATAATCGCAATACGACTGACAGACTTACCTGATGTTCTTTGTTTCCTGTTTAGCTGGGATCAAAGACAGCTCCAACACAAGCTCGAGAAGTTGCAGGCTCCTTTGCTTTTACAGGTCGCGCTCAACAAGCACGGATATTTCGAGATGATGCTTCAAAGCCACTTAGAGAGAGAAAAGTCTACTGAGATGGCAGGCGGAGGCGGGAAGAGCGTTGTGGAGAAGGAGGTAGAGGGAGAGGAGAAATCAAACAGTTCTCCTCATCCTCTCCTCCTCCTCCTCCTCCGCGCACTCCTTCTCCTTCTGTCTCCCTCTCACCTACAATCCTGGGTAAAGTCACTCTTGTACGCGCACACTCTTAGAGCTCAGGCTAGAATCACTTGCAAAAATCTGCAGTCAATTCATATGACTAAAAGCGTTTCAGTAGCGAATGCTCGATATCAATATCTTCTCAAAATAAATTAGTATTTCAATTATCATTTTTCCTCCTTTCAAGGTTTTTCAGTCATGGTCTTCGTATCTGAGCAAAGTTCGAAGTATTCTCTTCCTAGAAGAACTTTCTGCAAGTGACAGAATATTTTGCATGACAGTAATAGTATTATATAAGAGAGCTGATTGAGAGGAATTCGTGAGACAGGAAGTGATGTTTGTATGCATTTCTGTGTTGTCAGTTCGGCTCATTCCCCTCTCGGCAGATTGAGAACCTTCACTGCGACAGAGTTGTGCGAGAGTGCGGACTGCACGCCTTTGTAATTGAAGAGCCATCGTCCACTTTCAAAGAAGATATGTGTACGAAGGTGTCACCAACAGTCATATTCTTTACTAGTTTTGATGTTACCATTGTGAAAAGACATTTGTTTCTTCGCTTTCACATTAGGCACGAACTTATAAAAAGTTGTTGTCAGCACGTTTTAATTCCTTTAATTCTTTCAAGACCAGTGAGTAAAAAGATCAAGAATGAGTCAGACAATTGTTTCAGTTCTCTTCTTGTCGTTAAGCAAAGCACTTTAGGGCGTAGGTACATATGCAAGTCCGGGTCGGTGAAAGGAGTTAGAAAAGATGTGGAAAGAAGAAAAAGAGCTAACGAGAGATAACAGTGAGACTTGTTCACAGAAAGAGAGAGAGAGAGATTGAGAGCGAGAGAGAAAAGAGAAAAGAGTGAGAAAGATAAAGAGAGAGAGAGAGAGAGCGAGAGCGAGAGAGAGAGAAAGTGAGAAAGAGGGATGAGGTGGTAGGAGCAGAGTGATTTGGGTTACTTCTCTCATCCTTCTAACATCCTTTCAAGGTGCCGCGTTCCATTCTCTATGTGATGAGGATGACTACTGATTGTGTGGTTGAGAGGAGGAGGAATGCAAGTGTAAGAGGAAATGAGAGAAGTAGAGTATGAGACATAACGAAGTGAAAGTACTCTGTTGTCATCAGTTATGGCCAGAGCTCTCTCACTCTCTCTCTCCCTCTCTCCTCCTCCTCTCTCTCTCTCATCCTCTCTCAATCTTTCTCTTTCTCTCTGTCTTCCTCTCTCTCTCCCTCTCTCTCTCTCTCTACTCTTCTACGAGAAGAAGAAGAAGGAGTTTGGAGGTGCGCGCATGCGTGCCTGTGTCAAATGAGCAAGAAGAGTAGCGGGTCGGGGACACGCCCAGTGTGGTTGGTATTCACAACATACACGAATGGAGTCGCTTGTTGCTGTCTCCTCCTCTCCCCCCCCCCCTCTCTTCATGTCACTCCGAGTGAGCATCCACTGACCAATGTAAGCGATGGATGCAACATGTAAGGTAGTAACCACCGAGATCAGCCCGCCATTCATTCCACAGGCCATGTGCCGCTCTGAGTGGTCGACGCCCATCTCATCTCTCTCTTAATTTGAAATGCCGTCTCACTACTAGGAACCTTTTTTTTAAAGAAGGTCAGCGTTCGTTGCAGGGTCTCTTTCCTCTGCAATGAATATCCAAAAAAAGTTTGTTCTAGAGATATTGTTAGCTATCGTTGTGAGTGATTGATAGGCTATCTTCGCTGTCTATTTTATCTGTTTGATATTTTTTTTTCAAAATTTATGGGGTACTTTCAATTCGTTGGCTACTGAACTACATATATAGCCTTTTTACTTTTTATTTTCTTCTTTCCTTTTTTCGCTTCTTTTCTTTTTCTCTAAGAGCTCTCGTTTATATTCATATCTTCCCTACATCTACAAAGATAAATGAAGGCGTTGCTCTGAAACCTGTTTATGAATGGGGAGAAGTCGGCTCTGCCTCCGGCCACGCCCCTTCGGCTGTCGGACAACCGCAGTCGAATAACCACCGTCCATATGCGGATGGAGAGTGACTGGTCGCCTGCTGATCATATCATGCATTTCACAGAATTCTTGTCAATCTTGACTTTCATTCTTGCTTATTGATATCCTCCCATATCGCCCACTTTGACTTTTATGCTGATAATCGCTCAATATTATTCAAAATAATCTAAGATATATAAGATATCTCAATACATTTACAGCTCATCCAAGGCAGCCATGGCGGAAGACGGAATTACCACAGCGAGTTCGGACTACCGCAGCTCCATCTCGAGTCGGCCCACCTTCAACCGCACTCTGAACACGTCCACTCAGAGTATCCCTGGTATGGATGTGGCATCTCCGAGTGAGCATGCCTTCTAATGGGTCGAGCGTCTCTTCAGGATCCGGGAATCGCGTGGTGAAGATCGTGACGGAGATGCATTCGTCGTCGGTGGTCGGTTCTGGCCTCTCTCCATTCGGTCAAAATGCCGCTTCTTCCATTCGTGATGCTCGCGAGCGAGAGAAGAAGGAAATCTCCGATCTCAATGATCGACTCGCGTCGTACATCGAGAAGGTTCAGAGATTGGAATAACCTCATATCGCGATAGCTCATATTTACTTAGATAGATATCATTTATCATTTATAATATTCAGGTGCGCTTCCTGGAGGCGCAGAACAGGAAGCTGGGCGCAGACCTGGATATGCTCAAAGGTCGCTGGGGCAAGGACAGCTCTTCCATCCGCATCATCTACGAGGGAGAGTTCACCTCTGCCAAGAAGGTCAGTTTGATCTTTGTATTATGTTCGCCTTTAGTTTTGCGCCAAACCACAAGTGCCTCCCCCAGCTATTTAGTCAAGAATGGACGAAGCATCTTCTAAGCCCTCTCTCCTTCTCCTTCTCTGATTGCATCCAATTGTATAAGGTAGAACACGTTTTCAAAAGCAGCCAAAAGACGAGAATGATTGGAAGACGTTCTTGTGTACCTGAGTGACCGGGAAAAGAACGGATTATTTAATCGTTAGGCGCACGGCCGACGCAAATCTAGGCCGATGCATCTTTCTTCCTCTTCTCCGTCCTTTTCGATTCCCCTTTCCTTTCTCTGATAATGGTGCATCCATGTAAAGGACACTCGCTCGCAGTGACCGGGCACACATTAATGACTTTGATTGATGCGTATGCGCAGGAAGACTGCGATTTCTCTTAAGTCGAGCAGAGAAAAAGTGACAAGAAAAAAAGCATCGTTTAGCTCGTCTCGGACACGGGAAAGCAGAAGGATGAGCTCGAGAAAGAATTGCACCGACTGCAGAAGGAGATCAATGAGATGCGCAAGAAGTTAGACACGGCCTTAGAGGGAATTTCGTGAAAAGGGACAGGCGCACATCCCATTTTTTTTCACCGTTTGCGAATGTCTGAGATCGAGAAATTCTCATGGGAAAAAAATGAATTAAAAAAATATATACCAAATAAAATTGTGAATTGTGAAATTGCAGGTTCGATGACGCGACGCGCAGCCGAACAGAGGATCGTGCAAAGATCGATGAACTCCTGGTGACGCTCTCCAATCTGGAGGCAGAGATCAATCTACTGAAGAGACGCATCGCTCTTCTCGAAGAGGAGATCTCTCGTATTAAGAAGGAGAACATCCGCCTCATGGGAGAGCTCCAGAAGACTCGCACCGTTCGTTTTTTTTTTTTTCTCTTTTCTCATTCTCTCTCTCTCTCGTTCAAATTGAATAGCAGGCCATCCCATAGACCCACTGGGGGTGTTGATGGAACACCTTGATTACGGCACCTCCTTCGCGCCTCCTCGAAAAGGCAAAGAGAGGCAGCAGCAGCCACGCCCTTTCACTCCTCCGTCAGATAGGCCATTCTCCCCCTGACTCATTGCCCACTTTGTTCACTCAAGGCCACACAAGACAAGCATTGGCGAGATAACTCCCCACTGTCTTATTTTCTCGCCCTCTCTCTTTCTCTGTCTTTCTCTCTCTCTCTCTCTCTCTCTCTCTCTCTCTTTCTTCTATCTTTCTCTCATCTTTGATTCACTATGGGATATCCACAGAAATATTTCATAAACGGGATTAGGGGAGCTCCAAGATGGCTCTTTTTGTTGCAGGAGCTTGACCAAGAGACACTCAACCGTATCGACTATCAGAACCAAGTAACTACTCTTCTGGAAGAAATTGACTTCATCCGCAGAGCAAACGATGAGGAGATCAAGTGCGTATTTCAGTTCCTTTTAGAAACAAATTAAATAAATGAAGAGCCATATATGTATGATAGCAAATTACAACCACTTCAATTTACTCGTTGCAATTTTTTAAAAGTAGAAGTATGATAACATTTAAGATCTCTTCAAATGCAAGCAGCCCGCGACACAACCAGCGAAAACCGCGAGTTCTTCAAGAACGAGCTGGCCTCTGCAATCCGCGATATTCGCGCAGAGTACGACCAGATGGCCAACGCCAACCGAAATGACATGGAGTCGTGGTATAAGCTCAAGGTGCAGGAGATCCAGACGGCGTCAGCCAGACAGAACATGGAGCAGGGATATCAGAAGGAAGAGGCAAGTCTTCACTCTTACTTGAGACTAGCAATTTATGTCATTAATTGATGGTGATCAGGTGAAACGCCTTCGAACTCAACTCACCGATCTCCGTGGAAAGCTGGCCGACTTGGAAGGAAGAGTCAGTTGTCAACCATTGTGAAAGAAAGCATTTAAACCAATGGATTCCGTCAAATCAGTGTGGACCTTTATAGAACGCCCTTCTCGAGAAGCAAATCCAGGAGCTGAACTATCAGCTGGAGGATGACCAACGGTAAGATTACAGCTTTCTTTAAATCTTTTATCAATAGATGCAATAGTTATGATGGCTATTCCTCTGTAGCTCATACGAGGCGGCACTCAACGACCGCGATGCGCAGATCAGAAAGATGAGAGAAGAGTGTCAGGCACTCATGGTCGAGCTACAGATGCTGCTGGACACGAAGCAGGTCAGTCACGACGAGGGATTGTATACATTATAGGTAATTTAATGTAACCCGCCTACTTTCAGACTCTCGATGCCGAGATTGCAATCTACAGAAAGATGTTGGATGGCGAGGAAGGCGGCCAAGGACTTCGCCAGCTCGTGGAGCAGGTCGTCCGAACAACGGGCATCAATGAAGTCGCCGACACTGGTATCAGATCTTTTTCGAGACGCACCCTTTCAGGAAGAACAAGGAATCTTGTTGCAGAGACCATGCGCGTCGTGAAGGGCGAGACGTCCTCGAGGACTTCGTACACGCGCTCCGCCAAGGGCAACGTGTCTATCAAGGTCTGTTTCTCGTTGTCCTTAGACTAGTAAAAAATATCGTTTTATTGTATCAACGCTACTTTTTAAGGAAACATCACCGGAGGGCAAGTATGTCATCCTGGAGAACACCCATCGCGCCAAAGAGGAGCCTGTCGGTGGGTGGAAGCTCAAGAGAAAGATCGACGGCAAGAGGGAGATCGTATACACCCTTCCTGCCGACTTCATTCTTCATCCCGGAAAGAGCGTCAAGGCTAGTTTTTTTTTAAATAATTATTATTATGCCACATTTTGACGTTTTCACAACACTTTGGTCCGAGTTTTGGGTAATAGTAAAAAAACTAATATATTTTCATACAGATTTGGGCTCGTGGCGCCGGCGGCGTGCACAATCCTCCCGAGTCTCTTGTCTTCGACGGAGATGAGAGCTTCGGCGTGGGCGCCAATGTCAACACTCTCCTGTACAACAAGGAGGGAGAGGCTAGTTTCTTCCTTCTTTCTTCCATCATAAGTAGCATTGCGCAAGAACAATTTTTTTTTGTTTCTTTCTCGAATTCTTTCTCCTTTTTATTTCTTTCATCGCAAGTTTACAACATGGTTAGGAAGTTCTGACGAATTTGCTGTGTGTTTTCTCATTAATAGCGCTTGGCCACTGGCCATCAATATGGACAGTCTAGAAACGACATAAAAGCGCACGGGTTGTCTGACAGTAAAAGAGTGGATGATAATTATCTCTTGATGATATTCTCTGTTCTTTGCAGGAGCGCGCCACTCACCTCCAGCGCAGCAGCCAGTCTGCTTCGTCCAACTGAGAATGCACAACAACAACGCCCATTCTTGACATTCTTCATCGCATTCCTTTTCTTTCCCGTTTCTGCCTCCTTGTTTCCACACTTTTGCCTTACACTGCCCGAAATCACTGCCAATAAGATTTCTTTGACATGTCCTGTTCCTTCGTATTTTTTTCACTTTACAATAATGTAATTGAATGTTGCTTAGCAGTTATTCTTGCTGTCATCACTCTCATTCACATATATCAGAAAAAGAAGTGGAAACAAGCGTATGCTTGATAAAGATGGCATTCGAGCTGCCAGGCCACTGCACCCAAACACTCAAACACAGTTCTTTGCCTGGGACATCTGCACTATCGAGGGACTCTTTTCAGAGAAAGAGAACACTCTGGAATAGTGCCCCAGCTGTACTCCTCTGGCTGGCCTCTTACGCTCAACACTCACTACTTTAGATCATATTTTTAATGTTTTCATTCTTACAAAGGTATTCTGAACGGATAAATTGGAATTTGTATCGAAGTAACTCATCAAGCGAATTGCGAATGCGCATTCAGTTCAAGTGTTGTCAGCATGACAAAATGTGGTCAAAATTAGACGCACAAAACGATGGGAGTAAGAAGAGAAGAAGAGGAGGAAGAAGCAGATAAAGTGTCATTCCGCATCTTGAGAGATAAGAGGGCAGCGCAGAAGAGAACAAGGCTGTCAGCACCATCAAGACGATGCTTCAGAAGACTGTCTCGTCTGATAAGAATTAAAGAATCACTAGAGAGAGAGAGGAAGAGATAGTGAAGACAGAAAGATTATGAGCTCAAAGGGAGACGAAGGAAGAATGAGGCTGGTGTGACAAGCGATTGAGGCAGCAAAAGAGAGTCGCGAAGCCAAGAGCCAATCTCAGCCTTGGCACCGCCATCGCTCTGCCCGCCTGCTTCAGCTCTCGCACAGAACTCACGGTCGCCACTACGCAGGAATGCCGCCAGTCACGTGCCGCGCTATTCTGGGAGATGACAAAAGACTCACGGTATGCGTCATTTAGTTTGCTTGCTAAATTAATAATCCATGAAATTAGATTGAAACGAGATAAAATTGCTTTAAAGGTGCACGAGACTCAACCGGTTTCTATTTGAATTTTCCTAGAGTTTGTAGTCGTCAAATGCTCTCTCATCATTTAATCAGGCAAAAGGCACGAATTGAAGATTGAACTTTGGGCTGCTTTAAGGTGTTTGCGCTGACGGTCGAAGATGGCTCGTGCATGCAGAAGAGATTCTCCGAGTTCGAAAAGCTCTACCAGATGACGAAGCCGCTCGTGCCCGAGGCAATCGGCTCGCCGCCGAGGAAGAAGCTCCTACAGACAGAATCCAAGCTCGTGGACAAGAGACGCCTCTGGATTGCCGCCTTCTGCCAGATTCTTCTCCAGGAACACGCTCGAAAGTTGGTTTTTGCTTGTGGTCGCATCGATCCTTTCAGTTCTTATCCAACTTGCTTCCTCATCAGCCTAAATAGATTATCCATTTTCTTTACGTGGACTGAATTCTAGCTGTCTTTTCTTACACAAATTTCGGGAGATTAATCACTCGCCTTAATGTGGGAAAGCACAGCTAGATTGGGTGAATGGACAATCAAGTCACCAGCAAACCGGAGTTTCTGTAGCCTTTCATTGCCCAGCCGATGAATCAGCGACCGCACCCTTGGCCTCAATTAATCAACTCGAATATTCGGTGTAAACAGTTGAAGTGACCGAGGACGTAGATCGTTTTTATGGCTCACTCTTCCTTCGGATTACAGTGAGCATGTGAAAGAATTCTTCTCACTCCTCAATGATGACCAGGACGACAGCGATGTTGACCTCGGGCCATCCGAAGTCAAGACGTTAGACGCCTTTTCAATTTAAAGTCCATACAAGAGTGAATATTTTCAGAGCTTGCCCCAGTGATTTCGAATTCCTCAAGACAATTGGCAAAGGCAGCTTTGGCAGGGTGTGTCAATGTTTTTTTAAATAAATGGTACATATGTATGTATGTATAAAAATAACTTTTTATATCATTCATTCAGGTTTTCCAAGTGCGGCACAAGGCCGATGGCAAGATTTATGCAATGAAAGTTCTCTCTAAGGAACACATTCGCCGAAAGAATGAGGTGTGTAGGGTATCCGTCTGCTACATATGAATGGAAGGTTCTGTGCTTGAAGGTGAAGCATGTAATGGCAGAGAGGAATGTACTCAAGGCGAACATTCATCATCCTTTCCTCGTTAACCTCTACTACAGCTTCCAGACCAAGGAGAAGCTTTACTTCGTTCTGGATTTCCTGAACGGTGGCGAGGTCAAAATAAGTCTTTCTTTGTATTTTAATGCCGTTGTACGATCAAGTCCATTTTTAATTAGCTCATTTATCGAACAAGAAACATGAAATTGTTTCAGCTCTTCTCGCATTTACAAAAGGAGAAACACTTCAGCGAATCTCGGAGTCGTTTTTATGCGGCTGCCATTGCGAGTGCACTCGGATATCTTCACGAGAAGAACATTATTTACAGGCGAGTGCTTAACTTGAGCGCCGCTCTTATTCTCTTCTTTTGTTCTCTGTATTATCTCTCTTCTTCTATTATCACTCTCCCATCTTCTAGTTCATTCTCGCTCAAGCTTTAAGCTGACTATGCCAGTGGAACAGTGCTGTGACCCGGCGGACTTTCTGCCATTCAACTGATAACCCTGTCCTTATCACCCCCGCCTAACGCGCTTATGCATATTCTTGCGTTCTCTTCAAGAGAGATGCCTAACACAAACAAGGAAATAAATTTTGAATTTTGAAGGGATCTGAAGCCTGAGAATCTCTTACTGGACAAGTATGGCTACCTGGTGCTGACAGACTTTGGCCTATGCAAGGAGGGCATTCGGGGCAGAGAAACGACGGAGACATTCTGCGGCACTCCAGAGTAGGTTGAGACTGAAGGCACAACAGCCACAATGCGCATCGGTACATCTTGTAGCTGAACTGCACTCGAGTAGTCGTCAAGCATTACAGATACCTCGCTCCTGAGATCATTCTAAAGAAGCCTTACGACCGAACCGTCGACTGGTGGTGCCTGGGATCCGTGCTTTTTGAGATGCTCTTTGGACTGGTTGGTTGCTCAATCCAAAAAGGCAAAGCAATCCATATCTTCAACAAGAATGACCGCCCCGTTTAGCCACCATTCTACAGCCGCGAGCACAATGAAATGTACGATCGCATTGTGAACCAGCCACTTCGCATGAAGCATCACGTCTCACCCGCTTCCTCAGATATTATAGAAAAGGTCATCATGATTGATGTATGCTTGATGCATTTTTATTTTCCAATTCATTTTAGCTACTCGTCAAAGACCGCTCCAAGCGCCTTGGAGCCAAGACAGATTTTGCCGAGATCAAGGTTTCTTTATACGCTAGATATTAATAATTTCAAATATATAATGTTTTCGCAAATTTAGTCACATCCCTTCTTCATGCCAATCGACTGGGAAAAACTTCTAAATCGCGAGATTAATGCGCCATTTATTCCCAAGATTAAGGATGAATACGACCATTCACAGTTCTCTCGCGAGTTCACTGATGATCGCTTTAATCCAGGTATACTGTATTCGCTGTTAATTTACAAATATATATGCATATATTTTATTCTTTTACCTTAGCTTCTCTGGCCCCGACTAACATGGCGCAGACGCACAAGGACAATGACTTTGCCAACTTCACCTACGTCGAAAGAAACGTCAACTTGTCGTAACAGCAATTCACCTCTATTGAAAAATCTAAGTGACAGATTCACTTTGTAACTTTCGAATGTGATTATAAACAAAAATGTACATTTCGATATTTATGACCTCATTGTTTTGTCTATATTTTAAATTGATGTCTTATTTCTGAATTTTGAGCGCTTTATTTATATGTTAACAATATTTCATTCAGTAAATGATTAATTTTGAACAACGAAAGCCAAATCCACCGCAGTCAATTCTTTCTTGCTTTGGTACATCATTGCGGAGTAATGTTCTAATATCAGTTACACCATTTTCGAGCGCCGGCAAGAAATCAAATATTACACCCTGGAAACAGCCCAATAACGTAAATTGGCATGAGTAATTTGAGATTTAAGTCTGCTACCGATGGTGTGAAGAACGCTTGATTAATGAGCAGATAAGGTTCGGGTAGAGAGAGCTCGTTGCCTGTTCCAGCGATTGTAGAATTCCATTTTGAAGCGATATTTCCCCAATCGACATGCCTTGATGTTCCAAGAATGTCGTCCTTATCAGCTAAAACGCGTGAGCTTTATAACTTTGAAGGCGTTTAAATGAATGAAACAAAGAGCATAAGCCACCGTTGGTGCTACATTAGCTTGACCGGACGACGATGGCTGGAGTAGGACATCTCCGCTTTCCAATTACATAATAGTTGAGTCTGGCGCAGCGAAGGTGCAGCCGCGAAAAGGACCAAGAGTATTTTGATTTTATAATAAAGTGAAATAATATAAGCACCAAAGTTTTGTTTATGTGTTTTAGAAACATATGTATGTAGACAGTGAGCAGGAGAGTGCCTCGACCATAATATGCTAAATTTTTGCAGCTGTTAATATCTTCATACATCGCTTAGTCAAAAAGATGCGATGAATAAATATGATAGTTATGCGTCAAGTGTGATTCTGCTCGCCACGGCGGGTCTATGCCACAGAACGCTGTCACAGAGGACGCTGCTGTCGTCTTGAAGTGTCAAGTCGATGTCGCCGACTTCATACGTGCCACTCGCACTCGGCGCGGGTAGATGATCGACTCGAGTGAAGACGAGGCAGCCCTGTAATTGTGTTGTAATTTTGTGTTCATCCATTATTCTGGGACACTCTGTATAAACGGAGAACATAGCACAGCTGACATCGTCAGCGCCACACGTGTGCTCGATCCAGATGTACGGAGAAGCCCAGAACAACTCGTCCTCGCTCCCTTCCAGCACAAAACTTCCATTCTTGTTGAGAAAGGCAGTGTAGAGCAAATCGTCGGGGGAGACTGAAAAGTGTGTACATATCTGCTCAGTGTTCATTAGCAGTGATAAAAAATAACTAACTAACACCAGTCATGCTCCCACAGCTGAATCCGCACAACTTCTCTTCTTGCCTTGTTGCACAAGACTCGGCCGCGGACGTCAAAGTCAAACTTTTTGCAAACCCCAAGTGCCATCAGCGAAGAAAGGCAAAGTAAAGCGAAGCGCATCTTCTCCGAGACTCCTGTCCTGCGTCGACTCTCTAAATGCCCTGCAGGATCGTTTAAATGAAGTTTTACCTGCGGTTAGAGATGACTGCAATATGCTGCTTCAATGCTCTTTCCATGTGAGTCATGAGACAACACAACAATGATGTATATTGAGAAGACATGGAAACGTGCTGCTTAGTTGAGAGGAGAAAACAAATTGATTTCTGATGCCTTCTTATACTCATGATTCATCTCAATATCGACAAGTGAGAATCACTTTGTCTCATTTTGCATCTAAAATTGACCATTAATGGTAAATCAATAACATTTAACAGAATTTTCTTGCTAGCGAGATCTTGGCCAAAATGTTTCGCTCTCATTGTCGCGCTATATGCATTCAATTAAACGCCAGTGCACAGATCTCTTCACCCGTGAAAGAAACAAATTTGACAATCTAGATCTAGAGGAGATAGCCTCAGGTACAAGTGCTTCATGTGGCCATGGTGCGACCTTCGTTAACAACAGAGCCAAAGTGTTACTTGCGGATAGAGATGACCTTCTCTTATCTCGCATATAAAGGATGGGCAAATCAAATGGCGATTGCGGCAAGGTTAGCGGGGAAATGTTGCGAAATCTGTTCATCTTCTTGGCAGCGGCTGCTGTTTCAGTAGGTCCTTTTCTCGAAAAGCTCAGAAATTGTCCATTAATGCCCAAAGTTGCTATTCGAGGTGTCTGAATATAATATCATTTTGCAGGATGCTTCGTACAAGAACTTGTTACAAGGACGATCACAATTCAGAAATGAGAGCGAGGTTGAAGAGTTCGTGATGGCGCTCTCAAAGTTGAACTACCTGCAAGGGGCACTATTTGGTGTTAAGGTTACTTCTAATTTATGAATTTTGTTTAGTTAACAAAATAAACTGGCTGTCATTGTCAGATGCCTGAGTTTGACGACACTGGAAAGGGTGTCCTCGAGCGACTCGCGAAAGAGCGCCCTCCACGACCAGACATGCTGCCCTATCTTTATGAAGGGGATATCATTCTAAACAAGAAACAGATTGATAAGGTTCTAAGGTTTGTCAAGCACCCGATGTCGGAGAGGTTTAGAAGAGAATGACTTTGTAGTGAAACGGAAGCAGCTCTCGCGAAGAGGCAAGGGCGAGCGCCTCGGCCCGTTCGGTCAATCACGAGTGACGATTCAATGAGATGGAGCATGCCGATTCCTTACTGGATTGACACTTCGACAGGAGGTGTGAATTCTTGAGCGAATGGATGGAATGATCGTTTGATATAGTCTCGGCCACTGCCGTCCAAGCGGGCATCTCCACGTGGCAACGTCTTACATGCGTCACCTTCCAGCAGTATGCAGGGCCACCGCCAGCCAACAATGCATTGCAGTTCATTCGAGGCCAAGGGTAGGCAGATGCCCTATTCTTATTTCGCAATATTTACTTGGTGCAAAAGCTAATCTAACATGACACCATCACTCATTTATTACGACAGGTGCTATTCTTACATTGGAATGGTCGGCGGCACTCAACAGGTTTCAATCGGAACCGGATGCACAGAGCTTGGGACAGTGATGCATGAAATTGGTAGGTCACTATTCATATTATCAGCGTTGAATTCTCAACCTTCTCTAGGGCATGCACTCGGCTTTTATCACGAGCAATCGCGACCGGAGCGTGATAACTACGTGAGCATTCAGTCACAGAACATTGAGAGCCAGTACCTCGGCCAGTTCAGCAAAGAGCCCTTCTCAGCGGTTGTTGATGAAGGCGTACTCTACAACTACGGGAGTGTCATGCACTACGATGGATTCGTCAGTGTCATCATTGGATAGTCGTGATCAAGTGAGGATAACTACAAATGTCTAGGGCTTCTCCTCTGACGGAGGCTACACGATCGTTACTATCGATCCGAATTATCAGTCAACTATTGGCCAGCGCGAAGTGGCTTCCTTCGCCGATGTCAAGCAGATCAATCTGGCATACTGCAATTGTTCGTATAAACGGGTCTCCCTTCTCTTATCTTATATTCTGCGCTAAATAAAATATAAATTTTCAGCTTCCTGTTCTGCACAATTGGCTTGTCTGAACGGAGGGTACACTGACCCGAAGAACTGCAACGTCTGCCGATGTCCAGATGGCTTCGGTGGAATTCTATGCAACCGGGTATCTTCAAATCCATTTTCCCTCAAGACATATACTCTACTCTTAAAACATTTTTTTACTTTTCAGGTCCAATCATCCACGTCATACTCTTGTGGAAATGGAGATCTTGTCGCTACTGCTTCCATGCAGACAGTGAGCGTAAGCGGAGACGCCGACTGCTACTACAGACTAACGGTTGTTAATGGTTCAAGTCCTAATTCATGAACATATTTAACACAGTTGTAGGGTAAGGCATAATCGGAATATTTTGAAGGCTCCTGCTGGGCGCAACGTCTTCATCCAATTTGACAGCGTTCTCTTCCCTAACTACCAGCCTTGCTCCAGTCAGTACGCAGAAATCAAATACTCTTCCGACTTTGTCGCCAGTGGATTCCGGTGAGTCAAACATATCAAAAGACTGAAGACTTATAGAAAATATTTATTAACATTTGTAACCATTGTTCACAGAATTTGTGGCTCAAACCAGCCTGCATCGATCACCTCGACGACAGGAACAGCTATTGTCATCTACAAAGGATCCGCTTCAACGCAACTCGTCTTTGAGTACCGATATGGTATTCTGATTTGATACCAGCATTCTGATTTCTTTTAATTACCTCGCCAAAGTTCAGATCCACCAACGGCAGTTGCGGTGACTCCGAGTCCATCGCGGACAACAGCGCCGCCCCAGACTACGACAGCACCGGCAGTCATTTCTGGTTACCACCAATGCTTCTCCTGTCTTCTAATATAGTAGATGTATTTCCTGTTGCTCGTTAAGGATGCACCTGGTCTTCGTGTACAGCTTCGTGTGGCGGCTGCGGTACAACCACTACTTAGTCAGCAGCTTACTCGTATTCTCAAGATGGCCAACGCGTGTTTATTACAATTATATTTCAATAATTAGTTACAATGTCGTCATTTTTGAGCTGCACCGGCGTTGCGCAGACAGCGTACTGCAACCTGTCGCCGTGCGCGGGCGTCTTCTGCTGTCCTCCCTTCACGTGGCAGGCCGGCCAGTGTGTCTACCTCGGAGGCGGCGGCAATGTCTGGGGTGCGGGCGAAAGCAACAAGGCCATTCTCGCAGGAAGACACGGCGGTGGACGCGCCCTGCCAGAGTTGACTGATAACTCACTCCCCAAGCCGCCTCCAACTCGTCCTTTCGGCACCACCCCCCTCTATACCACGACCCACGCAAACACATATGCCGTTGCGCCCCCATCTCCGAACAGCATCCGCTATCCAAATGCATTCCCGAGATACATCAAGGGATAAAATTTAATTCGACTGTATCTAAAAAAAATTGATCACATTTCCCCACATTTGAAGAAACCAGCACATATGCTGGGATGAAAATGTTTGATTTTATTTTGAAAGATTTTCACCATTTTTAAAATCACATCTATTTTATGCTAATACCTCAATTTTATTATCTCCCTTCTCTTCGATTAAAATTGTCCCAGTTTTCCCATTTTTCTTCTAGCTGCTTTCCACAAAAGAATATTTTACAGCAATAAACGATCCCCATGTAAGTTGTCCTTCAAGTTGTCACTTACATATACATCTTAAACATATCAATGATTTATCTCAATGAAATAGACAGGAGAACTTCTCTTCCCAAATCATGAGGCCTACTCATTCTCCAGGCTTCGTCATAAAAATTTTTTTAGCACTCCTTATCATCTCGCCCTTCTTGTCAAAAGCAAAAAGGACAACATTCCTACCTCCTCTGCCGCTTTCCTTATTCTTTTTTCAAATTTTTCACAATTAACTTCATGAATTATTTTTTATTAGCTTAACTTGAATTGGTAAAGGTAATGGAAGATAGCACCTCGTCTCCTCGAGGCAAAGAAGGCAGAACTGCGATAGCGATTGTCATGCCGGTGGTGATATCAATTGGTCTTCTGCTCAACGTGTTGCTTCTGTACTTGGTGAAGACAACGGAGACCACCGAGTACGGCTACTATCGATCGTCTCTCGCGTGTACTGCAATCTGTGATCTGGTTGCGAGTTGCATTACTCTCGCATTGATTCTGGTGAGTTCTATAGACTCGGCGTGTTTCTTGGGAAGAGCGAATTAGTCAGATGCCTGGCTGCGTCCTCTCCGTCTTCGAGTGCCCCAGTTGGCAGCGACTCTCCATCGCAGCTGTTTGGGGATTCTGTATCATCGCCGCGTTCAATGTCAACCTTTACTCGGCTGTCGAACGATACTATCACATTAAACGGTTAGCATATTTAAAGAGAGCAAAAAATAAATAAATAAACCCCATAACTAAAAAATGCCTTCTTTTAGCAATCGATATTTATTCTTCGGACCTATGCCTATTACGCTAATGGTAATATTGACCGTCATTGAAGCAGTTCTTGGCCTTTTCCCTCTACTTCTGGAATATCTTGTTAGTCTAATGTTTCTTTCTTGACAAAATTTTTTAAAATCTCATTTGCAGACTTCGAGGATAGTGCTCATTTTCTTCTGGTCTGTGTTTTACACGCTCATCGCTTCATCAATCGTAGCAATTGCAATATATTCACGACGCACACAACTGGAAGTTCCACGTGCGACGGATGATGAGATGTTACAGTTGATTCTTAAGCGAACCTGGCAAATCAACTTTCTTCAGGTCACAATTTGACAACTTTTTAATATTCTGTTAGAAACAAAAAAAAACAATTTTAGTTTTCCTAAAAGCTCTAGCGTTCTTTAGGCCGCAAACACGGTGCTGCTGACAGTGCTACCTGTTCTCATTTTCTGCCTTCTCTTCCTTGTTTCGAGCGAGTCACTGGAGAAGGCGATCAGTGAACACGTCGCCATCATCGGTGTCTCAGTCATATGACCGGTGATTAATCCATTATTTCCCATCTTGCTTACTGTTCCCTATCTTAGAAGGATTCTGTGCTGTTGTTGTTGGAAGGCGAATTGATTGCACTTTTCTTTTTTTTCTTTTTTTGAATTGTTCTCTCGCAAAAGACCAGTGTTGCCGTTTGCCCTTCTACATCGTTGTGTTTGCACATCTGACGTTTATCCTTTTCAAATCCGAACGAATTCGTCTACATTCTAGCATTTGGAAGCGTTCTAGCACTTAATTTTTCCTTGATTTTATCGCAAAGCCTTATTCTGCTCGTTTGTGTTAAGAATCTCCTTTGCAGCGACTGCAGTGCGAAAGAAAGCTTCTTGACGGGCATTAAACCCTTGACTCTCTCTACCATGCCATAATAAAATGGATTTCTTCACACACAAAATCGTCTTCTCATCAATGTTATCAGTCGCTGTTCTAGCGAATGTTCTTCTACTCTTCTTAGTGAAGGCTATTCACAAGCCAAACTATGGCTATTACAAGAATGCACTGTACGGAGTGTCAGCCTGCGACATCGGCACTAGCATCACTTTTTTACTTCTCCTATGGGTTAGTCTTTCGTTGGAGATCAAAGTATAGTTCTTTTATTAGTACTAATATCAGTTCTTTTCGATTCCGAACACAGGCACATACCAAACGGATCGCAAGTCATGGGTCCACCGAATTCTTGGCTTCATCTCTGCGGTCTGTGCCATCGGAGCATTCAACGTTAATCTATATTCAACACTGGAACGATATTTCCATATCAAAAGGTCAAGTCGCTTAGACAAACTTTTTCTGATTAGGCTTGTTTTTAATCAAGTCGTTTAGACAAACTTTTTCTGATTAGGCTTGTTTCAGGGATCGCAATTACTTCTTTGGCTGGTTTCCAAGAGTTGTCATTTCCGTGTTAGCTGCAGTGGAAGGTGGATTTGGCCTACTGACAGTTGCACTTAACTTCGTGGTAATTTATTATTCTGTCATGTTAAGGGTCGAGTTCAATTAAGAGAGAGGAATATGATTGAACTTAAAGATCCGCAAGCATCCAGCAGTCCCACTGTCTATGTGGAGCGTCTTCTATTTGCTGACGTTTTCATCTGCGATCGTGATCATTGTCTTCTCTACGAAGACTTACCTGGAAATTCCACGCGCGACCGATGACAAGCTCTTGAGGAAGATGCTGCATACCATGTGGATTATTAATTTTGCACAGGCACGTACCTAGCCCGCTATAAATCACACAGACAAGAAGTATTCAGGCATGGAACTCATTCTTACTTACGGTGATGCCCCTTTTCACAATATGCGTGCTGCTTTTGTGCAAGCAATTGCCAGTTGAAGAGGCAGCTCTCGAGCCAGCAACCCTTGCATTACTCGGAATGATTCTGCTCAGACCCGCAATTAATCCATTATTGCCAATACTTGCAACGCCATCTTATAGGTCTAGAATATTGTGTTGTTTTGATGATGATTAAAATTTCAATTCATCGCTGTATCTTTTCTTGCGATTGAAATTATTGGTGCTCCAACTCAATGCAGTTTATTAAAAGCTGTAAAGCGAAAGAACTTGAACACCGAGAGACTGGCACGTTTGCACATGTGGCATGTTTACAATTTGGCTAATAAAGTTTCGCTGAGGTAGCAGTGTAAAATGGAGCAATGCGAATTTTGAGGAACTGTGTGGTGATTAGCTAGGAATCTCTACAAAACATGGGTTGGCGATGTACTTGTTGCAAAGTCGGCACAAATAAGGACAACTAGCTGCGCCTGGTCACGGGAGACTGAGAGATGAGTGGAGGGGAGAGCGAGCGAAGTGAAAGCAGTGCCGCAGCAGGTGGAGAGTGCTCCTCTGGCCATGGCGAGGCACTCCTCCATGCAGGAGGACACGAAAACGTCCAGCGATGTCGCATCACGAACGGCACCCGATGTGTCCTCCCTGCAGTTCATTTGAGTGCCTCAGCAAGAACTCAAACAAAAATAGAGCTTCTAACCTGATAAATATTTGGCTCCAACGTGAGATGAGTTTGCTTCCTGTGGCTTGTTCGCGATTGAGCACGAAGGAAATAGACGGAGGAGCGAAATGAAGACCAGCAATCTGAAGTTATGCAATCAACCTATTTTTTGGGAAATACATTTTGGTATGTACATACAAACAGATGTTTCCGTTCAAAGCAACATACCGTATTCGAGTTGACAGCAAGGCCCGCTTCGATGACTCCGATGGAGGTGGTGAGCTGTCTTTCCATGACCATGTGAGACATGTACTTTTCCTTCTCGTGCTGCCTTCTCCTCATCCTACTCACCAGAGTGTTTAGTCGGCCACGCAGCTTTGACTCTTCATCTACTGATTCCATCATTGAACTTCGCCTGCAATAGCAATTGGTTTATGCAAGTGTTCAGCAGTCTTATGGTTATATAGAAATGAAAGAGAGTAAGACACGTATGTATGTCAAACTTGAGATGAAGGATCTTCAGAGAAACAGCAGGAGCTTGAGAAGGTTTGAGACGGATCGCCTCCCGAACGGAGCCCCAAGAGAATCGACGACTATCATTGTGGCGTTGGAGGGATGTGAACGAGAGGACGGCAGGCAGAGAAGGGTTCTTATCTTCGTCCCTCTGTTTTCGAAAATCACACTTAAGGGCGTATTCCAACGGATAAAATGATCTGGCTTTAATGACCTGAATAATACTGAGGCGCACTAGGACCGCCGTTACGACGGAGACGAGGAAACCGTCGGATATGGTAGAAGAATTCCTTATCTGTATAAATATTCTATCCGAGCTAGCTACTGTATCATATATTACAAGATTTACAATTACAATCATATTACAAACGATTGATGCTTTGATAACCTCGAAATAAGCATTTCCTTGAGCATTCACAGATTTTCCCTCCACAATGAGCGCGTTCAAGAGATCGCGATCCATGCTTGGAAGCACCTAGAATTGTGGAATGTCATGTGGTATGCAATCGTAGAAAAGTAGCAGACATTGCTTAGTTCTGTTGCCAGCTCGTCGCGTTCATCAGAGTCTGTTGTTAGCCTTTTTGCCATGGATACCTTAAGAGGGATTTATTTAACCAAACACATTCAGATATCCGAGAATGGACCTGAATGTAATTCTTGTTCCCTTGTAACAACTGTGGAGGTGGACATGGTGCAGTACTCATGGTGAGTTCAGGGCACAACTCTTTTCTAAATTGGGCACCTAATCATTTTTAGGAAATCTTTCATTTTTCATGTTTACAAGTACTAACTTGCACCAGTTACAGGGATACAGCTTCATCCCTTTGGGCATCTTTTCCGGGTCGATGGCTGCATGGTATGGAGCACACAAGAGCTCATCGCTAGTCCGTTCTCAACCAAACAATAGTTATATATTATTAAGGAAACAGCCAATATCGGCCAAGCTAACCTGCAACTGTAGATCCATTCGTACTGCTTGTGACTGTATTACCATATCGAACTGCAGTGCCACAGCAACTTAAAAGGGCAGTTCCTAAATAGTTTTAGGTGTTTGGTCGATGACGTAGAGGAAAACTGACCATCATAGACTCGAACTTCTTCAGAGTACGCAGCCACGGCATTGCAACCGATGAAGTGGGCCTGTTGAAGCAGCTCATTTCGTAGCTCCGCCCAGTACCTAAACATAATTACCTAAAGGTAGTCGCCATTGCATATGCACTACCACAAATCGGAATGAATGTACGTGACAAGGACCTTTTCCGGCTCGCTTCATCGGTATCTCCGTCCTCGAAGACACAAACAGTCCGAGCTGCTAGCATAGGTCCAGTGCCGTTATAAGCATGCAATGGAAGTGTGCCGACCGTGACGATAGGATATGTGAGGAGCACGTTGAATGCGAGGACATCCGATGTTGAGCAGACCTAATGGCAATGTTGGGAAAAGAACATAGGAGATAGTAACTGCGGCGAACCACAACTGCCGTGCCATGTGCACGCACGCAGAAACAGTCACTGGGCGAGCCTTCGATGTCAACTGCCTCTCGGTAGCCGAGCACCATCTGAGCACCCGCCTTGTGCGCCTTCTCTGCCACCTCGGCAGCCGCACAACGAAGAGCCGCACGCAAGCCCGCTTGGCGCGACTAATTAAGCAACTCCTCGTCATCGTCAGCTACTTCCCAAATAGGCAATGAGCATGCCCAGACCTCATTCGTCGCACGAGGCGGCCTAATTCGATCCAGCCACTCATGCTCGGGATCCTTGTTTGCTTGTACACTAGCGACAAGGCCAACAACTTCGCGAATTTGAAGATGTCCACTAGGCTCATCACCTATAAGAGCATTAAAATAAATTAGCGAACGGTCAAAGATAATTAATTGCTCGTGCCTGATAAAATCTGCACATAATAGTAGAAGTTTGTTGGCACAAGAAGTGTTATCCGTACACCGATCATCAGGTATCCGCGCACACCTAAAGTGTTGCCATTTCTGTAATTTTTTATTGTAAAGAGAATATGTATGACTCACCGTACAATGTATCCCAAACTGGAAGAACGATGTGTTGATCCATACAATTCTCTCCCGATTGTCGGAGACTCTCTATCAAGACGTTGCCGTCAAGCTCCACCCTTCCGATTGCGTCATTCGTAGTGTACGTATCGTGATCCATTACTCTGCAAATCTATTACTCTACAAATCCGTTATTCTACAAAGCTGACCCATGGACTACGACGAATGATAAAGAACAGTAAACCCTCTTACCTAAATTCAACTAGCTCTTCAAATAATTGTTTTTCGTCAGTCTCGTATTCAAAATACTCCGAGTTCCATACTGCAAAAACTACTCATTAGGAGATTTGTTCGACTTCTTTTCTCTAACAATTAGGAACCTGGATCCAAGTCCGTAATAACTTCAGTCTTCTCCGTTGTGTCATTGAACCGCACTTCAACAAAGGCTTCAGTGCAATTAATGCTCTATAAATATTCGAATCTCAAATGATGGGATATTTGAAATAATGAAAGCAAACCTTATTCATAACAGGAAGACCGCGAGCTGAGACTACACTTATCTCGAGCTTCAGTGGAAGTCGCTCGCAACAAATTGGTATCAACATTGTTGCGATCTAAAGCTGTTATGAGGTTCATTCGCACTTCAGGAGTGAAAGGACTAACTTATATTTAAATTATAAATGGACCCTCCGATGCAATAGCTGTACTTCTTGTTCAGGCGGTCGGCATTCCATGTTTAAAAGAATATTCGTTATAGATTTATTGTCGGATTCATTTATTTGCTGCCTGAAATATTTGTCATAGCGGTTAACGGGAGGCGAAATTCCGGGAGGGGACAATGAAACCTGAGTTTGAGTGTCACCCTCTTTCTTGGGACGCAGAATTACAGGTATAATAACTTTTAGTCTGTTTTACAATCACAGATGTCATTTGTTCCAGGATGACACAGCCATTCTCGACATCGTCGACTTGCCCAAAAAAGCATCGAATCTCTCGGTCTTAGAACATGATTGCTATGGGTAGGCTATGTTGTCGTGGTGGCTAGAATGTTAGAACCTTGATCAAATATGACTTGAAAGCACTGAACAGGTCATCTAAGGTGCTCGCCTCGTCTTGGCTGTTTCTTCGAGGACGGCTTGGCAGGAGGAGCTCGACTCCTCCTCAATACTTCCTACGGCCCAAATCTTCTCGTCGTGTATGACTACGAGGGAAAGAAGCTCTGCGAGAGGTATGGCTGTGGCTAGATGTTTTCAATTAGCTGGTGCCATTTCTTTCAGCGTTTTGGACCCGGGAAACCTCGGTCACTATGTCTACAACACCTCGTATTGCGGCACAACCGAACAAACACCGGGCGAATCCGTTATTTACCGTAACAATTTTTAAAAACTGTTGTTAAGGTAGATAACCACAATAACAATTCACATTTTAATTTCTTTTTCTTGCAGCATACATCGTTGCCATTGTCGGTTTGCTTCTCCTCTGCATAGCATACGACATTGTTCAAATCATCAAATCATGGACACATGGAACCGAACGAGAAGATCCTCAGAATGTTGCATTCGATGTGGACAGCGCTCGAAATGGTCGTCGTATTCCATCAATCAGCGCATTTAGAGGGTTCGTCCTCTTTTCCTGGATATGCCTAATTCGTTTTGATACCGTATCCTCTAAGGCTTGCAATTGTCTTGATGATCTTCACAAACACTGGTGGAGGTGGCCTGCGCTTCTTCAACCATACGTCATGGGATGGGCTCACTCTGGGCGACATTATCCTACCCATGTCAGCATCAGCTCAAAAGCTCAACCACAACCAATTACTGAATAATCCTTTTTCGTTGAGGTTCGTGTTCTGCGTTGGTCTTACAATGCAAGTGTTGATGTCCCATCGCTATCTCAAGCGTTCCAAATCGGCCTGGAGGTGCTTTCGCCTTAAGGCCATCGGTGTGCTCATTGTGAACGGCGGATAGTAAGTCGCATTCTCGCGCCACCCCTGTCTATTCCGAGTTCTTTTTTTAAGCTACTTGGACACTCTGCGCACACTGGGTGTCCTCCAGCGGATTGCACTGACGCAGGCAGCAGCTGCTCCACTGCTCAACATTTGGAACGTTACTCAGGTCGCTCATGACTCATTACTTTAGTGAATCATAGCCACAATTACAGGACGATATTAGAGATGCAGACCGGCCAGAATCGGTTCAGTCGAGGATCGAAGACAGTGAACGAGATCAGAATGATGAAATTACGACGGAAGCTTCCGAAACCAACGATGCGACAGTGAACCTGGTCGCCTCGTCAGATCCAGTAGTGAGTATTTTTTTGCACTGTACTTATCATTCTTTACAAGATGTCTTCGTCAGAACCCTCGAATTGGATTCTTCCGTCGAACATTTGGAGAATGGCGTTACGTTGGCATGCCAATGCTCATCGTTCATTTCGTACTCACGCCGCTGATCTTTCTTCTTTATCGCTTCCAAGTCGGAAATTGCCCGAGGTAATTTCATTGTTGTTCCATCTCTAAAACGAATATAACCTATTGTCATGAATTAAAATTTGGTTGATTACAAGCTCCTGTTTTCCATCTCAGTGGCTATCTCGGTCCGGGTGGCCGCGACATGGGAGGAGCCTACAAGACATGCACCGGTGGCGTTGCCGGCGCATTCGACCGCTTCGCTCTCCGAACTCATATCTATACGAATCCGACTTCGAAGGTAAACTTCAGGAAATTCTTGGAATTTCGCAAACTTTTTTCATTTAATAGGCGCTGTACGACAGCATCGATTTCGATCCAGAAGGTTTGTTCTCCACCCCATTCGCCGTACTCAATGTGGTCGCCGGAGCCCATGTCAGTAAACCTATATACTATGTATGTATGTACATAGTAAAGCATAGCAAAAGCCACTACGATTCTTTCTCAACAGGCGGGAATGATTCTCCGCTTTTACCCCAAGAGATCCAGTCAAGCAATCAGATTCGGTGCATACGGCTCTGCATGTATTCTGATCGCATCCGCACTCCACTTCACCGTAATGCCCATCAACAAGAATCTCTGGTTCAGAAAAAGCATTATTATAGTAATCCTTTTTTAATACATCTGAATACTCAGGTCTCTCTCCTATGCTTATGTTACCATCGGGATTTCGTACCTTATTTATCTCTGCATCCGTTTTGTCGTCGACCGAGAAAACAGCATTCTTCCATTGAAAACACTTCAAATCGTCGGTAAAGCAATGAATTAATTGTGCTTTGTGTTCTCTCAATCATAGTCTCGAGTAGATTGTGAATGTTGAGGTAACAATGCATTGGTGATTTACATCCTGCAAGAGCTCTTCGCTAACCGGATTCCCCTCCAGTTCTATGTCGGCCACGAGATCATCCGTCGGACATTCTTATCCCTCTGGTCCACTCTTCTCTGCGTCCTCATCGCACACGCTTTAGAAAGTTACGGCATTCACTACTCACTTTGATTATAATACTTTCCTGAAGCATTAAGTGCATACATATACTGTACATAATTCATTACATAGAACTCTTGGCTTTCGCTCTGCTTTACTTGCGTCGCTGGTATATTAGAGTTCTCACTGGTAGCACATTTCTGGTGAACTGAGTTAACTTGTTGCAATCAATTAATCCTATACCTCACCTATCATACTGTAGTCATTCTTTTCGGTATTTTTATTAGCTTGCCACATAAATTTCAGGTCACCCACGTTTTCCTTGTGGTTCACTCTTACTTGCATGTAATCTTCATTGCATAATTTTATGTGATTGCCGACATGTACATATAGTAAAGCATAAGGTCCGTTGTGTGCACCCACTACAGTTACTATACATTATACAGCTCTACACTCTAGACGATAGTAATTGGATTTCTTTCATTACGAAGCCTCCTTTGTAAGGGTTGTCTTCTTGGTTATAGTCGCGTGGATTGGCTATGCGCATCTGCAGCGAGAGAAGCAGACAAGGCGCTTATGAAGAGAGGGGACAAGAGACGCATTCACAATAAGAGACGAACAGCAACGAGTCTCAAGCATTCCTGCTTGTCCCTCCACTCATGCAAGGATGACTTCTCCTCTCCACTCGTCGTCCGCTGCCCCTCCGCACTCGCCTTCCAGCTGGCGTTGCCGAATGTCGCCCGAGTTGCGTCGCTATCTGGTCAGCCGTGTCCTCAAGGCGTTTGGTCTCGACATTGTCGAGTCAGACATGGACCGCCATGAAGACCTCCGCGCAAGCATCACGGCCGCCCGCCAGTTCGAGCAGCACTGCTTCAACTTTGCACTCACCCAGGTCGCAATTCCATTGCCTCCAAGAATTCGTCTTTTGAATAATTACCATAAATTAGCAATGACGTTGTTCTTTAGAGAGAGTACTATGAAATGATGGCGGAGCGAGTTCTTCAACTGGAGAGGGAGCGGCGTGCTCGCGTCTCTCCGGCAGAGCGGCAAGACGCACAATCCTGATGTTCAACCATTTCCATTATTACTCATCTAAACATTCCATTTGCTTTCTTTGTATACAATGTCTCTCGCATTTATCGCCCAATGAGAGGCCATTTGAAAAATGGGAGAACATTGTCTTCTGGTTTTTTTCCTACAAGTTTAAAAGGCTGTATGATATTTCACAATCAGTCTGCGGCGTAAATGTACTAAAAGTGCAATCAATTAAAGTTCATATTTATTAACATTTTTCTTCGTGTTGCACACTATGAGGTGTTATTGAAGAAAATGCCTACTGTAAAAAAAAGAACATGGAAACCGGGATTGCAGAAGCGAACAAAGAAAGCATCTTCGTGTTTTAAAGAGAGCATTGCTACCATTTACAAGCGAGTTTAATAAGTCGGAATAAAAATTAAATTGCAAAAGGATTGTTCGTGTAAGATAATATTATATTTATGGCCATGGCGATGAGATTTTTTTTATGAAAATGTAAATAAACGAAGAAATGAATTTGGGAAAATAAGTTGTGGCCAGTTTTGCCTAGAATGACAATCTGTTGTAAGTTCTAGCGAGAAGCAGGGTTTAAATCTTATATACCTACCTAAATTAAAACAATTACATCTAATTATGGCCTATGTTAAGTAATTCACTTACACGGAGGAGTGGAACGATTGGGATGAAAGCTATTTTAGCTCGCCGATAACAACAAGATTACAATGTAACTAAATAGTACTTAGGCTGGCTAAGAGAGATTGTTGAGCAGTAAGGAAACTGAGAGAGTGAAGAGAGATTTCGCATAAATCAAATCTTCTCAAGGCACATTTGGCTTTCATTCAGCGATCTAAAAGAACGCACCCGCAAGAGAAAGAAATGGCAGTTCGCTTGTCCCTAAGCGAACAGCTTTCTTAATGTTGCAGATGCGAGGAGCGTCGCCATCATTACAGGCAATGTCATTGATGTGGTCTCCCTGAAAAGAAAGATGCGAAATTTGCGTAGTTCATCGAGCATCGAACACACAATGCATATCCTTTTACATGTGTATTTTCGCATTGCATTGTTAAATTGCTTCAAAATATTACCCTTGAGACGTTCGGTCCTCCCAGTCTTCCGTAAGCATGGGACCGATTCTATCCCAGGATCCATTGTGAGGGTGGGCAGGGTCGAGGCCAACGATGTTTAGAAGAACCTATGCAAGTTTCATTTTGAATGTTATAATCTAACGTTTTTTTTGACAATTCGTCAGCATTTATAACACTTGTAGGCAATAGCATTTTCACCGCTTACTTGATAAACATCCACCAGCTCGATCGCATCGAACTTCTCATTGACTTTGAAGGCTAAAAAGAGCTCACAGTGTATTGCAAGTTGAGTACTATTTCGATGGTCTACCAACCTGGTCCTCGGCCAATGAAGATGCCCCACATGGAGTCAGCTTCCGGACTCCATCCATCGGCCACGAGCATACGTCCGTCTGCATTGGCTGGCTTCGCTTGCACGGCGTTCAATTCACGCTGAAAATAAATTACGTTCCTTTTCATTTACAGCTTCTTTCTAGTAAAGCAAAGAGTGAAATGGAAATATAGTTTGTAGAAAAAGAGAAGACCAACTGTGACGATTGTCGTGCCAGGTTTGGTGACCAGAATAATGTCTCCGAGGAAGCGGCCATTCGTCAGATGATACTTCTCTGGCAAGTCTCGCGCTCGGTAGATCTCGACCGGCTCCGAGCCACCCTCGTCATAGTCGCCCGGGTCCAGCCATTGGTCGCAGACCTTGAGTTCGAAGAATACCTGGAATAATCGAAAGGTTAAAAGAGTTAGCTTGAGCAGTCATGTCTCCTAACACTGTCTTCAGCGCCCTTCTTCGTGAAAATCTGGACGAATGAATTGTGGTTGACTACCATTTCGACCTAAAAATTTGGAGCAGATTTGATATAAGTGGCATCTTTTTTTACATTCTAACATTGGAATAGTCAGAGAGGCACTCTTCAAGGTAGAACTGCTCCTCTTCAACTACACGGGCAAGGCCATGCTCAGAAAGGACGACGAGATTAGTCGACTCGAAGAGGCCGGCCTTGTCCATCTTCTCCTGCAATCATTTTGTTCCTGATAGATAAGTGCTAGAAAATATGATCGATATCATAGAGACAGTCTATCTTGCCTGAAGAGCGTGAATATGCAGATCAAACTTGGCGATGGCGCTCTCCACTTGTTCAGTGCCTGCTCCGTTCTGTCGAAGTGCTGCGTCGATTCCAGCATAGCGAAGCAGGAAAATCTGAATGCGAAGGCATATTCAATGACCTCCACTTCAAAAGACATGAAAATGAACCTGTTTCTTGTAAGGCTGATACTTTTTGATGCGATGAATCATCTGATCGAAAACTTCTGGAAAGGCTTCCGTCTGGTCCGGGTTGTCCAGATCTGTCTTGCGCTCCTTTGGCAGAATGACTGCCAGGTCTCCGAAGGATTGCTGCAAGCAGCTTGTTTTATTCACTTATTCCGGAAACACCATAGATCACAAAATGGCGCACATGGCAGTAGCTGAACCAGAAGCAGTTGATGTCGATGCCTGCCTTGCCGGCAGTGTACCAAAATGGCGCTGGCCGCTTCTTCCACCACAAGTAGCTCGAGTCGTTCGCGCCCGTTCCACTTTCGAAGACCTGCCAGAAGAATGTATGAGTTCAAAAATTGTATGATTGAAACGGCTCATCAAGCTGCACGTGCCTTTCCCGTAGAATCGTCATACATGTAGTTGCCGAGAAAGCCGTGGCTCTCTGGATACAAGCCAGTTGCGAGTGAATGCCACGAGGGCACTGTCAACGACGGGAACACCGGCTTCAGGTAGTCCGCTTTGACGCCCTGTTTAGAGATCGCTTTTCATAAAATCAACTAATTTGATCTACATATTTTTAGTGAGATAGTGAGATATATATTTATATACCTGTGACTGTAGTTCCGTGAGTCCGAAGACACTTTCACTCTTGGAGTGATTGAGAAGGGCAGCTCCGTAGCCATCCACGACAACGAGGATGAGTGACTGGCCGAGTGGCGGGCGCTCTCCATACGCGGAGACCACTCCCAGTAGGAGGGCCAGCAGGGCCTGCTCCACTCTCATTCCCAGTTCGTGATCTGCACTCCTTCACCGAGCACTTCTAGATCTACAAGTAATAGTGAGTCATCGCAAGGCGTTGAAGCCACTTCCAGGTACAAATACATTACATATGTTGCGCACTCGAGCAGCAGACGAGACTTTCATCGTTAGCTGAAGGGGGAGGGCTGCCTTAATTTGGGCGGAGATGGAGAGAGAGAATGGAGATGAGTCTCATCCTCGCTTCTCGTTTCATGCATTACTAACGGCTCTCTTCCATTCTACTCCGGCAATAAACACAAGAAATCTGTGAATCTTTACATCGCTGAGAGGTGTACAAAGTGATTACAAGGAAGGAACAGAAAAGTGTGAATAGGGCACAAGAACGCGGAAATCTTGTTCTCTTAGGGTGGCCGACTGATTCAGGAGCAGAGGGAATAAAACAATTGAGGGCGGACTTGCATAGTAGGACGAGAGATTTTCGAGCTCGCGAGCCTGACGTGGTTAGAGTGGAAAGGCGGTCAAGCAAGAAGAGTGTCGATGAATGTTGAAAGAAGAAGTGTCAATGGCTGGCCGTAGCCAAGGGCTCAAAGTCATTCTTTCTCGCATTCTTTCAGACGGAGGGAAAGGAGACATGAAGATGCTAAGAAGAAGCGCTCTCTCTTGTTAATCGAGGATATTTAGCCGATAACAGTTGTGCATTTGGTGCAGACAAAACATAGCAACATTGGTGAACACGGGCTAATATTGGTATCTGATGACAAGAGATTCGGAGGGCGATTCTTCTCCTCTTGATGTCTTTCTCACTCTCTTCCTCTTTCTGTTTCTTGCTGTCTCTCTCCTCTCTGTCGTTCTTTCTCTCCCTCTCCATCTACCTCTCTATCTCTCTGCTTCTCTTCTCCTCTCCAGAACTCATATATCTGCGCGGGTCATCTCTGCAACTCGCTCTCTCTACTTCCTCGTCCTAGTAGACCTCCCCCATTCATTCACTCTCTGCTGCCCCCTGTTGATGAGCGGTGTTACATTGGTGATTACTGCTACACCCGCACAACGAACGTAAACGGGGGCTTTCGACCATTATTAAAGGGCATATGACCAGACGATAAAAGATGCAGAGTTGAAGCAGAACATTGATAAGCTTTGGTTCGTGGCCCATTGTTGATGCTGAGTAAGAGGGACATTTGACAGAGCGTCACATAGGAGCAGTCAAAACAAATCATTACAGTTATGGCAAGTGGGCAAATTGTATAGACTTGAAATAATACTAATAACTGTGGTAATTGCTTCTATATTTCCCAGTGAATGACGCTCTGAAATGATCTTCCGTTAGAAAGCATGCACAGAGCAAGTAAAAGTGGCAGCGAGACTTAGAGAGTGAATAATGAGAGTGGGAGAGCGAGAGATAAAAACGCTGGATGGAGAGATAACGAAGAAGTAAAGAAGAAGAAGAAGAATGAGGGAGGACAAGAAGAGAGGAGGCATCCGAAGGAGCAGCTGTCTAGGCTGGAGACGAAGAAGCGGCGGTGGCAGTTGCCAGCCAGGCCGGGCCTTCCCTGCACTTCCCCCTCTCTGCGCGCTGCCGCCCACCCAATGCACAATGGCAAAGGAAGGCAAAAGTAGGCACCTACTCTACCGTTTACACTCTACGCAATCACTAATTGACTTTCTTTTCTTTCTACCCCGCGATTTGGGAAGAGATCTTAGAAGAAACGTACTTTTTTCGTACATCGTAGATGAAATAACACATGGAACGTTGGAATGTTTTCTCGACTTGCGAGACGAAATGGAACACGATAATACTGAAAAAGTAAAAATGATGTTAATGAAACCATGATATATGACTGAATATGCATGGGATGAGAGAGGAAGACGCTACAATCATCACGCACATAGTACATGGAGAGCTGACATTCGGAACGAACACGGAAAGGAGGGACCGGCCTCACAGATTATTCATGCGCACCGTTCTGACTGTCCTTCATATGCTTCTCGCCCATCCCCTTCTAAGGCCTCTATCACTATGCTCCTCAGTCGGCTATTCCTCATTCTCTCCGTTTCTCCCTCTCCCTTTAACTCTTTATCTCTTTCTCTCTCCTTCTATCTCTCTCTATCTCTCTCACTCTCTCTCTCTCTTTCTCGATTCATGCTGGTCTTCTCCTCCAGACAATTCACTGCGGGATATGATGAAAGGAGGAGACCGACACTGAGAATACAAGCAGGAAATGCCGAAAGTCCATCCGGAACCATTCACGGACCTCTTGCATAGTACATGCATGTTTGCAAGCACTGGAACACGATGAAGAGCATCATAGAAGTCTTTGGTGAGCACATGAAGAGGAATACCTCACCATCTTTCGGTCTCTCCATTCTCTCTCCTTTTCCTCATTCTCTGTCTTTCTTGAATTATCCAGCTATAATTGAAGGTCTTGAACATTAGTGGCCGCATCTCTCATGCTCTTTCTTCTTATCGTCCGAATGTATGCACAAGGAATTATCAAAGCGGCTTCTTTACCAACAAGAATCTCGTTCCGTTTTAGAAAACAACATCATGACGGCCAGTGAGAGCTTGGCCGAGCAGAAATACTATGCAACATCAGTTTAAATGCG
Source organism: Allodiplogaster sudhausi (assembly GCA_945643635.1). Taxonomy (NCBI): domain Eukaryota; kingdom Metazoa; phylum Nematoda; class Chromadorea; order Rhabditida; family Diplogasteridae; genus Allodiplogaster; species Allodiplogaster sudhausi. Next base: position 1,446,666 of record CALZFC010000009.1, read on the forward strand.
TGAAAACATTTTAAAATTAAAAATTAACACTTTAAATTTAAGTTAGCGTTTAAATAAAAGCATGTCCAAGTTATGCGCATAAAATAAAATAAGACAGAACAAGATCGACGCAACTACATATGTATGTGCGTATGATTATTTGAGGAGAATTGTTTATTGTTTGCGCGGGAGACAGCCAGTTGCCTGATGGATTTATCATTCGGGAGTGATAATGTGATATGCCAAGCTCGTAATTCGATAGTGAAAGTGAGAAAGGACGTTAACAAGAGGATGATTAGAAAGAGAGAAAACATCATGAAGACAAGATCGTTAGGCATCAGTCTAGGAGGTGCTCGATTTCTCGGTTCTCTCTTCCACTTCCTCTCGCCCGTTCTCTCTCTCTCTCTCTCTCTCTCTCTTTGGCGCTCTCTCTCTTGCTCAGTCTCTCCATTTCCCCCCCCCCATACATTTCACCACATTCTCAAACGCTGTTTTCGTTCTATCTCACTAATTCATCTTTTGTCTTTATTTCCTCCTTAGATTGCAGAAAATTCCATCATTCTTAAGTATGCTCGTACTCGGCACGGAGCGATAGGATATCATGATGGCAAAATGTTTCTCGAAAATATCTCCAATCATTCACACAAAAAGAAAGAAATTGATACAAAATAAACGATCATGAAGTGTTAGTAGAAAATTTGATTAATCGTATGTTCGACTCGTTTTCCGATTGCTCGCGTTGTCAACGTCATGAGAGTGTAAGTTTTCATTCTTGAAATCAAGTAATGAAATTTCACTGAGAATCTACGAACAGTTGGCGAATGGCGCACGGGAAAAGTACAGCTGATGGTCAGAGAGAGAGAGAGAGAGAGAGAGAGAGAGAGAGAGAGAAAGAGAGAGCGATAAGCACTACAAGGGTTTGTCAGTTAAACTACTAAATACATGTCATGTCATTGATATCTCAATTATATTCATATGATGTTTTCATGGTTTAAAATTACTTTAAAAAAAAATTCGTTTATCTATATAGGTACATAGCAACAGTATGTAGTGGAACATGGTGTAATTGAGATGGCACGAGGCAAGCAACAACCCACATTCTCAGGGCAAGCACGCAACAGAAAGTTGAGACACGCGATCTAGGCGGATGCGGAACAAGGGAGGGGAGAGGGGGGGGGGCAAGAGGAGCGCCTTGTTGTCAAGGATAATGCACTCCAGGCCACAAGGCTAAGCATCCTAATGCCCTCCAGAGCATTCTCGATTATGACGAAAGAGATATGCCGGAATGAACATGGCAAGGTTTGGAGAAAAGTGAAGGAGATGAAGTGTGGCAGAGAGAGAAAGAGTCGGAATGAGAGGGCGAGCTGTCTAGAATGGAGAGAAAGAGCAGAAGATATGAAAATAGGCCGAACGCTTCTCAAAGTGCAAAGGTGAAGGATGGGAAAAGCGGTTTACGGCCTTTGTGGCCTGCCTGGAGATGGCCAGAGGCGAGATGCGTAAGCGCGATAGTAATTGCTAGCAAACAGCTGCCGACTGGGCAATGCCCACCAGCTTCACCCCCTCCCCCCCCCCCACCTACTCTTCTTCCACAAACACATGCGCATAACACCATTCCCTCTCTCTTTCTCTCTCTCTCGCTCTTTCTGTCTCTCTCTCTCAATCTCTATCGCTCTCTCTCTCTCTCTCTCTCTCTCTTTATACCTCTCCCTCTATCCCACCCTTCACTCTCTCCCTCTCAGTCTCCCGCTCTTATTTCCTAAACTTACTTTTCTCAGTTTGAAATACAACCGCTCGTTTTCGGGCGCCAAGAGATAAACGAATGTTCCAACTCGGTTAGAAAGGAAGAAGAAACACTGACAAGACATAACGATTTGACTCGTAATGAGGAGACAAAGGCATATGTACACAAGAAGAGTGATCGCTTCTGTGCGACAGCGAGTAAATGGAGAAGTAGAGAAGAATGAAGAGTATACGAGTAGTGCAAGAAGCGGTGGCCGGAGCGAAACCGCGAACCGGCTACTTAGTCTAGCCCCCCCCCCCCCTCTCCTCACCTGTAAGTTCTTCTTCTGCGGCTACCACTCATTCTGCAATACACTCGCTATACCGATGATATCTTTCAAAATTTCTCCCTGCACCTCCATAAGGAAAGAAGCTCAACATCATTGCAAACAAGTGGGCATATATTTTTTTTAACTTAATCATCAAATAAAGCAGCGAGTTCTTACTCACAATTGAAGTGAAAAATTATAACTGGTTAAGAACAAGCAAAATTTTATGCGGTAAAGTACCGAGAGCCAACAAGGACAAGTGAATGAATGAAAGCTTCAGTTAAGAAATTGGAGAGGGGAAACAGCTTGATCACCTTCCTCAACCTAGCCACGCTCCTTCATGCCTTGGCTTCCGTCAACTTGAGACGCTGCACAACAATTGGCACATCGTTGCATGTCTCACTTACCTTGGCTCATTCACCCTCTCTCTCTCTCTCTCTCTCTCTCTCTCTCTTTCTCTCTCTGCCTTTCTCTCTCTGTTCTCTCTCTCTCTCTTCCTTTCCACCTTTTTCGACCTCATCTCTGTGCTTGTCTCTCGTGAGAAGTCGAATAATGCAAGAAGGAGAAAAGCAGCCGCCTTGCCTGCCTTCTTCTATCATATATGATCGCATTTCTCTCTGACACCCGACGCACGCCTCATCTGCCATGTCTTTCTTCTTTCTTTCTGCTGACTGCTTGGATGGCCATTTCCACCTGAGCCCTCCTCGTCTACAAGATTGAATAACCAGCCATTCGAAAAGTGTGTGTTCAGATGTACCTGAACACACTCGGCTTGTCTTCACATGACATCGAAGAAGATCGAAGGGGGGACTCATGTCTTCTTGTTGTACAAAACAGAAGAGAGTGGTCATTGCATATGGAAGGGGAGAATAAATAGCATGTCATTCTTAGCATTTCTTCTCTCCGCTAACACATCTGTCGATCAGTCGAGATCGGTAGAAAGCCTGAAGATTAATCAAAAGATGAGAGAGTGAAGTTGCAGAGAGAACGCGAGAAAAAGAGAATGATCTAATGCGCCCGCTTAATCATCGCTCTTCATATTACATCCAAGACTTGCAACTGCCACTACACTCTGATTGCATCAGTCAAAAGATGCTTCTCATCTCACTAATGCCCTCCCTTGTAAACATAAACTTTCTTTATTCAGCGAGATATGAAACGTAACAAAGAGATAAACAACAAAACATCCCTCACTTTTAGTCTGGAAGGGTGCCAGCAATGAGAAATGTTAATAACTTAAATAGACTAAAAGTACTAGAAAATCTAAAAATAATCTAAAAATATAAAATAAAAAGAAGCCCTCTAAACCGGTTCTTCGGTCTGCCAGTTCAGGTCACTCGAGGCAACAAGCATATCATAACTTGAGAAATCACTTTCGTAAATCGCTTTAGTGCACAACACTTAATAGCAAGGAATTTGAATGTTTGGCTCAATTTAGTTTGTATATACTGGAATAATACACATAGATAGCGCATATACATATGAATGTGCGAGAAACACGTAGCATCGAACCAGGTGAAAGAAACTATTGTATGTACAGTAAAATGTTGTTGCGGCAAGAAATATAAGATGAAAACAAGGTGGGAAGATAAAGAAAGCCTTTAAATGCAAGAGAGAGAAAATGGAGCTATGACAAAGCCGCCTGACAGAATAGTCAACACCACCTTGCATAGGATGCCTATGAAGCAAGAGAGAGGAGAAGTCAGAAGGGCAACGCTCGTGATTGTTGTTGTGGTGAGGACTGTTATTATGAGTCATTCAGTGATGGGAGCGAGTGTCGAAGGAGTGTCAATGGACAATGCACTGCACACTCTTTCTGTATCCTGCCCGCTACTAATGAACTTCTCGGCATCCGCTCGTCGCTCCTTTCTAGACAAGTTTTATTTTGTACACGAAATGGAACAGTGAAATTACATGAATTTAAGATGTAATTTCATAATCATTATAACAGATTTAAAAAGAAGATATATAAAAGATGTTGCCTGAACTACCAACTGACATCTCGTTAATGTCGGTGGTGAATCGTCGAATTACTTGCTTGATCTTATCATCGACTTCAAGACGATCGATGAACGGATGAATACTTTTCCCTTCGGCCTTCTTCTTCAATTTCCTCCTAAGGACAGTCCAAATATAAGAACATTCTTCATAATTTCAAAAAGCTCATAACGAAATATGTATGAGCTAAAAAATATAGAAAGGGATTCACAAAACGTAACCTAAATACTTGGTGAGCATAAGCTTCAAGGGCAGGAACACGCGAATTATCCCTTTGAAGAGGGAATTCAGCACGGTGTAGTACCTTTAAAAGAGAACAAATAATTCCATAGCAGCAGAAGTTAGGATAAACAAGATAAACAGTATGTTAAATTTCTGCAAGACTGACACGAAGCAAGCCGGTGTTGACATGCAGAATGGCAATCTGCTCAGGAGTGCGGCCATGGCTGCAGCGGCAGCAGCGGACATCCCATTCGGCGCCGTGATCCAGCATTACTCGCACCGAGATCATGACATCAACTGAAACACGGCCCATCTACTCCCCTCTCACTTGCGCCTTCTACAGTATCCCTTCTTGAACTCTTAGCCAAGGTTCGCGGCGGTAGATACAGTAATGGGATAGGGTATATAGTGGTTGTTGGGGGATGCGCACTCGGTGAGACTGTGCAGATGCCGAGTTTCGAGTTGCTCCGGTCGATCGGGCCAAGCCGCGCGATTTCCGCCGAGCAAGTGGCAGCGGAGCGGCGGCGGCGTGGCCGGGCGGAGCTGCTGCCGCCACCGTCAGAGGCCACCTCGACTGCGTCCAACTCGCCGCCGTCTCCTCGGTCTGCCTCGTATCCCTCGGACTCTACGACGGGCGTCGAGGCACGAGAAAGCCTGCCAAGGACGACTCCATCAATTGGAAGGCACATGGATGGCAGAGAAGGCAGCGAAAGAAAGACGAGAAACACAGAAGCTTCTCTGTACATTCTTCAAGCGGAGGCGGCTACGGAATGGGAGAGAGAGTGTCTGATGTTTCTTTCTTTCTTCATTTAACTTCACCAACTGACATCACTTCTCCTCGTTTACTCTTTAGAGCTGTAGTTTGTTTGAAATCTAATACGAATCATTGCTTCGCCGCTAACCTTGCGAAACAAGAGAAGACTCGGCCTAGGCGAGGCCGTCCATTTGAACAGCTCTGCGGTGGAGGATTCTCGCATTCAGCACATTTTAGCTCTCGCTCGAAGTAGGCAATATCTTAAAAAAAAGTTCAACTATTTTTCGTAATTTCATCAGTAAGAAATCTTGTAATAAGATGGAACTTGTCTACTGGAAAGGACTCGATTCAAGTTGAACCATAATGAATAGTAGTGGAGAAATGGCCTACCGGATGATAGTGGGCCATAGCAGAGTTCCCAGAATGCAGTTGTATTGAATCTGCCTCGCTCATTCAGTGGATAGCCACGATTCAGGAGCACGGGAAGGCAGAAGACGGCGCGAGTCTCCACAATCATCTCCAACAGAGATCGAACTGGCAGACGATACGAGATGCTTATCGTATTTGTACGCTACAAAGTGTGTGAGGAATATATTATGTATTTTAGCGACATTCTAAGAGAAGTCTTTCTGTGGCGAGTGGGGAACTGATAACTGCTATAAAGAAGAAGAAGAAAAATAGGAAAAAAGAGAGAAGCATCGGAATGTGGCAAATGCTGCCAATTTCCTTGGCTGAATGAACTTGTTTGAATGAACGAGAGCACAAGACAAACCAAAAGTTCCTCAAATGCCCAAGGGTTGTCATCGTAGATGGCGGAGCGAACGAGATGGCGGATATCAGAAGAGGAGATTCTTCTGGAGGATCGCCTAAGGGAGCGGAGGGAGAAGCAGCTATTCTGCGAAGCAACGGCCATCAACAGAAGAACGATCAATTGATGATGACTCCCCTCTTCCCATTCTCTCACCCCCTTCTCCTTTCTCTGCACCCTCTCCTCTCTCTGCTCTCTCGCTCTCCCTTTTCTCTCTCTCTCTCTCTCTCTCTGGTCTCTCGCTCTCTCTCTCTATCTCTGCTATCTCACTCTCTCTCTTCTCTCTCTCCCTAGCTAGTTGCACTTCTCCGTTTCATTATTTGGACACGCATGATGCGACTTGACACTCTAGAATGAACTCCGCTGCCCGTTCTCTTCCCTCAAATTTAGAGCATTGTCAATAGAGAAGCAGCGAGACGAACTAATCGCCGCGATAAAGAACCAAAAGAACAGCAAGCCTTAATTGAAAGGTTATCAGAAAGCCTTGTATTTTCTTTTCAGCTGTGAATTAAATCATTACCAGATTAAACATGGGAAAAGGTCCCATGAAACGCTGCGTCCGGCGGCAACAGAAAGCATTCAACGTTCAAATCACCTTAAAAATCTATGAACATCTACAAATGGAAAGTGACTGCAGAAAGATAAGTGAAACCATAGAACAGTTTGACTGCCAATCTGCCACTGCCTATTATATGGTGCTCTTTCGATATTTAGTGTGCGAATGGCACCACCAAATGCGTAGTCAGTTTCTATGTTAGCGTACACGTACATTCATGGCTGCCAGAAGTGGATGTTGCAAGTCGTCCTCGTCGGAAGTTGAACGGTGCCTCGCATATGTTTTTTTTTCTGGTAGACGACTATGTTCTGCAAACATAACTGTATTCACATGTTCTCGACTTCAATTTAATTCACATCAACGTCGACTCAAGATATGCATGACACTTGGGCAGAAATGCGATAATAGTGAGTGCGGTGATTGATGCATCCAAGAGCTTGGTGCCTATAAAAGAATAGCCAACATGTGCACAAGAGCACATCAGGACAGTTTCGCAAGACTCAGTGAGAATAAAAGAAGAGGGTACGGGGTAGCCAGTTCCAGAAGGAAATTTAGGAATCAATGACTGTGGACAAAAGAAGTACTACTTGGAGAGAGACAGCGAGAGAGAGAGAGTGAGAGAGAGAGAGAAGGGGAAAGAGAAAGAGAGCAAGTAAGCCTGTGCTACTATGTGCCACTGCATCTTCTGATAAGATTTTACAACCAGTGGTTTGAACTGTATTTTTTTCTATCTTATGACAACACTCACGGATGTTCCCATATTTGTAGAATACTCGATAAAAAAAATGCCTTTTGGAAAAGTTTTTCGTTGAAAGGCTAATTGTTGCAATAATGGCGCAAGCGTTGACAGGAATAGAGTAAGGCACGAATATTTGTTGAAAATGGCAATTCAAACACATTACAAGACACATTAACATATTAAGTTTTGTTATTTGTCAACAGAAATGACATCAGGTCAGTAATTGAATGCGCTAGAGAAAAGTAACGGTAAATTGTGGTAAGGTTAGTGTGCCTGAAATTTGTCATGCAAGCATAAGCAGTCGGCGTGTCGTCGGAGTCTGAGAGAGGGAGAGGGAGAATGGGCGTGGGAGTCTCAACCACTCCCACAGCCACAAAGCCAACGGACTACTCCACAAAGATTGCAGATGTTGATAGCGAGCGACGGGAAATGCATAGAATACAAAAAATGTAAAAGATGTGATGAAATAGACCTGCGAGATCTTTCAATTGAATTACATCTCCATCATATCAGCAAAATACATGGCATATAGTTTACGATAATCAACTTTATTTAGAATATCGTGAAAATGAAAAAGCTGGCTTATGAGTACGAATTCGAAGGAGACATCAATGGAGAGCACGAAACGACAGGATACTGGGTTTGGCTTATCAACCAGCACCAAACGAATGAAAATGGCAACCTAATGAACATTCCAACGCAAATAAAGGCAGATGGCGAAAGGAAACTCATTTCAAGAAATAAAGACAAAGGACGACGCGATTAATTTGAAAAGGCCTTCCCGGGCAGTAAAGTGCCAACGATATCCAGGCATGCGAAGCTTTCGCCAGAGGATGCAGTGAAATTAGAAAAGGAGAAGAGTAGGGAAGAAGAGCAAGAGAGCAGGGAGAGTGAGAGAGAGATAGAGAGAGAAGTAAAGAAGATGAGAAAGAAGAGAGGGAACAGAGAGCAGGAGGAGAAAACAGAGTCTCTATGGCAGTCAATGGAGGGAGAAGCAAGGAGAGCGGGCAGTGCAGACAGAGAGAAGGAGCCATAAGAGAGAAGTGTCAAGAGCAGCAGGCATTCTCTCTCTCTCTCTCTCATTTCCTTTTCTCTATCTCGATCCGCACTCACACACTCTCTCGCTTGCGTCCTGCATCACTCTGTTTTGAACAAATATAGTGCCATGCCGACTGCCAAGTAGCACGGTTCGTTGAGATGAATTTAAAGGAGCTGCACGATTTATTGTGCACAAAGAGAAGCATCTCTAAAATGCATAGCATATTGATGACAAATTGTTGCCATCGAAGCCGCACTTTGTGCCATTTCCTCTCGAAATCCTCTAAGCTCTCTACTGCTTCATCCCGAATGCGCATTCCTCTTTGGTGAATGAGCAGTGGGCGGCCGGCTGAAGGTGAAGGAAGTACCGACTGGCGATGCAATAAGCAAAGAAGTGGCGAGAGACAAAGAGCCGACGAAAATCACTGGAACACGAGAAAGAAAGGGACGTCAAGAGATTCTGAGAGAGAGAGAGAGAGAAGTGAGAGAGAGAGAGAAAGAGAGAGAGAGAGAGAAAGTGAGACAGGGAACGTCGCAGAGGAAAAGAGAAATTCAGCCACGGCCGAGCGAGATGGGGCCATGGCGGGGGGTCGAGGCTCATTTCGAGAGGAGGGAAGACTAAGATGCCATGGATTCCTTTACGCAACATTGCTCCAAAGTAGCACGGAATGTTCTCTTCTGAAACAAAAGAGGGAGTAGCTTCCTACCGCTTAATAATGGGATATAATGATAGTTATTTTTAATTATATTTTTTACAGTACATCCATAATCCAAATTATACAAAGAAGCATTTATCTCAATTTATTTGCCAGAGAATTTCCGAAAGTATGCAAAATAAATATATGGATGTAATCATTGTTTAATTATCACGTCCAATTTAGAACCATAATATTATCCATCGGAAGATTAGCTCATTCACAAAAAGTGGTAATTATATATAAAAAATTGAAGAATATTTGTAACTTAAAAGCATCTTTAAACGAACGAATACCCTGAGTGGAATTCTATCTTACTGTAATTGAAAAAAGTTTCAAAATCGCACGAAGTTTGAACAGTAGGTTTAGGTTTGTACCAAAACCTATGTGATTTCTGTTTTCTTTTCCTCAATTGCTTGGCATCAATTAAATAGTTTACGACAGGATGCTTACATTCAGATGAATCTGCCCGAGAAAAGTGATGTAGGAGCCGATTTCAAAGATGACTGGGAACTGCTGCTCGAAGCAACGGTTTGTGTCGATTCTTTCAAAAAGTGAGGTCCCTAATTGAACTGATTTTTTTTTAAAGAATCAGCTAGCAGTGTTGGACAACTCGATTACCGAGCCAGCAAAGCAGAAAACGAACACTAAGGAGACCGTCAGTTCTACTACTTTCCATGATTCCTGTTATTTTTTTAAGAAGAACAACAAAATATGAGGAGAAAATAAACAAGCTTACTACGAAAGTTATTATTGTAGGTAAGCGCAGAAGGCCCTGTGTCTGCTTCATCTCTGCAAGTAAACCTTGTTGACGTCGTTGATTCCACAACCATTCCGAGTGCCGATGCATTCACAGAAACTAACTCTGGAGCGGAAGCTGAGCGTGTCGGCCAGTCACCAATTTCAGCTCTTGAAAAAATGGCAGGTTTTTTTTCTTTTGTGACTATCTAGAACATGTTAATTAGAACGTATAAGTCGGACAACAGTTTTAAAGATGAATAACTTTGTGATTTGGAACTTTTGTATGTAACCGAGGTTTCACGCCTGAACACAGTTTGATTGTGATGACATTCTCTTTGCTAATTCATCAAGCTGCTGCGCAACAAAATAGATACTCGCTTGGTGACAAAGTATGAACTCTTCTCTACATTCAGCTGGCTGAGAGGTACAAAGAAGGCCTTTCGAACGGAATCTCTGAGCGGTGTCTGGATGCGTACGCTAGTATAATGAAGAAGAAGATTGCCATTGTTGCTGTCTTCGACGCTGCCTTGTTCGGTTGCAATGGCCGCGCGGCGCGAGAGAAGTTCTTCACGAAGGGGTTTCCAGAGTACGCATCTTATTCTTTGGTCATTCATTGTTTCGAAATCAGAATGATGCTTCTACTTCAGTCCGTTTCCACGATTTCGACTTCTCGAAGATAAGCATCAAATGCCTCGCGAGCACTCGGAGGGGAAGTTGTGCATTGTGGCCTTTCTCCTCTTTGAAGTCATCTCTGAGAGTTAGTGAACATAGTTTAGCTATTTTATTAAATTTGATAAAATCTTGCTTACTTTTTGATCCTTGTAAGTGGTCGTAAATTAAGAAAAGAACTTGGATATTTAGAAGAACGTTGGGTGAGAAAACTAGCCGAACGCCCTGAAGTCGCGATCTGTAAGATTGAAGACGCAACGTCGGAAGATCTGCACACATGCTGGGAGTTAGTCACATTATTCTTATGACATTCATACATTGCTATTTTATGGATGAACTAACTTTTCTGCTATAATATTGTAATCCAAAGGTAGGTTCACCATAAGCCTAAGTATAGGCAAAATTCTGTACTTATGTTTGACATGTAATATAAATAATTTATATCAATACTTTTAAGGCTTCTTGTGAGTGCTGTCCCTTCGTATTCTGATGGCAAGAGTCCGCAGAAAAGCATCAACGCTACATATTCATCTCCTGGAACGTGGGGCCCGGCAAACGATTTTCTATACCTTTTTTTGCTGTCCCATTTCTTTCTTAAAACAAGACATTTTTTTCTCTCTCCCAACTCTTCTTTTTTGAATCGTAAATTGGTGTTTAATGGAGCCCTCGAATGGGCAATTAGAATATAATTTTCTTGGCGTTGATGAATTCGTGCTTTTGCAAGAATTAGCCCCATCAATTTTGAACCATTTTACAACTTCTTTCTAACAATAAGTTATAAGCCCGCAAAATAAGAGTAGCCCATAAATTGCTACGGTAATTGTTTGCGTCTCCTATTTCATACGCTATCCATGCCGAAGAATGGCAACAGGTGATACAAAAGACCGAAACTTTACTACTGTATTAATATTTCTTTAGACTCCTCTAATAATTTCGTCAGTCAGCTACACCTTTTCTCATTTTATAGTTTCCAAACTATTGGCTTCTCTGTGTGAGGAGCAAGGAACCATTGAGATGTGAGATGTGCTGCAGATAATTGTGTTGATTTCAGTGGTCATGGAAAGAGTGATTGGGAGACCGAGCGGAAAAGACGGCAACAGGAGGCAGAAGCTGCTCGTGCTGCCTCTCGCCCTTGCTCCTCTTCGTTCTCTCCTGATTCTGCTAAATATTCTTCCCGTCGACCTCCGCCTCTGAATCGACCGGCTTCTAGTGGCCACGTCGCGAGGCGCACCGTTGAGAACATCCTCGGCATTGGCTCGACCGTTTCCAGGGCGCAGAGGGAAGCCGAGAATCGAATGATGGCCGAGATAAAGGGTTTCTTTCGTGCTTCTGACTTTATGGTTTTCCGATCCGAATCCCATGGATTGCCTATTAAATAGGATCAACCTCTTGCTCCTCTGGCTGCTATTAATATAATTAACATTCTGATTTCTTTGCAGCTGAGAAGCAAGACACAAGAAAGAAGGTGAGAGCTACGCGAGAGGAGATCAACAGGGCCTTCGATTAGGAAATGTCTCCGCAGACTCCTTAGCATAAGTTGGATTCATTCGTTATCATTAAGTGTTTTGGCAGGAGATACGAGAAGGGTTCCTATTTATGACTGGTATACAATTTCTTTCATTCACCGTACTCGTTGTGTACGTTTGCAGTTGAGTATTCCAACATTTTATCAAAAGGTGTAAATATTACAGATATATTATATGAGGTGATGTGTTTTATCATATTGTTTTCGACCTGTGGATTTACAACCATTCACTTTGCTTTTAACTTGTCATATTGTTTCTCCAATCTGTGTTTGCATATTTTGTCAGTGTGCAATCTGTTGTGAAAGCGCATCAGGCGCAGTCAATCATAAATATGTTTTGGACGGTAAATTGAAACTAATGAAGTCTTAATGTGTTAATGTACTACTGTTGGCCATCGAATTTAGTAGATGTTAAGGCGAATTGGATGAAAATGGTAAGGAATGTTTTGCGAGAGTCGACGAAGAAACGGATGGAAATAGCACGTCAAGAAGATGTGTCGTGTCGCCCGCTAGGAAGAGTGAAGCCGAGAGGAAAGGTGTCGAGGAGAAGGGGCTTCGAAGAGAAGAGTCGCTCGCTAATCACCCGCTCATCCCGTTAGGGGAAGCCACCAGCCGGCCGCCCTTTGCCCTGCCTTCTTTCCCCTCCTCTAATCCGCACAGAGATGCCGAGGAGAGAAGCACTTGGCATACACGGATATCCCTGTCTCTGATACATTGATGCCTCAGTCGCTGTCTGAGTCTCTGCCACTCTTGCTGTGCATTGTTCTCTTTTGTTCCGAGCACAGCCTTCATCCATCTCAAATTAGAATCTGTCGTGTAGCAGCCAGGGCCTCTCCTTGCCTCTGTTCACTCGGCTACTTCAGCGCTTCCTATTCTGGCTGCATTGACAACACCGGGTGGCTTTCCTTCTTGTCTTGCTTTAGCTGGCTGTCCCTCCCTTGCTTTCATCTGTAAACAGGGCAAGGCACTCACTCTCCTCCGACATGCACATGCTACACAGGCGGAGGACACACACACGCACACAGACACTGACACACCTTCCGGTAGTCCTTTTCTGTCGCTTCCTCGCAATCTCGCCCGGCCTGCTTCTTCTTCCTTTCTCTTTGCTCCCCGTGCCTAGAATCTTGTCTTTCCGAGCTCCTTTTACACATAATGTTTTAATCACTCTTCAATGTACTCCCCTGCGTTCGATGAATTATTGTTACATTAAGACGATTCCATTATATTCAATGGATCTTTCCAATTGGTTTCGTTTTGCTTACCTTGACGATCACAATTCAATGCACATGCGTATTGAATAGAATGATAGAGCGAAATGTCGAAGGGGGAGAAGAGGAGAGATGACGAAATGATTAAGTGAGAGAAAGTGCGAGGAATTAGGAGAGAGCTTAGACGGTTAGCAACCTGTGTGGCCCACCTGGCCGCTCGCCAATCCTCGCGCTGAGCAGGATGGTCGTGCCCTTTTCGTTGCTTTGCATCACATCATTCCCTAGTCAGTCAGTGGATGGTCTGCCCTCTCTCTCCCTGCATCTTATTCACTTGTTGTGTCTTCCCGCTCCCTCCCCCATCCACCTCAACACGTGTTGCCGCCACTTCTTCCACTCTACTTTCTCATATGCTCTCATCTTCGCTTTCTTTTCGCTCCCAACATTTACTGCCTCAAGGCCTTCCGATACACAATGCCTGAGAAACATATGTACGTTGTTAATCTGTTCTGCTTGTGAACGTGCGTAGATGAATTAACTTCCCTCCCCCCCTCAATGTCAGATGTTCCCGTTTGCAACGCGAGTTCGTTCTTCCTACGTAGTTAAAGCGTTTTCCATTCGCTGTTATGGCTGCGAGATACAATGGAAATGATTGTGACAAAAATGTGACCAAAAAAAGAAGATTCTTTGATGTCTAGCTGACGGTGCGCCGCGATGTTATGGGTTCTTTTGACTGATAGTGATCGTTGCTATGGATTGATGCTACGTTGTAGCGATAATGGAAGGAGGCACAGAGATTGGCACGCAGTCAAGGAAGAAGTGAAAAATATATGCAGGGTGGGTGATACGAGCACAAGATTGAAGGAGAGAGAGTGAAAACAGGCCGGCGCGAGAGAAAGGTAGAGGCAGATAAGCATGAAGAAGCCAGAGAGAAATAGAGAGCACGGACGTTAATCAAGTGATGACCGTGTGCTCAATAAGAAAACAAGGAGCAATATGGCCGATGATTATTTACTGGTTGATTGTGTGGTAAATACACGGTATGTATGTATGTACGTCACTAGGTGCTGCAGCATTTACCAGACAATCAACAGCTAGATCATCATCAGACTCATTATTGCGGATTCTTTCCATCTAGACTATTCAGAAACGCTCTATATAGTACATACAAATAGTAAGTCTATGTACATAAATACATATATATGTATTCTGTTAGAGGAGCGTGATCACGAAAATCGCGAGTTATTTGTGCAATTTTGCTCTCTTACAGTTAGATCTCTTCCAATTTGCTGCATATCGGAAAGTACTACAACAGAATTATCCCATTTTTGTGCATTTCGCCATGTTTTGCTGAAGACAGCTGCGTGTTCCTCGACTTCCCTCCAATGAAATTACTCTCTTCATCTCTGATTTGAGGCATTAGGAGAACGCGGCTTACCATTTAGCATGCGAATTTTCGACAAACCAGTTTAAGTCTTCCGAGCTGCCATTGATACCAAGTATTTTTCTCAAAAATATTCTCTTTCCACGTAGCGCTTTTGTTGCTGCATGCATTGTGTTCTGTGAAAAGGGTTTTCATAACCCTCTGTGTGCGTTCCTGATAATGAATGTAGCGCATTTTGACCTTTTCGAAATACAATGGAATGTGCGGCGCTGGGGCCGTTGATGCCATTTTATATTTGTGAAACACGAACGGTAGCCTGTTCTCTGTTGCAGAAGAGTCCATCATGGCTCACGTCCGCTTCGGAGAAGTTAGCGACCGCCATGCGATTGATGTTTCAAAGCAAGACGAGTCTACTGTCACGGCTAATTTGGGATTCCTTCAGGTTTCTTCAATCAGTCCATAACAATTTTTTAAGGAGAGGAAATCTGTTGATGGTGAAAAGTGGTGTTCAAGAGTGTGCCTATCAGAGATGTTAATATGCGAGTTGGTTCAGGACCAGCACATCTACCGCGTTCATATGCATGTGCCAATTGGGATGACTCCATCATTGGAAGCAAGCACAAATGGCGAACTGGACATCTCGAATGTCGCCATCACTCGCAAGGGAGCCGCTACAGGCAATTTTCTTTATTATCATCATACATTTCTTTCTTTCTTTTTTCTTTCATTATTCTTATCTTTCTTTCTTTCCATTGTTTCTTGTGGTACAACATACGACTTCACTAACAAAGTGATACCATTGTGGATTGTGAAACTCTTGAGATGTGGACTTCGATGTTCGCCTGGCAGGAGTGCACGGGCAGATGACTGGGGCGATCACTGTTGGCGAATCGACCCTTGCTATTCGCGCATCCGTTCTCAGTTCGTTTTCCATCCAAATTCCCATGTTCTGATATTTGAACATTTATTCCTTCAGCTGCAAATGAGAGCAAAAGTCAGAGCAATTTTTCTTCTTCAGAATCAACAGACGGAACTCCGAGTCTGAAGGAGGGCATTAGAATCACGCAAAGACTGGAGTCAAAAACTTCGTCTAATGTTTCTCAGGACCAGAGAGAAGCTCTAGTGGCATGATCGAAATGGCTTCTTCGTGATCCGGATTAGTGTGAAAAGGATGATGGACACCGTATCAAGAGATGTATATTTCAATCTCTGTCAACTTGAATTGTCATTCTATCATAACTCTTTGCAATCATTTTATTACGATATACTATCGGCTGTTACCTTCTGTCTATATCCAAGTCGAGGGTTAGGCCAGTGTCAATTTAAGTGGCGTGATTCACTTATAGTAATGTTTGTATAAAATATGAAGCCAGAAATCTGCTCGCGGATCTAGATGAAATAAAGGTTTAACTTCGATAATTCAACCGCTTGATCTTGAAGCATTTGTTTCGTGCATCTTTTCGCAATATTTTTTTGTCTCTAAACACAATAAATGCACACGAGTCTCGATTAAAATTACTGCGATTACATAACTGATAAAGGAGTTCTTTGGTGACTGACTGCCACACACTTATGCGTACTGCAGAGTTATCACATGACAGAAATATGTTTGAGCTTGGCAAAAGCCCGTGGGGTATAATTGAGTTTCTACTAGTAAACACATTTGTGCAAAGGAAGTCAGAGAGTGCAGGAAGGGAATGCCTGGTGGGAGAAGTTGCGTGACTCTTTGAAGGGGGGCGGATAGCAGCTGACAAGACGAGCAAGCATGGCCCGGCAGACCTCTCGACCTCGACCTCTTGGCAGTGCGTGGTCTGCCAGTGGGCCTTTCCACCACTCTCCCCTCATCCTTCCTCAGCCCCTCTCCTCCTCCTTTCTTCTCCTCTCGTCTCTTGCGACTGCCACATCCATCGATTCCCTCTCCTTCTTGCTGCCGGCGCCGACTAAGCCAAAGGAGTCCTGGGAGGGGAATGCAATGTGCTTGTCAAGTCCACGCGCTCCCTTCATAACGCTCAACAAAGAAAAAAATGGTCCTCTCCAGCTAACGCCATTGGAATGCGGCCTTCCATGCTCGCCTCCTGAGAGACCTGAGAACTTGCCGGCTTAAATGGCTTAACTTCTTCGCCTTTCCTTTTCGCTCTTGTTTTACCGAGAAGACACGCGGAGTGTGGTTGCTGCTTAGAGATATTTACGCTTTCTCTCGCCATCTCTCATCATCCGCCTACATCACATGGTCCTGGTCACTATGCACGTTTTTCTAACATCAGAGCGCCGTTTCCCTGCGTCTCTGCCTCACTCTTCTTAGGTCAACATTGTGGTTTATATGGCATGAGAAGAGAGAAAACAATGCCCAGTACGATTGTTCATCGCTGAAGTCGACTTGAAGAAATTGATCTGTTTTGAGGCCTTATCCACGAGTTTCATATTTCCTCCATTATTTTGCCTTGCTGAATGTATGTGCATACATACCAATATCCTATTTCCGTGCAATAAGCCATGAGTTGGCTTGGTCAACAGTTCCCAAAGCCGTGCTTCTTCATCTACTTGACAATTACTTTCCAAAGAGCAGATCGGTTGTTTGTGGTAAGAACCGCGTCCTCTGGTTGCTTGTTCCCTTTCCAATCAGCCAGCTTCGCTCGTTCTCTGGTCCTTTGCACGTTCTGCATCCCTTCCCAAATTCTCCTCTGCTGTTTACATCACATGAGCCATATGCACACGATTTCCTAGTTGCTCAAGTTCCGCATTGACGTATTGAAGCCCACATGACTTGCTTGGAGTTGCTGTATAAAGCTGCTACTGGTATGAAGCTTCTAGTGCTTTGGTTCTCAATGATTTCCAAAGACGCATGCCAATTCACTAGCTTGACAACCGCCGCAGCTGCCACATTTCACACGCTCTGCCGTATTGTCCCATCCCATGGTTTCCCAGAATTCCATGTCCATTATCTTTCTCTGCCCTTGCTGTTAGACTGTCGTCCACTTTCCCGCTCCACCTTCGTGCTCGTTTCCATCGCTGCCACTATATATAGAGAAAGAAGTATACAATTTCCTTTCGAGAACACTCTTGAACTGCCTCGGTTTGACCTTTTATAATCCTATTGAGGAATGCAAAGAAGCCTGATTATGCAGGGGCAATGAAGGTACGAAGCTGTACCTACCACTTTTTTCATATCTCCGTTTAAGCCACGAAAAGTACTTCTTTTGACATGCCACTTTCTTCCCGCCTTTTTGGTACTGAACAATTATCGTACTGCGCCAAATCTCCAGCAGTGCCGAGATAACAGCGGTGAAAATAAGGTTAATGGAAGGAGAGGAGTTGCGAGAGTGTGAGGGAGAGAGAGACAGAGAAAGCGAGCGAGAGAGCGAGCGAGAAAGAGAGAGAGAGAGAGAGAGAGGGGAGGAATCAAAGAGAAACAAAGATTAGAAAAAAACACTCTTATCATGCATGCATCGTCCGTTATGAAGCCCATCTCGGCTGCCTCACGCTCCTAATCTCATTGCTTCCGACGACTGCCTCACGTGGACAGCATTACTTGCTCCTTTCGCTCCCTCACATTTCTTTTTGATAGAACTTAATCTCTTCGCACTTATCATCTTCCCTTCACTTTTAGAGGACGCCCGGCACAAGCTTTGTGCAAATAAATTTGTTCGCCGCAAAGTGCTCTTCAAAAATTTTATTCGCACAAATGTCATTTACCGTAGATAATTGCTGGGCAGACGGTCGACTCACGAATGTCCTCTGACGTCAGAAAGAAGTTGATAGAGATGCTTCAAGCCTTTAGTTCCTTCTACTTCCTTCCCACTGGCTTTTCTATTACTGCAAAGTCCTCATAGTCCTCGTTGTCCATTCGAATATCATTGACTGCAATCACTTCAGTTTTTCGCTGCATGTGATGTAGTTAACAAGGTGTGTCCAGTGCGAGCTGAAGAGGGATTATTTGAGAGAAACAGAACGTCTTCTGTATCTTGGATGTTTTGGCCTTCGCATCACGAAGTGTCGTTGCATAGGTTTGGCCAACTGAAAGCAACTCATTCCTTTGCTCACTTCACTCTCTTGTTTCCACTTCATCTGGCCACTTATTCATGGCCTTAGTCCTTGCGCTATTTCGTATAAGTGTCACTTCTTGCATAATCCTACGACATTCTAAGAATATCGCCCATGCATTATGGCTATTCCAGTATGTTGACAGGAAAAAAATTTTTGCTAATAAGCTCATCTGCCTTGTTTGGGTTCTTATCTTTGCACAGTCTTCAGGCTCTTCAGAAATCCTTTGCAGTGTCTCACGTGTGAGTTTATTTTTAATCGTGGATATTTCTCATCTGGCCTTCTCAATATAGACATATTTGTCTGTGCAGCGGCGGTATGTATCCACTATTTTTAGTCGTGCCCGCGTCTCACGCATCGTCCGAGACTCTCCTCTGCTGAATGTGTCATTCACAATTATTCCCGCCCTCTCCTCCTTCATCAACCTTCTCCATTATCATAGCGCCTTCTGCGTGATCTTCCCGCATTCTTCTACACAAAGAATTCTCGAAGTCCTGGCACAAATGTCTTTCTTTCCTCTGAAACCCCCGGCTATCAATTCAGTGCACTTTGTGGCTTCGTTAAAGTCTCATGATTCCGTATGACTCAATAGGTCATATTAGCAGAGGGCAACGGGTGATGCCCTCAAGTACAGAATCGGTTCCATGTTGTGTCATTTGCACGCCAGTCATCTGTCTCTTGAGGTCACTTCCCTTCCGTATCCTAGGCCTTTGCGTGGCGACAGCAAGTCTGTTTTCGCTCTTCTGCACCCCTCTCGTCGATACATGTTTGTGTAACTAGGAAGGCAAACTAGAAAGGGGTGGAAAACAGGACGAGAAGACAAAGAGTAAAAGAAAGAGAGAGAGCGAAGGGAGAGTTAAAAGAGAGAGTGAGAGAGTGAGAGAGTTAAGCGAGACAGAGAGAGAGAACGGGAGAGAGAGAGAGAGAGAAAGAGAGAGAGGTGAAGCACCGGCCACGTTGGCACTCGGTCAGTGTCTCACTAGTTGCTTCTCACAGTCCAGGCCTCCCCTCCCCCGAAGCCATTCTTCACTTCCCAATTGCGTGCTACTCTATCCTCTCAGCTCCTTCGTCCCTTCACACGTCTTTATTCTTTCCTTCTGTCACAATTTCTACAATTAAATACGAGCAGTCCCACCTCAAAGACACTTCGAGCGAGAATTTTCTGCTTCTTATGTGTAGCTACGGCTTTGCATTCCTTTCCCGCGAGCCACATTTCATCATGGCGATTTCATAACGCCTCGTGAGGAGTACTTATGCCTTACGGAGGAGGTCGCATTCTCCATTCCCCCCCCCTTTTCCACATTCTCCGCGAGTCTTTCTCGAGTTTCATGCGCCTTGTGTACCGGCAGCGACGCATAAGTGAGTGATGGTTTCAGACGAAGATGGAAGAGACCCATCTGGTGGCCGTGCAGACTCAGCACTCCTCTGTGCTGAATTGCTACGTCCAGGGCAACATCGAGGAGAGGGCCGGCAAGACGTTCATCATCACTGTGCACGATGTCGGCACTAACCGTAAGTCATCTAGTTTTTTTTGAGTCGCTCCTCTCGGTTTGTATACTAATTCCTTAGCTGAAACAAGGTTCCTCCTTTGGTCCTTTTCGTCAGATTGCCATGAAAAAAAAGTTGCACTACTTCACTTGCCTTGCCAATTAGAGAATGCCTTAGCGATGGACTCTTTGCTCGCTTGGAAGAGAAAAGGACGTAAAGAAATGACGATACTGCCAGTGGGAGCTCAATCCCATTCCCTCGTTGCATTTCTCCCCTTTTCCGTTCCCCTTTCTCTCTCACTCTATCTATCTCTCTCTCTCTATTTCGTCAACTTCCCTCCGCCGAGGCCCAAATTTGGCTGCAAATCGTCCGTGTTGACGCAATTCAGGCGGAAGTCCCGATGAAGCACTTCATTCGTGCCACTTCGAGAGAAGAGACATGAGTGTACTTTCGGATGGCTATTTAGATTGGCAAAGAGAAAGACTCAAGCTGCGCTTGATAAAAGAGGGATCGTTAAGTGCTTCTTAAAGATTGATAACGACGCAAGTTTTGCAAAACAAAAAGTGCAGTGGCCAAGGATACGGCAATGTTTGGCAAGGGCATTGAGTGGCAGCTTAAGAATAACATGATTTTTTTGAAACATTAGATTTAAAGAATATTATATATATATATATATATATATATATAAGTGTGATAAAAGTCTTTTACAGACAAGTCATTCGTTCGCTTCGCGAATCATCCTTCGATGGCTGATGTGCGTGCCAAGGCAATCTTCCTGCATGTCTGCATTCCGGGCCAGGACGACAACGCAGCGGATCTCATTGGAGAGTAAGGCACTTCAATTTAACAATTGGGTAATTGCAAGAGATATACTATTGCTTTCGGGGAAGCATCATTCCTATTCATTTTTCAGCTTCCCGACTCTCGACCAACTCGGAGAAGATCTCGCATGCGTCTTGGACAAGCTTGAAGTGAAGTCGTGCATTGCATTCGGCGAGGGAGCAGGAGCCAACATCATCTGCCGCTTCGCCGTCAGACAATTTCTTCTTTCTGTCATTAACAGTGGCCATACTTCGGGTATCACGAAACGAATCGATATTGGGTTTTAAAGAGAAAAGAGCCAGCTCTCCCTGTAGATGGCGTGCCCGAATCGCATTCTCGGAGTTGTTCTCGTCCACTGCACGTCGACGACTGCTGGCATCATTGAATACTGCAAAGACAAAGTCAGTTAATTTCCATGAGTCTCTCTTTATCTCAGGTCAGTCTTAGTCTTATACACGATATTTCCACTATCACCTTTCTTCTACATTCTTCAATTCCAGTGGGTCAACATGAGCCTGGAGAACGGAATGATGAGTGACAGTGCATGGGAGTACCTTACTCATCACAAGTTCGGTTCGGTCAGTCTTTCTTTCATTCTCCATTCAAAAGAAAAAAAGAAAGCCTTGCGTAAATTAAACAATGCACCTTTTTTCACGGCTGTCCACCTGCAGGATGTAAGTTTACTCTCTGTATTCCACGTGGTGACTCTGGTTGTTGTCTTCGTTTCATTTCTCTCTGCTTGCCAACTCTCCCTCCTCTCCGACTTAGCCGCCCTTTCACTTCTCCTCCTTCTAATAGATGGAATGCTGGCACCCTCCTTTCTTCACGCACTCTTCCACTTTCCTGTCGTAGATTATATATGTAGAATGAGTGTCATTTCGATCATCGTCGTGACTTCCCGATTTAATGAAGGGGTAAAAGAGGATTCCTCTGAGATCCTTGTATGAGTTTTAGTAGTTGAATACTATCAATGGAGCAAAGGAAGCAAGGATGCCATAGCACAAAATGAAACAATGCTCTAAATATAGCTGTTCCAAATGTGTACATTCATCTAACCGACCGCACAATTTCGTGGCGGTGAGTTTGTGCACTTGGAGTGTGTTTAAATGAAAGGCTCCTCTGGCTGAACAATCCATCAGCTTTTCATATACAAATTAATAAAAAGTCATAGGAGCATTTCTCTCATTCATGTTGTGAAATTTAGGCCTCGAAAACAGTCAGATTAAGCGATGTTTGATGCCTTTTTGCGTGCAGGCTGAAAGTAAGCATTTTCTAAATCGCTAATATTGGCTGTTTTCTCTTCGACATGCACTACAGCTGATGAGTATCCTCTTTATGATCTTTGAACTTTCAGATGGATAAGGCAGAAAAACAGTCGTTCATCGATGAGCTGAAGTCGACGTTGAATCCGCGTAATCTCAGCAAGTTCCTCTTCAGCTTCAGCAAGCGAACTGACATCAGCACTGCGATCGGCAGTCGGCTTGACAGGTACATATCTTGAAATTGTTATCCATCTCATTATCAATTTACACCTTGCGATAAGTCTTTAGTTTGATGGTGAATACTTAATTCAATTTAAGTGTGGACGCTCTTCTGGTGTCCGGGTCACGAGCAGCCAACCTTCAGACGGTGTACACTACACACAAGTCAATGAACAAGAAGAAGACTACCCTCCTGGTGGTTGACAATGTCTGCGATGTTCTCGCTGAAGCGGTCGGACATTTCTTTATATTTCACTTCCTCTCAGCCTTCCCCTTAAAATACTTCTTGATATACCTGAATCCTCTTATGGTTTCTTCTCTGCATACTATCTTACTCTTGCTCTCTTTTCTAGCCCGACAACCTCGCTCGCTCTCTGATTCTCTTGTGCAAGGGATGCGGAGTGCTCTCTGGAGTCTCCATCCCTGGAATGGAGCGACAGCGGACTCTCAGCAGGTATTCAATGCCTGGCCATTTGTTAGGTTTCATCTCGTAATATGATACCTTTGGTTTCAGTATTGTGGAGTTCTAGAAGATGGATGAATGTATGCATCTATCTATCTATCTGTAAATAGAGTATATGTACATGTTTGTATACGGACATATGGGTGCATGTAAAAAGTGGCTAATATGAAGATTGAATATCATGTTCTGCAGCTCGATGGAAGAGGCCGATCGTCCCCGCCGTCTTTCTGTCACTCATCCGATACAGGCTCAGTGAATAGCATTCACTCCTCGCTCGTCCTCTTCTCCTTCTTGTACCCTCCTTTCTTTGGTCTAGCAATTGAAACAGCAGATTCATGCATTTTTCCACTGTGCACTTTACGATACTCAGACCATAACTTTTTGTTATGCCTCTTATTGTATATTGCTCTTGTGACTTTGTACTATTCCATGATTGCATTGCATTTTACTCTGTTACAATATATCGCTTACTCAATGTATTTCATACTCATCTACCTACATCTATCTAAATACATACATACTTGTTTTTCTTGCAATCTAGTTCGAACTGCCCAAATTCCACTGTTTCTATTCTGCAGAAACGTTTTTAACTTTGTCAACAGTGGTTGTAAATGTGTTTTGTTTTGCATAAAAAAGACTGCATTCTATATAAGCGACTTTTTTATTTATTATCGTGGTGAGACACCGCAGATATGTAAGCCTGAGAATATGACCAGTATACATCTATTATTATAACAATTAAAAGCTGGAAGAGATAACAATTTAGATGTTAATCGCTCACTATTGAGAAAGTAGGAACGAAACCGGGCTGATGAATCTGTTTTTTAAAGGAAGAACTATGTACACACCGATATCTGCCAAAGATGGCGGACAAGCTCATATCAAAAAGGTAAAAGCACAGATTTCCCGAGGTAACACAGCAGCAGTGCTCGAAAAGTCATGAAGAAAGTAGATCAAAATTTACTTGACTATCTTAATCATAATGATTTCCCTCAAGCACTTACATTATGGAAGGGTGTTGCCTCTAAATAATAAAGTATGCAGATATATCTATATTTACGTCTTCTAAATGGACAACTAATCTTATACAAAGGACTATCAAATGACAACAATTTCTTTTTGCCTCCTTTTGATATGTTTGGACCATTCAGAGCATGATTCCAAAAATGAAACAATAAGTCCATTTTTTTCCAAAAATGAAACAAAAAATGAAACAATAAACAAAAATGAAGCATTACGTCAATGATTCTGTCATTCATGAAATAAAGGAGCAAAGAAAGCCTTTGAATGAATTTCAGAGCTCGACAACTGAATCAGAGCCGGTGAACCGATTTTTATCGGTCAGATAGCGAAAGGATTTGAGAAAGATGGTAAGGAACCACACCTCTATGAATACAATGGCGAGAGAAATGAAGATTTGAAGAACAATGTAGAGCTCGTATTCTGAAAAAAGAAGATATAAATAATATATTTCGCAAGCGATATTCACATATGACTAATGGAAAGACTCTCCGTACACAATCATATATATGTGCCCTACTTGTAGGATAGAAACAGATAGATATTTAATAACTCGAAATGAGAATTTCGCTCGAGTTTCCAAAATGGCGCAATAAAGAAGTGCAATAATATTTTAAAGCGGAACCTAGAGGAACGTGTGCTCCAGGCGGAAACTCATCATGGAAGATGTAGGCCTTGTAGCCGAGGATGAGGAAGAGGAAGATGATGAAGAGGACAGCGATCTTCAATATCTGAATAGAGAGATAGAAGCATAATTATATAGCATCACCGTAAGTTCATCCAGACAAAAAAAAATTACAATAAGAAATCTTACATGAAAAGTGAGAAAGAAGGAGACGAGATGCCGCTGTTCGATTCGCAATCCAATCAGAAATATCAAGTTCGCCGTCAATACAACGAAAATAACGATAATCTGAAATTTATTGAATAAAAGATCAGAAATTATGCAAAATAGATTTACATATCTAAGTATATTACTACTAACGTTGATCAAATTTTGTCTTATGGTTACTTTCTGATTTTTAATTTATAACAAATAATCAGCATTTGCAACCTGGAATACCGCTTCGAGAGCCGATTTGTCCGGACTTTGAAGGGATTTGACGACGCATACCAAGATGAGCATGGCAATGGCGATGTGGAAGAGAGCGATCAGCATTGATCCCTTCTGGAGAAATTTCACATTAGTAAACTGCTGAATGGAGCCAATAACGGAAATGCCTGCTGATTGTGAGCCAACCTTGGCCTGCAGCATCTGGAAGCAGCACTGGTACTTGGGGTGTTGCGGGTTGAAGTTGTCCGAGCCGGGCGAGTCGGAGCGGCCGCTGCTGAGGAAGGCCATGGCGCGGTGGGTGGGCGAGGCGGCGGCGGCGGTGCCGGCCGAGCCCGGCCGCCCTGCTCCTCTCGTCCCTGCGGCGGTCGTCTTCTCTCTTTCCGTAGCGCCCGTGGCGCCAGCTCCTCGAAGACACTACGGGAAGCAGCACAGAACTGCTTCTTCTTCTTCTACCTCTTATTCTCTGCTTCTTGCTTCTGATTTAACTAAATGGCTTGAGACATGAGAGCACGAGAGAAATTTTATGACGTGCATCATCGAAATGTTATTCAAATTGCATTAAAAAAATGAAAATAGAATGACGAATAAATGAAAGATGCGAATGTGTGAGATGATTCCGCAGGGGTTGGCGTAGTCACGCGGAGCGCTTTCCTGTTCCTGGACCCCCCGTTTCTCCCCTCCACTACTTCCGTATCCGTACTTCTTTCTACTCATGTGCCTGTCCACTCACTCTTTGTTCGTCTCATTCCCGGATGCTTGATCTATGACTTTGGGCATATCGCCTTTCGTTGTGAGAATTCGAAGTAGACGATGGAAATCCGAGAGTCACAATGTATGCGACGAAGAGCACAGCCGCTGAGCACGATTAGAATAGTGGTGTAGGAAAGAGAGAGAGAGAGAGAGAGAGAGAGAGAGAGATCTAGAGAGAGAGAGAGACAGAGAGAGGGAGAGAGAAGGACAGAGAGATCTAAAGAGAGAGAGATAGAGAGAGAGAGAGAGAAGAAAGGGAGAGAAGTAACGAAGAAAGGACGAGCTGCCAGTTCACCTGTTCACCGCTCATCCGTTTACAGCTTCAGCTCAGCCATTTGTAAGACGACCACCCAAAACAACAGCATTCCGGGAGAATGACGGGCCAGGAGCCACTCACTCTACCTTCTTCCTGCTCACGAGTTACAAAACCAGTCTCTGTCTAATCATTAAGAATGCGCAGACACTCTTCGTATTCGCTTCAAGAAGAAAGTTGTTAGTTCATTTGAAATATGAAAGTGACGCGAGATGGAGAGAGGAGAAGAGCGAGAATCCGAAAACAAATAAAGTAAATGAAATAGCAACCAGTTGCCTCTCTGACAGCCATCCCATTTCGATGTCTATTAGGCTTATGCGCTCTCTTTTAATGTGATGTGTGTATCTCAAGCGTTGTTTACACGGAGAGCAATGATGCGAGGGAGGAAGCGAGTCAACGGAGAAACTGCCCAAGGCAGGAAAAGATATCGCTTTGTGACTGAGATGGGAGAAGGCAGGAGAAAATACGGCCGAAAAGGGATACACTCTGCAAAATACTCAAACTTTGTACCCCTATAGGAGGACGAAAAGTGCGTGAGAATCCGTAGGAGCAGAACGTTAAGTCAACGTAAAATTAGCAAACCTTGGAAGGGGTTATGCGCAGTTGAATAGTTTATATAAACGTTCTCGGACATTAGCTGTCAGTGTAAGGCGATGAGGATAATGTTCTCTCCTCACCTGAATGGAGGCAGCATCTGGGCAGACTCACTCGGATGTAATCGAATGAGAATAAGCTCTAATCTCAACTTGATGAAAAGTCGCAGATTTATAAGATATCGCGTGCAGATTATGGTATACATTTTATTTATTCCCTCGAATCTTGATCTTTATGATATGCGCATGAACAGATGGAGCATAAAGGGACAGGAAACAAGTTGGCTTGTTCTTTTTCTTTCTCTTCATCATGCGAAACACCAGAGAACGCCCAAACGTCACTACTAGTGCGTCCGACAAAGTTGCCGCGGAAACGTCAAAGAATCGAAGATTCATAAATAGCCCGAGGGATAACAGGGGCAGACGGAGCAAGTCCTGAGAGGGAGTGAGAGAGAGAGAGAGAGAGAGAGAGAGAGAGAGATAGATAGATTGAGTGGAAAACAAACTGGCCTAAATTTGAAAGATTGCAATGTTCATGAAGAAGTGAACTTCTATATATGAGTAAGACTAAAATATCTCAAAATTCTAGTATATAAATTGTTAAAAATAAAGCAATTCCGTACATCCTTCACAGCATTGTTCGCAGAGCAGAATAGCCTACCTGAAAGACCAACCTACGTGAAAGACGTGAGCAGCGAGCGAATTCAGCGACAACTACACTCATTGTGCCATATGTTATGTCAGTGGCCTTCTCAGTTAGACAGGAAGTAGAGGAGAGAGAGGAAGATGCCATTTGCAGTCAACAAGGAAGGCAAGAGAGAAGCGAGTGTCTTCTCCAGCCGCCGGCTGACTCCGAGTACCTCGCAGAAGTTCTCCATCATGTTCATCATGGGCATCATCTTATTCCTCATTCCGCTCTTCATCCAGAAAGATTCTATACCAAGTAGAGAGATGTCTGTGGTGGAATGGGGGGAGGGGAGAACGCTAAGCACTGCCGTCCTAATAAGCGACCATGCGCCGGTGCTGCGTCTGTATCTCTCTCGCTTTTCATCCCCTTCTTTTTTTCGACCACTCCCTCTTCACCCCCCTCTCTCTCTCTCTCTCTCTCTCTCTCTCTCTCTCTCTCTTGCTCATCCCACAGCATTTGAGACAATTTCCGCCGGCACCATAATGACTGGCATACCATCCAGAAGCCTTCTAGGCGAAGCGCAAAGTCCGACTTCGCTCATAATCGCATGTTTACCATGGCAAAGTAAATGAAACATTCTTGCAATATACGCATTCACACAGGACAGGATAGGCTTAGGCCTGGAATAAGGCATATGCTCCTCAACTCGATTGTCATTTAAGAGCTGATGATGACCAGAGGGGTTTCTGAGAGAGAGAGAGAGAGAGAGAGAGAGAGAGAAAGGGAGAGTGAGAGAGACAGATTTAGATGGATAATAGAGGAAGCAAGAAGGAGTGAAAGAAGGCCGAAAAAAAACAGAAGCTGGTCTACTAAGTAACGGAAAGAGAAAACAACGAGCAAAAATCCAAGGGAGGATACCAAAGGAGAATAAAAAGAATAAGAAGATAAGACAGAGAAAGCGCAAGAAGGCATCTAATCGGATGGCCAAAGTGACAGGGAGAAGCGCGGCCTGGCGACCCACCGCCTTCCTTCTTCTCTACTCATTCTGTCTCTCTCTCTCTCTCTTTCTCTCTCTCTCTCTCTCTCTCTCTTTCTTTATTTCTGTCCTTCTCACTCTCTCTCTCTCATCTGGCTGCTTTGAACAGGCCATTCCCACTCCCTCGACTCATTTACTTGTGTCGCTCCTATTCAACTCTCTAACAACTAAATTACATACCGGTAAGGTATATGACTTATGTACCTTTTCATAACTGCACTTCACAAGAAATCATGGGAGGATAATAAAAATTTTTGGACTGTGCAAACTCGAAAGTAGTGTCGCGTTCGTGGAGCACACGTGCAGATATGAGGATTCGGTAGAGATTTGGAGAGAGAGAGAGAGAGAGAGAGAGAGAGAGAGAGAGGAAGAGAGTGAAGTGCACATTCGGCAGAAGGAGTAAACGGGAAAGGGAAGGGCAGCGGCCGCTTCTTCCGGTCGAGACCAACCAGGCACGTCCTCTGCCAAGAGATGCAGAGAGAAGCACCGCCGCGCCAATTCGGGACGGCTTCACGAGGAAGGCTGTGTCAGTGGTGGCGAGAAATCAACCAGAGCGAGATAAAGAGAGACAGAGGGAGAACGAGAAGGAGAGAGAGAGAGAGAGAGAGAGAGAAAGAGAGAGAGAGAGAGACGGCTTCTATCTCTTTGGACAACCACCCCAGAGAAGCCTTCCCAACTTGGCTCACTCACTCACTCAGCTGTTGCTAATGCGCCTGATTTATTGAGATTGAAAAGTGACTCTACGATTCTCACGATTCACATTGGGCACAAATGGTTCTCACAAAACTGAAGAAGATACAATTCACACTATCAATTTGAAGAAATTCGCGTTGCACAAATGAAAACAAAAGAAGAAGAAAAAAGATGGGGGAAAGTGCATAAATGTGTAATTGAAATAAGACAGAGAACAACGAAAAATTAAGACGAAGTAGAAATGCATGAAAAAGGAAGAGGGAGCAATGAGACTGGCCGGGTTTTCTCCTTGACTGGCGCAGTCCAGAAAAAAAGGCGGCAAAGCAAGCAATGGAACATGAGAAGGAGGAGGACACGAGAAGGCAACCGATTGAATGGCGGATGCAGAGTGAGACTGGAGAAGACAGGCAGGAGGATATGCTGCTGACTGAGATGGACAAATCTTCAACAATCTTGCCCCTCCTCTTCATCATTTATTCTATATACCACCATATCTAACTTCTATGTAACTCTTTCGAATCATCAAGAGCTGCTGACATCATGGGCTGTGTATTTCAACGTATTTCGCATCACTATAGGATTCTAAAATAGCCAGACTTTTTCCATAGCATACTGATTGTCACATTGGCCTTAATAAATTAGCAGACATTCCTTGTTCTAATTCATCTCAGTAACGAAATTGGTAACGTCATTTTAGCGCAATACTCAATTTCGCAGTACATTGGCGAACCATTAAAAGGGAAAACTCCATAGTAGAAGAAAATAAACTAACCATCTGTAGGAAGATGTTTTAGTATCCTTTTATTCGTTCTTCCATTTCGGTCTCTCTTCTCACTGCTTCCTTTTTTTCATCTCCGTTTCACTTCCTGGCTCTCTCTACCCTCTTTCTCTCTCTCTCTCTCTCTCTCTCTCTCTCTCTCTGTACCCTAAATGTTTCTCTATCGCTCTCGATATCTCTCTCCCACACTCTGTAGGTGGCTCTTACCAGCCTGCCTGCGTTAATTCTCCCACTACTCTCTGTCTCTCTCTCTGTCTCTCTCTCTCTCTCTCTCTCTCTCTCTCTCTCTGGCGACAAGCTTCAAGCTTGAATCCGCGGCAATTCATGCTTTCCATTTCGGATGGCGTGATGCGCCCAAACGAGAGTGAGTGCGTTGCAAGTTGGCGAGGGCGGGTGAGTGGAGGGGCACGAAAGCATGGCATAAAAAGAGAGAGAAGAGGGAGGACGCTTAGGAAAAGAAACAAAACTAATGACGTTTTGAAAGAAGAAGATGATGAGAGGCCTCGAACCAGTGCTTCACAACTTATCGCTGCTCTAAACGGCTTGAAGATAAGCACATATTAAATATTTTAGATGATACAATGAAGAACGGCAAGCGCATGAAGATGACATATGAACTCGAATACACTCGTGACAAGAAGAAGACGAGGAGAGCCAAGTGTTCTTCTGCTGAGACCTCTCAACTGGCAATCCTTGCCCTTGCGGGCGGAACATGAGAAGGCTGTCACAGCACACGTGAGTCAGAGAGAGAGAGAGAGAGAGAGAGAGAGAGAGAGAAAGAGAGAGAGAGAAAGGATTACATCAATTAGAAGCATAATATTATGAGAGGCAGAGGAAAGACGACAACAAGAGAGAAAAAATAGGGAGAAAGAGAGAGAAAGAGAGGGAGAAAGAGAGATGGAGAGAGATGGAGGGAGATAGATGGAGAGGTGAGAGAGAGATAGGGAGAGAGCGAAGTGTGCGTCTTGACGAAGACTTGTAACGTTGTCAGAATCGGATTAACATAAAAGAGCATTAAGACGCTTGCTCATTGGCTGCCGAGGTTGTCATGGAGTCGGAGAAGAAACAAGAAGCCGTAATCAAAGGAAGTAAAGAAGGTGTCGACAAGGCGAATACGCTGCCATTGAATCGACGTAATGAGACTCTCAACAACTGGCCGCGTTATTTTCCTCTCTCTCTCTCTCTCTCTCTCTCTCTCTCTCTTGTTCTTTCTCTTTCTCCTCTCTCTCTCTCTCTCGCTCTCTCTCTCTCTTTCTCCTCCTCGTCCTCTCTCCCCTTTCCACTCTCTCATGCCCTAGGCGTTGTTGGCGAAAGAGAGACTGAAGCGCGAGGGAGCCTCTGACTTTCTCCCCGTTCACGCACACACATCACAGGAGGGCTAATTGGGGTGGATGTTGCCAGACAGCCAGGAATGGCTCCAAAGGGAGTTAGGACCAGGCGGGGAGGCTAAGATGCTCTCTGTCTCTCTGTCTCTTTTACAAGCCTCCCGAGCACACGCATTCCGGCCATCAAGGTGTAATGACCTCTTCGGTCACGACGACAAGTCAAGGCGAGCGAGAGCCAGAGGCTGAACGACTACTGACTGCCGCACCCAATGACTTAAATCCATCAAGGGAGAGCGAGAGGGCGGCGAACGACATGTGGTCGCCGGCCAGCCTTCCACTGTGTGCTGCAACAGATAACGGCCGGCCACAGCCAAGTAAGTAAGTACTACTCTCATTCCGGAAAAGACGGAGCAACGAACACACACACGAGCGGCATGCTCAGTCTGCAGACCACAGAGAGGAACACGCCATCATTAACTCCATTTTCTGGAGGCGTGCGATGGCACATTCTCACGAGCACCAGAAAGAAAGAGACGATAAAAGAAAAGAAGAAAAAAAGCTGCACGAGCAACGTCGCTGATTTTATGGTTGCGACATAAAAGCAAAATAAACCACGATGAATTTTAATGACTCTTGAACGTTTAAGCAGACCAGCCATAACCGCTACTTGAGATATTCGGAGAGGGGGGCAGCAGAGAAAATGAGAAATTGGTTGTTCCTCGATAAGTCTGCCCTCCAATTCGTCGTTCGTTTACGCAGTCTCTCTTGCCCTCCTCTCTCCCTCGCTCTTTCTCTTTCTCTCTCTCTCTCTCTCTCTCTCTCTCTCCGTATCCCCCTTCTCTCTCTCTCTCTCTCTCTCAATCGCCTTATCCATTCTCTCTCCCACTCTCTCTATCTCTGCCTCTCGTCCTAACGCCGGCTGTCATCTGCTAGCCCCCGCTTCGTTCACATCTGACACAACACAGATATCAGAACTGCTTCGAGAGAGTGCTGCAATCGGAGAGAGCGTAGAGAAGAGAGAGGATTGAATGGCTCGGGATTATGGGAGATGTCAGGAGGCTCAAAGTTCGCGGAGATGGAGAACATGTGTTTGTGATCCATTTCTCTCTACAACCTATCCGATCCCAGTGGCCTCGTCGCTTTCAGATCTTTTATGTTCTCCTCGCTCTGTCCACCACCAGAATGTGTGATGTGCACAGTAGAAGCAGAAATCGAACATGAAGAGTGAGAACTTCTCAAACTCAACTTTCTACTTTGCTATGAAAAGTTTAAAGTAATAGTTCAATCTGCAAACAAATTCAATGACGACTTCTTACAACTGAGATTCAAGTAATTACTTAGAAAGTAGCGTCGTTCTTGTGCGATTGCCTCGTTCTTTGCTTAAATTCATTGGGTAGACGAGGGCTGGCAGTTCTGAGGGAAACGACTCAACACTTTCTCTTCCTTCTCTCGTGCAATTCGGTTCTAGCGCTTCTCACGAAGTACATATTGTGCGTAGGCGGAAGAGAAGAGGCATTATCCTATCTCACTAGAAGACTTATTCCACAGAATATAACGCAATCTCGACTAGACTCCTTTCAAAAAGATAAAGGAGAAAAGAGAATGGCTGCCTATCCGTTTCAGAGCAATGAAAAGTCCATTCGCCGAATGGAACAAAAGTCAATTCTTCTCTTCCCTAGTTTTTGGCCGTTTCCGTTTCCTTTAATACGATAAACAGACAAAAAGTGCTCGCCGCGGTACCCGAACAAGAATTGTTCTCTTTATACAGAAGGCATGAGGGATACGTAGCATTCCTCACCGAGCTAATAATCGTATCAACAAGATATGCCTAATTGTAAGCTAATGCACTCAATCAGTCACGCTAAGTGTGGAACTGCTGAAGGCTAAAGTGATTAACGACTAGCGAAATTGAAAAAAATATAAACTTTTATATATAAAACTTTTGTACTGCAGAGTATTAAAAATCGGAATCTGTCATAACATTTCAAAAACTATAGAAATGTACACAGTTTACGTATACATACAATGCAACTTAACGCTACCCTATAACAGGCAACTACGACACCGAGTATAAGATAACAATATGAAAATATACAAAATTCCTTGACTCGTATATAACATCTCTAGAGGGATGAAGTGAGGCAGCGAGTAGGATAGAAAGGAAAGGAACCACCGACCGAGACGAACGCTTAGAGTCCCTTATTACAGTAGACCGTCTCGGGAGCATTCGGACGGGCGCGAATCTTGGCTGCCAATTCAGGCTCAAGGGATGCAACCGAGACTGGAGTCATCTGGGGGAAGACGGCGCAGCCGACTGGGGTGGACACGAGGAGGATGGCACCGGCCAGCACCACTTGCAGCGGAGCGGCCACTCCGGGGCTACGCTGAATTTGTATAGAGGATTAGGAATACTGTAAGAGTTTCGATGCAACTAAAGTAGAAAGTACTATCAGGTAAGAATACCGTAATTCAAACGGCTAACCTTGTACCATTCCGTCTTGACCAGGCTGTTCATGACAATGGGAATGAAACCTGAAATTGCCTCCCGTTATTTTCTCGACTTTCAAACAGAACTAAAGAAGTAGTACAAATAGAACTAAAGAATAGGTAGGTATCTCCGAGAGAAAAAGAGACCGAAAGTGGGCGCAGCCATGAGGACTCTCGAGATGATGACTTGTGTGATAGCAGAGCGGGCGACGGTGCGACTCTTGCCGACCTCTTCTCCCTTCTCGTTCACAAGCACGATGCCATCCTTTAGCTCGCTAAACTTCTCCTTATTATTATTCTGAGGTTCTTCAAAGTATTAAAATGCGAAATAAAACTTAACTTTAATAAAATTGATAAATTCTCATAAACTAGAGTTGAAAGAGGAAAACACGACCTTCGCCGCATCAAGGGAATATTGATGGCGTTCGCGACGCAAACGGCGCAGAAAGGAACGAGGCGGCCGATGAGAGGTGGGGCCGACTGAAACAGGCAAGATTACAGTAATCAATTCGAAATATCATTGCTCTCCTCTACTCGTTCATAATGACATGAAGCTATACCTTGACAAGAGAGTTCAGACCCAAGGCTGCACCAAGCGCGCCTCCGGTTGCTGCGCAGTACGAAGTGAGCAGCTGAGTTGTGGATCCAGCGTCACCTGGGAAGACATACAGAAAGATACACAATGGATCATGTAAATAAAATGTAGAGTATGCTTGTAACATATTGTCTTCAAGATTCCATCAAGAACGAAAACCATCACACATACATATGCATATATATTTGAAATTTCAAACCTGATCGATTCGTGTAATTGACGACAGCGTTGAAGGACTGATTGAGCCATTGCCAGAAGATAACAGCGGCCGGAGATCTCAACAAATTAGATGGGTTAAACTTGCAAAAACGATTTTGTACAATGTGGCTAACTTGTAGAAAGTGAGCATGCCTCCCGTAATGGCCATGTTCATTGGAACCTACAAAAGATAGAATAAGTTTTGCTTTTCTTCACCAAATATTTCTTTAAAAAATTAATAAATTAAAAAAAGATAGAAAGTCCTCCATACCTGTGCACTCATCCTTCCGACGATGAACATCTTCTCGCCAGATGAAGGATGAAAAGCAGAGTCGTAGACATGCTTTGCACGCCAAAGCTCGTTTACCGTCAGATCAGGCGAGACTTCGCCCTTCCTCAATTCACAAAGAGGTTTATATAAAGATATTCTTTTTAGACTCAATACTGCTCCTCAAATGCCTGACACTTTGAATGTATGAACCTGTAGAGATTGATGGTCTGCTTGTACTGCTGAAGTTGGCTGTCGGAGACGAAGAGATTGAGTGGATTCGTGATGGTGAAGAAGTGGCGCGCACGGCCCTCGAATGTCGACTGATCCCAGCGTGGCTTGCTGATGTCGGGACAGAGAACGAGCGTCTTCACGAGCTCAGACATTCTCGGATGGTCAAGATGAGCTGTCAAATTAAAAGAAAACATTAATCGAGAACGAAGAACACAATGTCTGGAATGAACGGCGAGTTGCAACGAGGAGATTTTCTAATCGAATCCTTGCGAATGGAAATGTGATACATAGTGCGTCAGTGTAAACCACGTGTGGAGCAGGACAAGAAGCGAGGGATGGGAGAGTGGAGAAATGAGAGTGAGAAAAAGAGAAGTGAAGAGAGTGAATGAACATGGAAGATAGTGAGAAAAAGAGAAATTACGAGAGTGAATGAAGATGGAAGAGAGTGAGAAAAAGAGAAATCACGAGAGAGAATGAAGATGGAAGAGAGTGAGAAAAACAGAAATTACGAGAGTGAATGAAGATGGAAGATATCAGAACTAAGTCCGCACGCGGCAAGCATCACGAGCGGATCACTCTGCTTTTCCCTCTCAAGCTGCTAGAGTGAAGAGGAAGTGCGAACAGCAATGTAGAATTGAGAGAGAGAGCGAGACGCGCTCGCTTGAAGTGATAAAGCCCGTGCCAGCGCCCGCCTCAGCACTCAATTATATCGTGCACTATCATTGGTGCATTGATCAAACTTCAATCCGATCGAATTGCCACAAAGCTGCAGAGTATGTTTCTTCCTTTCAAAAGAAAACGAGTTATTGTTTTCAGGAAGCAAAAAAGAAAGGATTAGTACGGGAGTGAAAGGAGGGCTTACTTTTCCATTAGGCTACGAACTCTGTTCTACGTTTTCTGAGAGAAAAAGAAAAACAAAACAAAAAGCGAACACCGCCAATCCTAAAAGGACTGAAACATGAATAGTCATCTTCAAAAAATTATTCCAGGCTCTGCTGCTAAAGTTTTTGGTGTCTTGTTGCGGCAAAGAATCTGTCAATTTAGAAACCTCGCTGAATTGGCTGATTGTAAACGAGAGATGGCCGAACGCACATTATTCTTCAGAGGCGAGTCATGTTTGCCCTGTTGACTTAGGCTGTTCTTAAGTACCAAAAAAACAGTCGCAAAAGTAGAATAAAGAGCTATGCTTCTCAGTTTGGCATTCAGTACATCAGTATATTCTAGCAGTGTTACTCTAAAGTAAGCAAGACCTACGGAGAATATAAGCGATTTTTTTCCTATTACATCGTCAAAACTAACTAATGAGTCAGGTGTTCGAAAGGGCGCTTTCCAGGCGTACCAAAATGAAAGGCCTGTATAGAGGCAGCGAATATGTTGGGCAGAAGTTGGGTGCTCGCGTTGTTGCTGCGGATGGTGTCTGCCGAAGTGAAGGACTGCAGCGACGGCGGAACCTTCTGCAAAGAAGGAAAGGTCTGCCGAGTGACCATCCAACTCGCGCACTTTGGTCTCTTCCCGCACATCGAGTCTAGAGAGTGCGTGGCGGGAGTCAGAAGGGAGTGCAAGGAACTTCATGATCAATCGACGGAGCATGAGGCACTCTTCGAGTGCTTCTGCGATCCCAAATGGACGCAATGCAACATCCACAGCTTCTCCGACAAGGTGGAGGAGCTGTACTCGAAAGAATTCAAAAGGGTCGCCATCGTCTTGAAATACGATGAGGCCGTTGAACTAAAACGTCATTTTCTTTTGCGCATAAGAAATATGAGTGGTTTTGTTTAAGATAAATTTTTCGAATAAAAGTTCAAGAGCCACATTCATTTAGTAACTTATGACAACAGTTTTTGTTAGGGTCCATATCTTAAGAATTACAGATTTTGGAGTTTAATCGACAGGGTGTAATGAGAGAAGAACGGATGATAAAATCTTCCTTAAACAGAGTTCTTCTTTGATTTCATTGTTCTTGAATAGTTCCTGGGTACTTCTTTGGCGAGCATATATCTAGTTATCTGCATATACCTTTGATGTACGTCTATTTTTTATGCATATGGCCTTGATGTACATCTTAGATATACATATGTACATCTTTGATGTACATATAACTATGTACATACTTACATATATCGTTATGCCTAATATGTTATAGAGCTTCCCCGATAATTTGCCATGGAACTCCTAGATCTGATGATTGCTCGATGAGCTTTTCTCCTTCCTCTCCTTTCCTAAGAGCCTTCGCTGGTTTGCATACCTACTTAGTCGACATTGGTACACACTGGCCGTTCTCTCTTGGTAACTTAGGCTCCTGCTTCAGTTAGCCCGCATCAGTCTCTTCTAATTGTTCCTGCTATGCGACTGATCTATACTTCTTCCAAGTAGACTAAACTTCAATACTTTTTGCTGTGTTATCATCTCTTTTTCTAAAATTTATGCGTATTTCGTTTGCTCACTAAACCATACAAATCCTAATTTTTTTCTCCTTGAGGGATTAGCATAACTCGTGTCGGCCCGAATGCAAACGAACTAGAATTATAGAATTGCGTAAATATTAGTTTCCCCATGTCTACCTATATATGTAACTCTGTAACCATTAGGCCGATCTTGTGGCACGTACGTACATACATATGTATATATAAATAAATATGTTTAGTGAGGCAGGGTTGAACTATTGAGACTGTAAGTGCTGTGTGCCAATAAAGGGGGACAGGGGGTGCATTGTGTGCGTGCTGACTGGATGGTGCATCCTTTCTGTCCCCTCTCCCCAGATACCCCCCCCCCCCTCCTCTCCGCTCCCTTCCAAGAGCACAATGTTTGCAATGCGATGTGATGCACGGCGAGATTCCACCGCATCGGCCCTTTTTCTGCTTTTTTTTGTCTGCTCCCTTTCCCCTCTCCATGCTCTACTTCTTTCTCCTTTCCGGCTTCCCTATCCCTCCTGACTATCGCCTGTCATTTCAGGGTGGCTGGCCCAACAAATGTGGACAGACTCAGCTGACTCTTTTGCAGTTCATTTGTTGTTGTCTAGTTTTGACATTTGAGATGGTCAATGTATATGTTTTACCAATTCATTCGAAACATTATGCATTTTGCAGACATACCCGCTAGCAACTGCTTGCGTTCCGCAATTGAATATGGAATTTATTAATAATTGCGCCGCTACTCCCTCATCTGCAGCCATTCAGCTATTCGCTCTATATATCAAGGCATCAAATGGTGAAAATTTCTGCATTGCCCGCCTCGACACTCCCTAGGGCGTTCTCCCTCTTTCCGGCAGTGGTATACGCAATTTGGAATCTTTGGAATCTGTCTGCATCTTTTTCCATCACTGCTAGCTAGTTTAACCCTATAGTTTTTATAAAAGAAAATATAAAAAAAAAACCATTTTCATTCACAGCTTAAGCCTGCTGCTTATTTGGAAACCATTTGTTAATTCCTTATTGTTAGTGCTAAATATCTCTTTGCTTTTCTGCTGTTTTGCTGTCTTAATCTGTAAAACAAAACATTTTGGATGGATGCCACATCATATTCCTGGTTTGTAAGAAAGGGGAGTTTCCCCCCATTTAAATTGCATACATACTTTATTTCCATCTCGAGATGCTCCATAATGTGTGTGGATGCTGCCTTGGACAGTGGATGATGTCGTTGGGGAGGCCATTTAGAAGCCTTTCCCTGCGGACGCCTCAGGCCGGTCACGCACCCCCTCTCCTTCCTGGCTACCAGAGGAGACTCGATGAAAGAGCGCTTGCCAGGGCCCTTGGGTACTCGTTGTCTTTCGGAATGACTGATGCATTCTGCGGCAAGAAAGGCCCCATGCCTTTACAGATGGCTTCTCCTTCTCCAAGTGAGCTGTGCTTTCTCTCTCTCCGCTTACTTCACCCAAGCAGTAGTCGGTCGTATTGTCGTGTCTCTCTGTGATACTTGGTTGCATTCCTCGAAGCGCCAGTTGCTGACTCACTCAACCACTCATCTGCCTCGCTTTTTCTACTCTTCTCTCCCCTCCCTACTATTTCACTCGCTTTCAATCACATCTAGCACATTACTTCTCTTGCATTTCGACACGATCGCTTTCCATGCTCCGTGCACATTTGTTTGGGTTGCTTGAATAGACAGACCACTCTATCTAATGTGCTTTGGCTTCTCCAGCTCTTCTTCTTCATTCGGTTTTCCAATTTGTCAATGAATTGGTTGTCGTAGAGAGTTGGGAGGTTGGAAGAGTGCTACTTGATTCTGCTCGAGTGTTCGAACAAATGCGATGTGTCGTGGCAAGATTGTTGTTACCTGTTCTATCGACACCGTCGTTCTGTTCATTTAATGGTGTTGATGGCCAACGAATCCCTCCTATTTTATTGTGCAGTGGCTTGAAGTCGGGGAAGTTGCAGTATTTTTTCCCCAGTAAGGATGTTTACTGATCTTTAGTAACCGAGCCAGATTTATAGCTTTGAAATCATGCTTGAATTCCGCTGCAATGGTCATGGTGAAGGGGCCACTCTGCTGAATTCACTTTGGAGAATTAAGGCAAATCGCCTTGGAGGGAAGCAAGCCCAATGCGCTCCCTTCACGGGGCTTCAATATTTGGCATATAATCTTTCTTGATCCCTGAAATATAATCGTCCGAAGAAGCTGGTGAGAGCGCTCAGTTCAATTGCTTGAGCTGCAATCTAGCAACAAAATGGCTCTCCTTTTCTTACACATGCCTTGGATACAGCGAAAAATATTTTCCCACCATCATGACTAAATCTTTTCATTCAATTTAATCTGGCAGCAATTGCCGTTCTCCACCACAATGAGATCTTTACGATGCGTTGGGGTCCTTCCTTCCTCCTCCAATTACTCTCGCTCTTGCTCCAGCTTTCTCTGTGCTGTTGCCAGCCTGCTGGCCCTCAACAACTTGTGCCTTTACGACCGCCACCATGTCCGCTTCATCTCTCTCTCTCTCTCTCTCTCTCTCTCTCTCTCTCTGATTCCCTCTCTCTCTCTCACTCATTCTCTCTCGCATTCCCTCTTTCTTACTCCTCTCATTCGCGCTATCTTGT
The DNA here is from genome assembly GCA_945643635.1 of Allodiplogaster sudhausi. Taxonomy (NCBI): domain Eukaryota; kingdom Metazoa; phylum Nematoda; class Chromadorea; order Rhabditida; family Diplogasteridae; genus Allodiplogaster; species Allodiplogaster sudhausi. Next base: position 1,486,321 of record CALZFC010000009.1, read on the forward strand.
CGTCATCTCTGCTAAATCCTGTTGCCTGCCGATGTCTTACAAACATCTTTCATACATAACGAATAGACGTGAGAATGTTATTTGCTCGTTCTTTCATTAACAAAATGGTGCTTACTGGGCAGCAGAGTGACCTCAATGGGGATTAAGCACACAGACGCTCTCCTTCGTGAGTGTCTCCAAGTTCCGTTTAGTTTGATTTGTTGACTGGGGACTTGTGTTGTTCCTCTGAATGCCAAATATGCTCTGGTGCTGCTCGCTTTGCCCATTCATACGTGTAACACATGGCAATCATATGCTTGGCTTCGCTGTTAATCTGCCTTTTGCCTTCTGGTAGCCGCCGTCTCGAGGGCCGTCATGCATTTGTGAGCGGGGCACTCGCACCGATTCCCTTTTCCTGAAGTTCGTCCTGTTTTTCACGTCAACAATAAGGCCATTAAAGAGGCACGACATAGCTAAAACCTGCTCATGCGAGAGTAATGACTGTCTTTTTTCTGTGAATTCAAGAGTAAGGTTCATTCAGGCAGCCTTTGTGGCCTTCCACTTCATCTCCGATTATTCCTTTTTCCATTCCCTGCTGGGTTAGCCGTAGCTGCTGTTTACACTGTTTCTTTTTACCTCACTGGACATGCGAGACGTGTGTGTGTGAATTGATTGCTCAAGTGTTTAGATGCGTTGCTTCTTTCTTCGCTTCAGTACCGTATCTTGTCGTTTCTTGAATGGTTCGCCAGAGGACGAGTGTTTACTACTTCTTCTTTGATTCTTTGACTTCTCCCAAGTCTTGTGATGTCAATGTGCCACTCAAAGGGGGAGAATTCATGCAATTCTACTTGGAATCAGCGCAAGTAAGTAAGACTTTCTCGAATCTCCTCTCATTCATATTCATGGCTGGCGGCAAGCGCTTGAATGACTTTCTTCCCACTCGCCCCCTCCCCCAATCCAGCGTGGCCTCCTCATACAATATCCCTCCTCCCTCAGTCAGATCCATCTCAAAAGCATTCTGGCTGAGACCACTAGAAATAGAAAGGAGACGACCACTCCTCACTCCCAAGTCTCGCGCTCTCTTCTATTCTTCTCTCATCCATCCATGTATCACGCTTGTGTTGATTGTGTACGTGAACAACGACGAATGTCTTGCAAAAGAAGGAGAGATGAATTGATCTCTCGCCGCTATTCCAATTGCGAAAGGACAACGACGTTTCTTTTTTGCTTTGTCCAGAGCACAACCCCCAACAAACATGTAAAGCCGTCGGCGAAGCCAAGAGCCTGGAAGCACAGGAAAACGAGCAGAATGAGAAGCGGTGTGCATGAAGCTGAATGCAGCAGACGACGCTGAGCAGTTGTGCAAGCAGAAATGAATGAGTGCTGTTAGAGAAGTCTCAGCGTTTCAAGATGGATACAAACTGTCCGGCACTCAAATTGTTCAAGTTTAGAAAGAGAGAGGGGGGAGGGAGAGAGAGAGCGGAAGAAAGAGAAAGAGAGATGGAGGGAGCGAGAGAACGAAAGAAAGAGAGAGAGATTGAGTAACCATCTATACGACGCGACGCAAAGAAGAGAAGGAAACGTCGCGTGCATGATTGACCAGTCCTAAACATGCCTAGTCGTTTACATTGTCCCGTCACTCATCTTCACTTCTGCACATTCCCTCGGCCTGCCCCGGGCTGTCTCTTTGTATCCTCTGGCTGCCCGCCCGGGCCCTTAGTAATGATTCTCTGCCCGCCAGATCGCCTTTCAGACATTTCGGCAAGCGAGTCCATCACACCCCCCATTCACACTTTGTGTCTCTTCTGCCATCTCGTATTCACCATCAGATCATTACCAGATCGTAGCTCACTCCTCATTAACAGAGTGGCAATCATGTTGATGCCTGCTGATTGATATGATAGTTCCCTTCCCTCCTTTCCCAACCCATTCACGCGAGTCCCTTGGCGTCACAGCAAACCTCATCCATTCATCTCTTACAACACATTCCATCTCTCTCTTTTTTTGTCTCACTTCATGATTGTGCGCGAGGACGAGTGCACATGATCCATTCTTATTTTATGATATTCTTTTCGTTTGCACTCTTTTAACGACTGCGCTGCGAGGTGTTGGCGGCATTCCCTTTTGCTTTTGCTGTTCATTCAGGTGGGGGGGGGGGAGAACTGAAAGAGAGAGACAGAGAGAGAGAGAGAGAGAGAGAGAGAGAGAGAGAGTGAGAGAATGGAGGAACACGGCTAGAGGCAACGTTAGTGAAGGAATTAGAGAACAGTGCTTAAAAAAGAACAGTGAATAGAGTACGGGAACCAGAGAGAGAAAGAGAGAGAGAGAGAGAGAGAGAGAGAGAGAGAGAGAAAACTGCATTGAGACGACTCACTTCTTCGCCGAGCACAGTAATGTGTTTACTCGCTTTTTTGTTGCCTCTCTCCACTTTGCCTCTTTAACTCTCTCTCTCTCTCTCTCTCTCTCTCTCTCTCTCTCTCACTCCACGCTCTCTGGCCTTGCTCATGCCTCTACGCTTGTTGCGAGAGTGCGACTTGTCATCTAAAGGTGGCGTGTGTGTGTGACACACGCTTGGAGCGCGCATGGTTTGAGTTGGAAGGAAGGAGAAGCAGAGGAGGAGGAGAGGTAATATGAGAGGGCTGCTGCTGTGGATGGGGTTGGAGAGAATGTGAGACTGCCGACTCGGCGGCAGCGGCAGTCTCAACCTGCTCATCTCCTCATAGCTTGTCATCATCATCAGCTGTCCCTTGCCAGACAATGTGCCTCGGGGCAAGCCTCCACATTTCCCCAAAATGCCTCTTCTCCATAACCCGGCCAGTGTATTTCGTTTTCTTTCTTTCTTTCCTTTTTTTTGCAACTCAGCCTCACGTGTGTGACCGGCGGGAAAGAGTGCGCGACCTTTGCCGCTCTTTCTCTCTCTCTCTCTCTCTCTCTCTCTCTCTCTCTCTCTCTGCCTCTCTTGCCACAGCTGCTGCTAGCTTTGCTAGCTGGCTGTGGAAGGAGAGAGCCACGCGAGGAGAGAGGGGAGATGATTGATTGCCACCACTAACAGCAAGGCAGTTCCTCGAGTATTGCTGTGCATTATGACAAGGACGAGAAGAGGCTGAGAGCGAGAGAGAAAGAACACCTTCCGGTACTGACTCTGAGACTCTTTTTAAATAGCAGCAGCCTCGAACTGTCTCTGTCTGTCTGTGTATACATTGTTTCGTCACTTCCACCCCGTGTGTCCCTGGCGACCGCGCGGCAAGGGAAGTCTATATGCAAAGACGATGAAGAAGTGCGCGCTTGGTTCCGCATTTTGTCTCGTTCCTCTACTCTTACGGAGATTGATGGTACGGTTGTGTTATGGGAGGAGGTGTGTGTATGGGAGGGGTGGGCGGGTTGGAGAAGAGGCATAAGAAGAAGGCATCTTCCGGTGCGACTACCATCTCCCTCTCTTTGATGCCCTGTCCATTTGCTGTTGCCATTGTAGTCGTGTCTTCCCCTCTCCCCCCGCCCTCTCCCCTTCCGCTACTCCGATCTTCTTCCTCCTTCACCCTTCGCTTCCTCAGCTCCCTTTGTTCGTTGCCCCCTTTCAGTCTTCTCTCTGCCACGTCGATTTCACACACCTGGCTGGCCTCCACTTGCAGAAGTGGCAGCCACGCGAAGCTTGCCTAACCTCGCGGCATTCTGTTCCTCTGTCAATGTGCACTAACACTAACTGTCTGCTTCTCTCTTTCTTCCTCTTTATCCTATCATTTGATTGTTTCCCTCTCTTGTCCGCCGCTCTTCAATCCCTGTTCATTGTGTTCATGTCGTTCTCTCCGAGAGCAATGTCTGATCTTGGAGGAAGTGATTTCTTCTTCTTCTCCTCTGCGCAACATCTGCTCTCCTTGTGCATCGGCCGCTTGTTCTAAGACTTCTCTTTGTTTCTCTGTTACTTCTCCCTTCACTTGAGAGTTCACCACCTTGTCATGGTCCATGTTCTTCTTTCCTCTATTTATCTTTTCGCTTACTCTCTCTGCTGTCAATTATGAAAGATGCTATCTAACCGTGCGATAACTGTCATACAGCTCCGTCGTAGCCAAGATGTTCTGAATTTGTTTATCTTCCCTGTTTATGTGTATGACCTTTCGTCTTGTAACGGTTTCTCTGCAATCATCTTTCCTTCTGTCCTATTTCACATTTCTTGCTTGATCTGCAGCTCAATTACCGCGCAAATAAACGTTTTATGGCGACGTCCGCATGCCATTTTTTATTATTCGCTAGATTATCTGAGCAAAGTTTTGGTTCTTCTATTGATGATTTGCTGTTTTGTCCTTCTCTTTTCCAATTTTCTGCTGGTCGAAATGCTGGAACGGCGCCAATTCAAATGCTTTGTGAAGGCATTTTGAGCATTCCATTTCCATTAAGATTAGTGGTTCTCTTGTTCCGTCGTTGTACATCCGAAAGTGAGAAGAACAGCACCGCAGAGCGGACGCCGGATGAGACAACTCGAAGGAGGAGTGAAGAGGAGGAGAAGAAGAAGCTGAGAGGCGGCCGCCGTTTCCATCCGCGGCGCATGAAGGCCAGCGACGAGAGTCTCGACGATGAGAACGCCCATGTCCAGCAGCTCAAGCGGGTCTAAACATGCTTTTTTTCATATAATTCATTATTACTTTTACAAAATTTTATCACTCTTAGAGTTGATATTATTACCTGGGAAAATAAATTGAAGCCAAAAATTCAATTTGAGTTGTTCTACGACTGCCAAGTGGACAGCAGCGGCTGCCTTGGCACAGAGGGCCTGTTCTTGCTCTGCGAGAAGTTGAATCTCTCCGAGTTCGCGAACGACGTCGTTGAGAGGTCGCTCGCCGGTGGCGCAACCGTTGACTTTCAGGTATCTTAAGAGTCGCACATCTTTCAGTTCTACTTCATTTCCCACCAACAATCCAGTGTGAAATGTGTCACACTTGCGCCAGATGCATTACAGCCTTTTCGAGAGAGAGAGAGAGAGAGAGAGAGAGAGAGAGAAAGAGAGAGAGAGAGAGAGCACCCATAATATGTCTGTGGGGGTACTTGACCTCGTGTGCTGCATCGTTTGGCCGGGATGGAACCAGGGGGAAAGCTGGGGGGGATGCCACGGTTGGCCTCATCTCCCCTACTTTGCATGCATGAGAGGCATCACGTAATTGACGCAATGGAAGTGCACCAGCTTGTGAATGGCAAGGAGGAGGAGAGGGCAAAAGGGCAGGGAATAGAAGAAATAGTGAGTCAGTGAAAGACAGGAGGGAGAAAAAGAACGAGGACACTCTTTACACCTGGCAGATGGAACAACAATGGCAATTTAACAAGGGCAGCGCGTGAACCTGTGCCATCTGAAGAACGCTTGTGGAAATTAGCGTTGGCACGAAAAAAAACACTATAGATTTAGGGAGCGGTCCGTAACTACACTGGAGTCAAAACCACTCTTCTTTGTAGAGCTTCAAGGAGCGTTTCGTTGCCCTTCTGCCGGAGATCATCGACGTCTCGTCCGGGAGTGTCGATCCACTCATCTCACGGACCATCCAGACCGCCCGCTCACTCGGCTTCGGAGATGGACAACGGTTCGTTTCGTTTTTCGTATAAGTAGATACATGGGATCAATCAATCGAACCACTTTAAAGCGACCATAAGTGACGATATCTGATAAAATGACGTAGACCTGTGCGAAAGATAAGAAAGAGAAGATTCTAGATGTACATATGTAGATACATGCACGCACACATAGATCTGCACAAAAGATAAGACTGCAGTATAAAAGAAAGGAGGATTCATCCGAAACAATATAACAGGTTCATGGAGTAAGAGATGTTCTTATGTACGCGCATAATAGCCATTCGCCATCGGTGATTTCATCTACAGGAAATTTGATTTTATGCACTTCCAAGGGCTTTTTCAAATATTGCAATCCGGAAGTGCAGTGATTGAATGTGGCGTGAAGAAAAAAACGTCATGTAGCTTATCTACGACCCGTTGGGGTAAAGGGGATTTTCTATTTCTGACCCACATTCGCAGTGCCATCCGTAGTGGCTGTTCATACATAAGCCGACTTTGCTTGCGGATCTTGCAAGTCATGTGTGTAATCTCCGTTTATCTGGCTTACCACTTCTAGCCAACTCCATCCTTTTTCCATCCCCTCCTATTCCAGCCTCACCTATTCCGTGTTCGCTAGCTTTTTTCTTTATTAGTTAATAAATGGATATTTGTAGTGATCTCTGCTATTACTTTGTAAGAAGAAACACCGCCTTTCCTAGATTTAATACATGTCTGAAGCCTCTCTGTGTACGCTGCACTTTTTTCCAAAATAAGCTGTATGTACATTCGTTCCATTAGTACACTTTCGGATTTCGCCGAGACTATTTTTCTGGAGTTCCTTGAGAGCACCAAAGATGGTTTTCTCATTCCGTCTGAAATGTGATAGTTCTCGAGACAAGAGGCTTCTCTGCCGAGTGCACTTGCCCCCCTTACTCCGCAGATATTCTTTTTGGTCTACACACAGAAAACGATGTGACAAGGGATGTCACAATTTGATGTCACAATAATGTACCGATTTTACTTCGGTACATATGTGTTCCACCCCATGTCACAATTAGCCGCGGAAAATGTGACATCTGAATGTGACAAAAAATGTGACCTCTGAGCACCATTCGCCCCGCGCCCTTCTCCCTCCCTCTTCATCCATGCCTTGTATTTTTGAATCATTTCATATAAGATTATGGAATAACCTCGAAACCCAAAAAAAGTTTTGCAGCATGCCGATCATCAGCATGGTGTTTGGGTGCGAGACAGCGGAGTCAGCATCTAAAGCATAGAGCATGACGCCTTCCGTATTTGAAATTTCGGCGAATTACTCCACCCATACCGGCACAACCTAGATTAGGCGGCCTTTTTCGACTCTACATTTATATTGTGCTTTGCGACCACTACGGGCGAGAGATGGAGGAGTGAGCACGGCCCGCAGTGGAACAATGTCACATTTTTGGCTCTCGCAGCGGGTTGCCAACAAAATGTGACATCATTGCCACCAAAATGTGACATCCGATATCGTAATTTTCGATGTGAGCTCCCGTGTCACAATTTTGGTTACAATTCTGGATGGAACAATAATTGTGTGTCACATTTTTTTCTGTGTGTAGCTTCTTCCCCTCCCTAGGCAAAGCGGTCGATCTCCTCCCAGCTGACGGCTGGCCAACCCTTACTTTAGCGGATCGTTCTCCTCTCTCTCTCCTGACACTCCTTCTTTTGCCCCCCCCCCATTCCTTGAAAATTTTCTGCAACGGAATCCCTTCACATCTCCGCCGCGCATTCATTTCGCCTTCTCACAGTTTCTACACCACTTCTTCTTTGTGTTCTCCTGAATCTCTCCCTCTCTTTCTCTCTCTCTCGGTCTCTCTTGCCTTCTCCTCTTTCTCTATCTAAACCATTCTCTCAGCAAGTCCTCTTCGTTGCCCGCACTCTGGGTGTTGTCCAACTTCTTGCACTCCTCGTCATCGGTTTCTCCTGATGGTGGCGTGTACTTCCAAAGGGACTCCCCCCCCCCCCCTCCTCTTCTCTTCATTGCTCTTTCTTTCCTGTTCGTGTCACTCACACCGAGACAGACTCACACCGACTCTTCTGTCACGTCTCCACTTCTTTTCGAATACCTTTGTCGACACTGTATAGTATGATATACATAGGTTTTCATTACATCTGATCTGATATGTTTTAGAAGCTATAGCGGATTGGCGATTTGCTTTTAAAATTAGTGTAATCTCAAGTCTCCCTCTCTTTCCAGATTGTCTCGCTACGAGGCTCGTCTCGTGTGCGAGAACACGGCCGAGCTGGAGCAGCTCTCCACTGGCGACATCAACTCACTCTACGAACGAGCGGACGCCAACAGGACAGGCCGCGTCTCTGTACAACAACTCCTCACGCAGTACAGGTCAGTGCTGGTAGGACATGGGAATTCTCTTTTTCTCTCTCATTCTCTCTCTCCCTCTCTCTCTCTTCCTCACTCACTCTCTCTCTCTCTCTTCTTCATTCTCTCCCCTAATTTATTGTCTCTGCCTTGCTTTCTCTCGCTTTCTTTCTCTCCACTATATCTAGTGCTCCGCTCGCTTTTTCTCCTCTTTCCACTTGTTGTTTATCTCTTATTCCCCCTACTGTTCAGGAGTACTAATGTTGGAAAGAAGCTTTTTTTTGGTTCATCCAATCCAGTTTATTTGCCGCTCCTCTCAGTATCTATCACTTGCAGTTGGGCCATTAACCTGAACGAAAATAGAACGAAGCGCAGCAGAGCCCGGGTTAGACTGTCTTCTGTTGTGATGGGGGGAAAGAAGGTGGCGGCTGTGCATACGACCGATTCCATGTGTTCTCTCTCTCTCCCTCGGCCCATTCATGGTCCATTTATGGTTTTAGCTCCGAGCTGGTGCCTGGTGGCCATATAGATACATAACTTCAGCATCATCTGTTCATTCTCACACAAGCCTTCTCTTTCATCCTGTCATTGTTGTGGCTGCGTTTTCGCGCGGTAATTGCAGAACTCCCCTCCGGGCTCCAGGCTTAGTCACCATCTTGCCAAGCAGGTTGCCCCCTGTTATCTATCGCGGCGTGGGCTGACTGATATAGATAGATACTAGTCATAATTGGGGGTCGTATTTTACTGCTGCTTCAAACTTGTATGCTTTTGGCATATATGTACATATGTATAACCTTAAAAGACGGTAACTGCGAAAACTGAAGTTGATTATGAAGAGTGTCTTCTTGAGGCTGCACAAGAGACTCTCTGCCGAAGTGCACTTCATCGCCGACTCCTACGTCGCCTCTCTCAATCTCTTCGAAGCTCTTGACCACGCTCATACGGGGTTCGTCGTCTGGCTTCTCTCTCTCTCTATCTCTCGCTCTCTCTCTCTCTCTTTCTCTCTCTCTCTCTCTCGCTCTCTCTCTCTCTCTCGCTCTCTCTCTCGCTCGTTTAAATTATATTTATATCATGCTCACTTTTTCCTTTCCACTTATCCATATTGCGAGTTTCATCACTGACTCTGATTGTAATGTTAATTACATGTCTTTAACGTCAGAAATTTTTTTCCACAGGACCGGTCTTTTTTTTATAGAACGATTGACAGTCATGACCTACTGGAGTATTGGAACAAAGCCGGTGTTCGAATCGACGAAGGCATCACTGTTCTAAAAGTGGGTATAGTTTCCTACTCTTTTTTTTCTTTGCCGTACCACACTAAATCCATTTGCAAGAGTTGGAGTTGCTCGCTAGTATGCACGGGTTGTTTTGATGTATGTTCTTCTCTGTAAAGATGTTCCTCTTTACAACGGAGTCAGGCAGCCGTCCCAGAGCCACTCTTAGTTATGAGGCCATTCTTTGGTGTGTTTCTGCAGGCTTTCATTGGTGTTTCTGCAGAAGCCATTATCTAGCGTGTCCCCTGCATTCCTGTTTCTATCCAAAAGCCACCCGCCAGCACTAAATCTCATAGACATCAAGAGTGAATTAGGCTTCGAAGAGACAGCTCAATGGATGGTGGAGTGGGTTGGGAAGCGGCGTCGAGTGAGGGGGGGGGGGGACTGGGACTGGCAGCAAGGGCGATCGGATGAGTGATGGCTTCGGCCACTCTTTTTCTAGAGAGAGAGGTGATGAATGATAGATAGGCGAAAGAAGCGTGATTCTCCTCTTCCTTATCTTTCTTTCTCTGCCTGATGGGAGTCATCCGAGGAGAGCAGGAAGTATCTCTCTCTCTCTTTCTCTGTCACGATCCCTTTTGTGTCCTCGGCGATCAACGACCTCTAGTCTCTCTTCCTTCTCTTCGCTCTCGCACTCCCCATCTCATTCTCGTTCTGTCTCTCGTCTGTTCTCTCTAACTCATTTTCTCTCATTATCCATATCCCCTTCATACTTTATTTTCACACTCTATCTCCTCCTCCTCTCTTGCTAAAGCGCTACTTTTCCTTCTTCTCCTACTGCTGCCGCGGGCTGCCCCGTCGAAACACCTTGGCGCGTGCTTCGTCTTCCTGTTCCTCCTCCGAAATAATCACCCGAGAACTCCGGCTTATTATCCGTTAAAAATGCCTGTCCACTAGAAATGGCTACTGCGAAGATTCCACTAAGTTTCTGCCAGGTTCTAACCCGCTTTACATCTATTCAAAATGAGACAAGAATATCACAGAGTTCCTTGCAGCAATGCGGCCAGCCACTCTCCGGGATGGTAAATGCGATCTACCTCTCTGCTTACCTCGAACGAGAACTCAGCGAGACGGCTGCAGAAGCGCCGGTGGCCGTGAAGACTGCCATCATCGCCCTCCACTGCTGCATCGACAATCTGCGGTCTCTCTTTCTAGCCTCGTTCTCATGGAAGCATTAGTCACGTTGTTTAGTACCACTTTGTTTTGTTGACGTCACAACATCTAAAATGATATGAGAAACAGGAAGAAAAAGCAGAGAGTGAAGGGAACGATGGGCTATCACGGGTTTCCCCCTCTGTTTTCATTGAACAGAAGCTGCAGTTGTTCATTTTCTCTCTCTCTCTCTCTCTCTCTCTCTCTCTCTCTCTCGTGGCAGCAACCATCCCTGTTCATTGTATCTATTGTTACTCATAATACTTTTCAAAGTATTTGCAGCATTTACGAGTGTGTGATCGTCTTTCAGATGCTCTCTGAAGGAGTTGGAAGAGCGTGCAGAACACTCGCACAAACAGCTGCAGTTGGCCAACCAGAGGAGGACGCTGCTCATCGAGGAACTCGAGCACAACCAACTCTCCATCGAGCAGAGCTACGAACAGCGCATGAGGCAATGCTCGGCTACTACGCTTCGCTTAATGGGCGTCTTCCTGACTGTTTGCTCTTTTCAGGGAGACAGAAGAGAAGTTTCGTGCCAAGATTGTCCAGATTGAGGACAAATTTCGGGTTGAGAAGCGCGAATTGCAGCATGATCTCGAGCAGGTTTGCTTCACTATCAAAGAATATATTTACGCTATGTTTCTATTGAATTGTTACTTTTAGTATGCTAATTAGTGTAATAAAAAAAATTAGTGTAGCGATTATTTAAGGCTGACGAGGAGTTATCACGGGTGCGGCAGACGGAGACGTCGGCCAGGAATAAGAACGCGTTGTTGGAGAGGCAGTGCGCGAGGCTGAACGAAGAGGCGCGAGACTACGTCGACAACATTGGACAGCTCGAGCAGCTCAACAGGCTAGTCGATGATATTTGTGCCATCTCTTCAATCCCGTAATGCAATCCTCTTTAGACAACTACGAAGCGAGCTAAACAAGGCGATGCAAGCTCGGCCGGCCGTCTCAGATGCCGTCGAGACCGGGACGGCGCTTCTGTGGAAGCAGAAGGTCGAGCTGCTCGTCTCACATAACAAGGTACCCTCTTCCTTCCTTTTTCTCCGTATTTAATAATGTTTTCATCTCTGTCTAATTTGTGATTTTATTTCAGCGGCTTCGCGAAAAGATCCAAGAGATGTCTGCGTCGCACTCAAAAAAGCTGAAGCCTTCGCGAGATCTCCAACCGCTGTCCGCGATGTGGTCACCGGCCTTCAAACATCAAGTGAGCGGGGGATTGTGACGTCATAGAAAAGAAATATTGGAATGCATTCATTCAGCTGGCATGACCATCTATACATACATATGTATGTCATGATTGCATGTTCCTCTTTTATGGAACGTGCTGGCTGGCTGAGTGCCGCCCTCTGCCATAATGCCATTATTCCCATGCGAGTGCATCAATGGGCCCTATCCCTTTCAATGTGAACAAGTCGTTTTGCCCCCGTTAACAGCGCGATACGCATATTCACTCTGGCGCCACGTAGCCTTCATTCATTCATAGTTGCACATGGAACCTGTTTCCACACGCGGCAAAAAAGACGGGCTGGCGAGCTAATCTTTCGCCGTTTTTTTCTTCCTTCTCCTCTTTCTCCCAAATGAACCCTGTCCTTCGGCCGCCGCTTGCACGGCCGGCTCGTGCCAGATCTTCTGGAAAGATTGCAAGGAGCTCTTTCGGCTTGTCTGCATTTTGCTAGCCCTTACCGAACGCTTCTTTACTATTCCAAGAGTGTCTCTATTTATGGGTTGCCGATTCATGAGACGCGACAGCTGAATAGGCTGGTGAACTCTCCGCGAGTCAGTGGTGCGTGGAAGAGAGTGCGTGCAGCTGATTCCATTCTTTGTCACGCGAGGGCTTTGCCCAGCTCTTTGCTAGTAATAAGTGCAGATTCTATGAAAACCACGAGACTTATGACGGGAGAGGGAATCGAGAGAGAGGAGAAGAAGAAGTGCGAGAATTGGTGCACGAGTAGCATGGCCAATGAGTGGCCATTCATTGTTGTGTGGCTGCTCAGGTGTCGATGATCCGGAAACGTCGCCTTGGCAAGGACACGCTGTCCGAGATGGAGAGCGAACCAGAAGGCATCTTCTTCCGAGTCAGAAGGAGACGGCTGCTCAAGAAGAAGGAGCGACGCATCCGACACGATACAGTCGCTGGGGATGCCACTCATCTTTCTAGTCAGTACTTTCTCTCGCTATCTCTGGGTCTCTCTCTTTCCCTCTTTCTCACTCACTCTCCCTCTCTGTCTGTTTTCACTCTCTCTGTCTCTCTCCCTGTCTCTCACTATCTACATATTTCTATCTCTTTCTCCCTCTCTCCCTCTGTTTTTTCTTCTCTCTCTCTTTCTCTCTCCGTTTCACACTCTCTCTATCTCTCACTATCTATTTTTGTCTCCCTCTCTCTCTATCTCTCTTTGTTTCTCACTCTCTCTTTCTCTCTCTTTCTCTCCCTATCTCTCTCTCTCTCTCTGTCCTTCACTATCTATTTTTGTCTCCCTCTTTCTCTATTTCTCTTTGGTTCTCACGCTCTCTCTCTCTCTCGTACTCTCTCTTTCTCTCACTTTCTCTCCCTCTCACTTTCTCTCTCTCTCTCTCTCTCTCTCTCTCTCTCTCTCTTTCTGTCTCTCTCTAACTATGCCTGCTTGAGGTGATTCTGAAGTCGCTTCGCCGCATGTCACAGCGTCGAAGGGTCTCTCTGCAGCCGCTGCCGCCGCTAACACGACGAATCTCGCGGCGCTCATCAATCGTGCCACGCAAGAGGTAGGCCTAATTAAGTGGAAGAGATAATGAACGAATTTAATGAGCTGCTGCTCAGGAGAGACTCCGCATGAGAGAGGAGATGAAGAGGGAGCTGGCCGCGGCCAATGTGGCTTCTCAGCAAAAGCTAGCCGAAGCACTCAACGACCAGCAGCGGCAGCTCAACTCCCAGTATGTTCTTTTTCATTCTTTCCTTATTTTTTCGAACATTTTCGCTTCTGAATATTTACAAAATCAATTTTTGTTGTTGTTTAGATTCGAGAAGGAGAGGCGCCAATTTGAATCCCAGCTCGTCAATGAGCGGAATTCGATGGAGCGAGACTTTGCCGAGGAGAAGATGAAGATGATGAATCGGCTGCAGGCATGTTTGATTTTATCAGCTAGCATTATCGACAAATTCAAAATTGCCGCCAAAATTACACGTAAAATGAAAAAAAAAACTTTATCTGGTTGATTCAAGGCATTAATGAATGGTTGAGGGATCCAAGATGGGAGGGATTTCGACGATTCCTCGCGTGCCGGAATCTAACGAAATGGCCGCAGATAAAAATTTGTATAAAAAAAAGTATAAGTAGTGGTTAATTCTTGGATTGTCTGTTGAAGGAGGACTTTGATCAAGAGCTGAAGAGATTGGCATCCGAGGCGAGAGCAGTGCCCGCGGAGAAGACAGCGACTGCCGATCACTACAAGAGACAGATCAAGATGCTCGAGTCTTCTATCGAGGGACAGAGGAATGGCTACGAGAAGCGGCTCGCTGACCTTCGCGACAAGTACAACACACTTCTCAAGGTTTGCCACTTGACGTTGTTTCTTCATCGTACCAAAAAAAACAGGGTTTTTTTAATAATAAAAAAAAGAACTTTTCAGAGCCACCACAACTCGTCCGGTCTCGTGCTCGATCCTCGCAACACTCCAAACTTCCTATCACTCATTGAAAAGTACAGGTGCGTTAAAATGGACAAAGTCTTGATGCAAAATACTGGAAATTCCTGATAATTTTTTTTAGTATTCTGCACTAAACTAATGATGTTTGTGTTGAAGGAATGCAGAGGCCGTTCCATCGACGGCAGCCGAGTTCATGCAAGTGTCGCCGCGCTCCTCACTCAACATCGAGAAGCGCCATCTTCCGATGCAAAGAGTCCGCCTCTTCTTCTGTCTCATGACATCCTTCAGAGTGCTATTTGACTGCCTCATATCTTCACCTCTTCCAGTCTCTCTCTTCAATGTGTGGCCGTTGCGAGCGATGTGAGCAGGGTGAGAGTCGTCTCCGTGAGCTCTTCCATATTCTCTGCGGCGATCAGACGGCGGCTGAGAGTGGCATCGAAGACCTCGGCAGCAGTGCCGGCAGCAACATTGATGTCAGCCTTGTCTTCTATCTCTCTCTCTCTCTCTCTCTCGCTCTCTCTTCTCGCTCTTGCTCTCTCTCACACTCTCTCTTCAACTCCTTGCCAATCTGAAATCCTTTTGTACAGGACAAGCTGTTGCTGAAGAAGGAGATGCGCAAGTTGAAGGGCCGCCTGGAAGCGGCTAAAGAGCGTGTGTCAGAGTTGCGTGTTCTGATGTCCTCTTCGACGCCGCTCCCCTCTGCTACCTCTGCCACGGCTCGCTACAAGTGCTCCCTTGGTGGGAGCGAAGGTTCGACTGAATGGAAGAGGTAGTGTAGTTGGTGCAGCTTGCATGCGCCTTCTCTCTATTCCCCTTTGCCACTTCTTGTCTCCGCATTTCTCTCTCTCTCTCTCTCTCTTTCTCTCTCTGTCATTTCCATGCTTCTCTCTTCTCTCTTGCTTTAGTGAGCTTATAGAAGACGTAAGTCAAGGTGTCGTATGTTCTCGGTGTTGAATAGTACGTTGAGTGAGAATGAATGCAGTGAGCGAGGTGTGACGTGGATTGCAGACCACCTCTCAAATGGTCGGAGATGACAAGAACGATTGAGCGACTCGAGAGTGAGAAGGTTTGTACATGAAGTCTTGACCATTCTCACTCCCTCTCCACCTCCCCCAGCATTCGCTTTCTTGTTGCGCTTTTTTCTCTCAGTAACTGCAATGTAATTAATAAAGAAAAGTATTGTCTTTACCCTCACCCTTGATCTTATCTTAGATATGACCCTCCTCAGGTGATTCTGGAGTCTCGTCTCACGGAGTCGCAGATGATGATCAAGAACATCGTGGAGCAGTACAAGAAGCAGCTCGACTTCTACTCGTCCGGAGGAGGTCGCGGAGGAGGAGGGGAAAGCGTGAGCAACAACGGAGTGGCCCCTGCTCCTATACTCATTCCGCCCCCTGCCATCGGGGCAGACATCTCGAGCCTCTCTTCCTCGACCACTTCAACCATCTCCACGCTCGGCACCAGTGGCTCATCCACAGCCAGATAGAAACCTCTCCTCTTCATCCAACGCTTTCATTGCCGTCTCTTTCCCCTCAATTCAGCAACATCGTTTCCTCATTCAAATATGATTCCTTGCATCCGAAGTTCCATTTTCTGACAACTTCTTTCGACACTAATCGTGTAACTAAATGCTGTCGAGAACGAAGATCTTTTCCTCTTCTAACTGACAGCCTCTTCAATGTTGTTTTCAATTTCTCGTTGACTATTGTTGTGTTTGTTTCCTTTGTATTTGGTCTCTTTGTTAACAAGTACGTTGAATAGAGTAGTAGATTATTGGATACCATTTGGATATTTGCTTTTTAGAGCATTGCCATTGTTGTCCCTTATATTTTGTCCAAATGTTTTTTACTTACGGTTACAGATGTTCCCTGTATGGTGTCTGATTCTCAGGTACCGTTTTCGAGCAATTTTCTTTATTTACATCTGCTGCTGACACATACTTCCGGGCCGAAAGCGGGGCTCATTTTTGTGCTTTTTTGCGTCGTTCATAATTGTAGGTTGCTTGCGAAAACCAGAACTCAAAGCGTGACTAGTCATCTTTTAAGTCTAGTTCGATTGCTATTGCCTCATTGAGATTGTGATTTTGTCGATTCATCGATTTTCCTATGTGCCACTGCGAGTTTGAGAAGGAGTTGGAGAATAATTAATTGTCACCTCTCATATCGATAATCTAAATAAATTGAAGTGAACGTCAGTTCAGTGATTCGGATTCAGCAAGAACAAAGCAATGAACAGCTTCTATTCGAATCGAATTTTTCCGAACACTATAGTCGGCACAGCTGACTGGGCACCACAACGAGATATTACGGTTTCATTTCGCTACTGTCGAAAGAATAGTTCTCTTATTCATTAGTCGTCTGGTGTTCAAGCCTACATTGTCTTGCATGACCGATGGCACATGAAGACAGAAATCAGGCAATCTATTATTATGAAGAGATTGACAGGCAGAAACTCTTGACATGATCGGGACTGATAAATGGATTCACAGGTAGAAAATCATGCCATGCTTGTGACTAATTAAGGGATGGACATGCAGAAGGATGCATATAAGACGAATGCGAACAAGGATGTGCGCTTGGAGAGCTTCCTACAAAATAAATGTTTATTTTTAACCACTTTTTCTTCAAACTTGCTTAGTAGAGTCGCCAGCATATCGCAGATGGAAATGCTTCCTACTATTTTTTTTATTCTATGCGGTACTTTCTCATTCGAATTCGACTTTTATCCGATATTCTTTGAACAATCGAGCACAAATTCCTGGGAATAAAAGATGATGTTACAGTTTGAAGAGAAACATACTTTTCATTCTATTCCTCTTTCTCTACATGCCAATGGCAATGCCGAATTGGATGGAAAGAGCCTATGTCCTGCTTTTTAAATTTTTCTTTCTTGCATAATTTACACAAAATTGGGTATCTTCATGCGACCAGTTTTACCAGATTTTTGGAAGCAATTTATATAATGTGCAAATGGGTATCTAACATTTGGTAGCATGATCGTTTCAGCATAATATCTGGATTAACTTGTGTGCACATTCAGGCAATCCAAGGGATATGGAGTGACGTGGAAGAACCCCGACGACGAACGGATGTTTATCGCTGGCAAGGCCTCGTGAAGAAGATAATCATGGGCGTGAAGGAGAGCCTGTTACCTGAACAGTTTGAGAACGAAAGTCGAATTCACTCGTGCGACCATTTCCTTGCTTAGTTTGAAGCCAACATGAAATAAAAAAATTTTTGACATGGCCGCTGTATGATATCTCCATTTTCCTGATACTGGACTTCATGTCTACGACTTTCATGGGAAATCAAGGGACCATAATGACTATCCTCGTATAAGTTGAAACCAATATGAAAACAATATTTTGACAACTCAATTGAGTTACTTAGATTTACGGGCGTCAATCTACCTACATATGTAACTTTTTCTGCACTTCTTCTGCAATTCATCTGCACTTCTTCTGCAGCCTAAAATGTTACATGAGATAGATAACAGGCGACCTTGAGGATTATGCTTGCTTAGTTTGAAGCCGTATATTTCCGAACCTCAATCTTCCTTGATACTTGGGCTTCCGGTCTAAGACTGTTCATGGGAAATCAAGGTACCAGGATCACACTATCCTTGCTTAGTTTGAAGCTAACATGAAACGAAAAAATTTCTAACATCGCCGCTTAGCGATATTTACGGACCTCAATTTTCCTGGATACTTGACTTCATGTTTTACACTTTCATGTGAAATCAAGGGACCATAATGACTATCCTCGTATAAGTTGAAGCCAATATGAAAACAAAATGTTGACAACACCATTGAGTTACTTAAATTTACGTTCGTCAATCTACCTACATATGTAACTTCTTCTGCACTTCTTCTGCAATTCATCTGCACTTCTTCTGCAGCCTAAAATTTTACATGGCATTGATAACAGGCGAACTTGAAGATTATGCTTGCTTAGTTTGAAGCAGTATATTTCCGAACCTCAATCTTCCATGATACTTGGACTTCCGGTCCAAGACTGTTCATGAGAAATCAAGGGACCCAGGATGACTATCTTTGCTTAGTTTGAAGCTAACATGGAACGAAAAATTTCTGACATCGCCGCTGAGCGATATTTACCGACCTCAATTTTCCTGGATACTGGACTTCATGTCTAAGACTTTCATGGGAAATCAAGGGACCATAATGACTATCCTCGTATAAGTTGAAACAAATATGAAAACAAAATGTTGACAACTCCATTGAGTTACTTAAATTTACGGGCGTCAATCTACCTACATATGTAACTTCTTCTGCACTTCTTTCAATTCATCTGCACTTCTTCTGCAGCCTAAAATTTTACGTGAGATTGATAACAGGTGACCTTGAAGATTATGCTTGCTTAGTTTGATGCCGTATATTCCGAACCTCAACCTTCCTTGATACTTGGGCTTCCGGTCTATGACTGTTCATGGGAAATAAAGGGACTAGGATGACTCTCATTGCTTAGTTTGAAGCTAACATGGAACGAAAAATTTCTGACATCGCCGTTGAGCGATATTTACCGACCTCAATTTTCCTGGATACTGGACTTCATGTCTAAGACTTTCATGGGAAATCAAGGGGCCATAATGACTATCCTCGTTTAAGTTGAAGATAATATGAAAACAAAATTTTGACAACTCCTTTGAGTTACATACATTTAGGGTCTCAATCTACCTACATATGTAACTTCTTCTGCACTTCTTCTGCTATTCAGCTGCACTTCTTCTACAGCCTAAAATTTTACATGGGATAGATAACAGGCGTGCTAGAAGATTATGCATGCTTAGTTTGAAGCCGTATATTTCCGAACCTCAATCTTCCTTGATACTTGGGCTTCCGGTCTAAGACTGTTCATGGGAAATCAAGGGACTCAGGATGACTATCCTTGTTTGGTTTGAAGCCAACATGAAATAAAAAAATTTTGACATGGCCGCTGTGCGATATTTACGGACCTCAATTTTCCTGGATACTTGACTTCATGTTTTACACTTTCAAATGGAATCAAGGGACCATAATGACTATCCTCGTAAAAGTTGAAGCCAATATGAAAACAAAATGTTGACAACTCTATTGAGTTACTTAAATTTAGGGTCTCAATCTACCTACAGCAACTTCTTCTGCACTTCTTCTGCAATTCATCTGCACTTCTTCTGCAGCCTCAAATTTTACGTGGGATAGATAACAGGCGACCTTGAAGATTATCATACATACATACATACCCCAGTTTCTCTATTATTACCTCCTGGGGTACTATTTTTCAATACCCTTGCTTGGGAGGGGCACTATTAGAGGGAGGGTTTCTACTAGAGGTAGAGGTACTATTTTTCAATGTGAGACACTAAAAGTTTGATAACAACATTTTCTTCTAAAAAAAAGAAGAATCATAACTCGAACTCATTGGAATCGTCACTGGAATATCCATTTTACCACATATTTTGAATGCATTTTCAAGCAGTTCATTCAGGAGAGCATCACATGCCTCCAGGATCCATTCGAGGTTCGTCTCGAGCTGAGATATTAGATTGTTAAAGGGGGGGGGGTTCCACTAGAGGGAGAGGTTCTATTTTTCAATGGCTTTAGAGGGGTGTACTATTAGAGAGGGGGGGGGGGGTTCTAATAAAGGGGGTACTAATAGAGAAAATTCGGTTGTTGCTGTATAATTTTTTACCTATTTACGATTTTTTGTACTTTGAGCCATTTTCAATTATTACCAAAGTAAAAACATGTCTAAGCTAACCAAAACTACGTCAAACTTGAAAATTTCCATTTTTCGCCCATTTTCCACTTTGTGGGCAAAGTGGGCAAAAAGGTGGTCTGGGAATCTGCCTACACAATTCGAATTTAAGTAATATATGGCAAAGACTCAAACTCTAAGGAAAAAAACAGACGTGAAGCCTGTAACCAACGCACACCTATTTAAAATATACAAAGGTAGTAGAAAAAATTCCGAGGTTTTCATGCGTGATCCTCTCCCAACAGAGTCAAGAGATGAAGAGGTAAGTATTGTTAACCTCGACTCGAGTGAAAATACAGAAACTAATTGGTTTTGTTACTCTACGACAAACAAATTTACTTATTATTTCGAATCTTTCGGATTAGATCCTCCAAAATAAATTATTAATTATCTAAAGCATGATGAAAATAAAATAATTGATTGTTCAACATTCCAAATACAAGAATGCAGTACACATCATTGTAGCTATAGCTTCATTCTTTTATTAAAATTGCTAGAAAGAAACTTTTGCATTTCAAAAAGTTGTGATATCTTTAATCAAACAACCTCTGTAGAGATTCTTAAATCGTTCCTGTTTTCATTCCCCCATCCGACCAAGGCGTTCATGTCTCTCTCATCATGTTGTCCGGCTCTGGAACTCTTTACTAGAGCAGTATGTCTTTTCAAATACTGTCTCTTTATTCTTCGCAAGTATTGCACCCACGTTGTAACTCACCATCAGCAAAGCATCTCTTGCTCCGACCTCTCATGTCCACATTTGAAGAGATTCGTCGGCTTGGTGTAGGAGTGACAATAGACAGGAAAGCAGTTGATCATATGATTGAAGAGTTTATCGCCATTTATAAAAGAGTAGACGGCGCAATTTCACAAATGTATGATAGAGACTATGAATGTTTAATGGCCAGTAGAAAGCTTGAAGGCTAGTCGCTGCAGCTCATATCTTAGCTGCAAATGAAGCGTGCTTGCTTCTGCAAGTGTTTGAACTTTATTGCTGCTGGAAAAGGAAATATTATTGGGATATTTATTGGTGATTGCTGTGCATATTCATTATCCTCAAAAACTAAACCATGATGTATTTATGCATATGTCAAGCTATAATTAGTATGCATTATGTATAAACCAAGATTTCTTGATAAAAGTTGGAAATACCGTTCCGCTCATGGTCAGTGTCTCTCCGACTGGTCCTGTCAAGTTAACGATAGCCTTGAAATTCTCCAGACAATCCGTCTTCGCACTTGGGCAGAAAAAAGATAAAAACGTTTCGGATGCAATCCTCTTCAGCCCTTGGTCAAAGTCCTCCTTCAACAGAGCATTCTCTACTTATAACCCGCTGGCCATTTGGAAGCCACTGTCGCCCACAAGGGCGTAGCCAGGAAGTGCTCCCAGGGTATCCAGCGAGTTCTTCGCCGTCGAATGGGAGTAGGTGAAAGAATAGTAAGAGGAGCCAGGATGTCGAGGGTTGACATGTATCGCCCCAACACGTTCGGCTGACAAGCATACCGGGAGAATCCTCGGGCTACGTGATTACTCCATGCCACGTCCTTGATAGCACCGCTCGTCAACGCATCTACGACTCGGCGAATGATGTCCGAGATTACCTTCTGGCTGTTTTCGAACCAATCCCCGATGACTCAGTGTTCGTGGCACTGTACTTTCTATCAGCTTCTGAGGAAAAATAGCTCTCTCTCTCTTTCTCTCTTTCTCTCTCTCTTTTTTGCTCCCACTCTCTCTCTATCTCTCCCTATCTCTCTCCTTCTTTTCTCTCTTTTAAGGAGGAGGAGGGGAAAGTGTGAGCAACAATGGAGTGGCCCCTGCTCGTCTACTCATTCCGACCCCTACAATCGGGGGCGACATCTCGAGCCTCTCTTCCTCGACCACTTCAACCATCTCCACTCTCGGCACCACTGGCTCATCCACAGCCAGATAGAAACCTCTCCTCTTCATCCAACGCTTTCATTGCCGTCTCTTTCCCCTCAATTCAGCAACATCGTTTCCTCGTTCAAATATGATTCCTTGCATCCGAAGTTCCATCATTTTCCAACAACTTCTTTCGACACTAATCGTGTTACTAAATGCTTTCAAGAACGACGATCTTTTCCTCTTCTAACTGACAGCCACTTCAATGTTGTTTTCAATTTCTCGTTGACTATTATTGTGTTTGTTTCCTTTGTATTTGGTCTCTTTGTTAACAAGTACGTTGAATAGAGTAGTAGATTATTGGATACCATTTGGATATTTGCTTTTTAGAGCATTGCCATTGTTGTCCCTTATATTTTGTCCAAATGTTTTTTACTTACGGCTACAGATGTTCCCTGTATGGTGTCTGATTCTCAGGTACCGTTTTCGAGCAATTTTCTTTATTTACATCTGCTGCTGACACATACTTCCGGGCCGAAAGCGGGGCACATATTTCCGCTTTTTTGCGTCGTTCATAATTGTCGGTTGCATGCGAAAACCAGAACTCAAAGCGTGACTAGTCATCTTTTAAGTCTAGTTCGATTGCTATTGCCTCATTGAGATTGTGATTTTGTCGATTAATCGATTTTCATATGTGCCACTGCGAGTTTGAGAAGGACCTGAAGAATAATTAATTCACACCTCTCATATCCATAATCTAATTAAATTGAAATGAAAGTCATTTCAACGATTCGGATTTAACAACAAAGCAGATGAACAGTTTGCAATCGAACTTTTTCCAAAGCCTTTAGTCTGCAAAGCTGAGCAACAGAACGAGATATTAATTTCCGCAATAAATTATTATCGATTCTTGCTCTTCTTGCAAGGCTAGCGAAAGATAAGTTCTTGTAATGATTGCTCTTCTTGTGCTGAAGTATCACATCACCATAAAAGAAACAGGGAAACAATATCACTCCGGAATTGTTCTTTCCATCTTAAAACTTTCTTGATGTCAGTTCAAAGAGAATGCCATGCATAACACTTCTCGAACTGTCCATTAATCGGTGATAAGGAACTTATTGCAAAGATTAATGACGGTATGATCTTTGGCTCGGTAATCACTCCATCGTTCTTTCAATTTATGATTAAAGTGCTCCCCGATCCAGTTGCTCGCGCGTTCTGTCAACAATTGTGGAATGTTGTTTATCAATGTTCAGGCACCATTGTGGAGGAGGTTAGATCCGATGAGAATGACAGCGAGGCTTATGTTTAAAAGAAATATGGCATCTTAAAATGTGGCGACAAAGACAGATATGGAATAAGAAATGAATGTATTGAGAAAATGATAGTAGACTGAAGGTATACCTGCCTCAAGAATTATTGCAAAGTGGTGAATATTGCATGAATTGCTTCTGGTAAAGTACAGAAATTTTTTGGTATAAGACGAAGACGAGTGCTAGAGCCACATCCCCATCAACTGTCTAAGCTAACCAAAACTACGTCAAACTTGAAAATTTCCATTTTTCGCCCATTTTCCACTTTGTGGGCAAAGTGGGCAAAAAGGTGGTCTGGGAATCTGCCTACACAATTCGAATTTAAGTAATATATGGCAAAGACTCTAACTCTAAGGAAAAAAACAGACGTGAAGCCTGTAACCAACGCACACCTATTTAAAATATACAAAGGTAGTAGAAAAAATTCCGAGGTTTTTCATGCGTGATCCTCTCCCAACAGAGTCAAGAGATGAAGAGGTAAGTATTGTTAACCTCGACTCGAGTGAAAATACAGAAACTAATTGGTTTTGTTACTCTACGACAAACAAATTTACTTATTATTTCGAATCTTTCGGATTAGATCCTCCAAAATAAATTATTAATTATCTAAAGCATGATGAAAATAAAATAATTGATTGTTCAACATTCCAAATACAAGAATGCAGTACACATCATTGTAGCTATAGCTTCATTCTTTTATTAAAATTGCTAGAAAGAAACTTTTGCATTTCAAAAAGTTGTGATATCTTTAATCAAACAACCTCTGTAGAGATTCTTAAATCGTTCCTGTTTTCATTCCCCCATCCGACCAAGGCGTTCATGTCTCTCTCATCATGTTGTCCGGCTCTGGAACTCTTTACTAGAGCAGTATGTCTCTTCAAATACTGTCTCTTTATTCTTCGCAAGTATTGCACCCACGTTGTAACTCACCATCAGCAAAGCATCTCTTGCTCCGACCTCTCATGTCCACATTTGAAGAGATTCGTCGGCTTGGTGTAGGAGTGACAATAGACAGGAAAGCAGTTGATCATATGATTGAAGAGTTTATCGCCATTTATAAAAGAGTAGACGGCGCAATTTCACAAATGTATGATAGAGACTATGAATGTTTAATGGCCAGTAGAAAGCTTGAAGGCTAGTCGCTGCAGCTCATATCTTAGCTGCAAATGAAGCGTGCTTGCTTCTGCAAGTGTTTGAACTTTATTGCTGCTGGAAAAGGAAATATTATTGGGATATTTATTGGTGATTGCTGTGCATATTCATTATCCTCAAAAACTAAACCATGATGTATTTATGCATATGTCAAGCTATAATTAGTATGCATTATGTATAAACCAAGATTTCTTGATAAAAGTTGGAAATACCGTTCCGCTCATGGTCAGTGTCTCTCCGACTGGTCCTGTCAAGTTAACGATAGCCTTGAAATTCTCCAGACAATCCGTCTTTGCACTTGGGCAGAAAAAAGATAAAAACGTTTCGGATGCAATCCTCTTCAGCCCTTGGTCAAAGTCCTCCTTCAACAGAGCATTCTCTACTTATAACCCGCTGGCCATTTGGAAGCCACTGTCGCCCACAAGGGCGTAGCCAGGAAGTGCTCCCAGGGTATCCAGCGAGTTCTTCGCCGTCGAATGGGAGTAGGTGAAAGAATAGTAAGAGGAGCCAGGATGTCGAGGGTTGACATGTATCGCCCCAACACGTTCGGCTGACAAGCATACCGGGAGAATCCTCGGGCTACGTGATTACTCCATGCCACGTCCTTGATAGCACCGCTCGTCAACGCATCTACGACTCGGCGAATGATGTCCGAGATTACCTTCTGGCTGTTTTCGAACCAATCCCCGATGACTCAGTGTTCGTGGCACTGTACTTTCTATCAGCTTCTGAGGAAAAATAGCTCTCTCTCTCTTTCTCTCTTTCTCTCTCTCTTTTTTGCTCCCACTCTCTCTCTATCTCTCCCTATCTCTCTCCTTCTTTTCTCTCTTTTAAGGAGGAGGAGGGGAAAGTGTGAGCAACAATGGAGTGGCCCCTGCTCGTCTACTCATTCCGACCCCTACAATCGGGGGCGACATCTCGAGCCTCTCTTCCTCGACCACTTCAACCATCTCCACTCTCGGCACCACTGGCTCATCCACAGCCAGATAGAAACCTCTCCTCTTCATCCAACGCTTTCATTGCCGTCTCTTTCCCCTCAATTCAGCAACATCGTTTCCTCGTTCAAATATGATTCCTTGCATCCGAAGTTCCATCATTTTCCAACAACTTCTTTCGACACTAATCGTGTTACTAAATGCTTTCAAGAACGACGATCTTTTCCTCTTCTAACTGACAGCCACTTCAATGTTGTTTTCAATTTCTCGTTGACTATTATTGTGTTTGTTTCCTTTGTATTTGGTCTCTTTGTTAACAAGTACGTTGAATAGAGTAGTAGATTATTGGATACCATTTGGATATTTGCTTTTTAGAGCATTGCCATTGTTGTCCCTTATATTTTGTCCAAATGTTTTTTACTTACGGCTACAGATGTTCCCTGTATGGTGTCTGATTCTCAGGTACCGTTTTCGAGCAATTTTCTTTATTTACATCTGCTGCTGACACATACTTCCGGGCCGAAAGCGGGGCACATATTTCCGCTTTTTTGCGTCGTTCATAATTGTCGGTTGCATGCGAAAACCAGAACTCAAAGCGTGACTAGTCATCTTTTAAGTCTAGTTCGATTGCTATTGCCTCATTGAGATTGTGATTTTGTCGATTAATCGATTTTCATATGTGCCACTGCGAGTTTGAGAAGGACCTGAAGAATAATTAATTCACACCTCTCATATCCATAATCTAATTAAATTGAAATGAAAGTCATTTCAACGATTCGGATTTAACAACAAAGCAGATGAACAGTTTGCAATCGAACTTTTTCCAAAGCCTTTAGTCTGCAAAGCTGAGCAACAGAACGAGATATTAATTTCCGCAATAAATTATTATCGATTCTTGCTCTTCTTGCAAGGCTAGCGAAAGATAAGTTCTTGTAATGATTGCTCTTCTTGTGCTGAAGTATCACATCACCATAAAAGAAACAGGGAAACAATATCACTCCGGAATTGTTCTTTCCATCTTAAAACTTTCTTGATGTCAGTTCAAAGAGAATGCCATGCATAACACTTCTCGAACTGTCCATTAATCGGTGATAAGGAACTTATTGCAAAGATTAATGACGGTATGATCTTTGGCTCGGTAATCACTCCATCGTTCTTTCAATTTATGATTAAAGTGCTCCCCGATCCAGTTGCTCGCGCGTTCTGTCAACAATTGTGGAATGTTGTTTATCAATGTTCAGGCACCATTGTGGAGGAGGTTAGATCCGATGAGAATGACAGCGAGGCTTATGTTTAAAAGAAATATGGCATCTTAAAATGTGGCGACAAAGACAGATATGGAATAAGAAATGAATGTATTGAGAAAATGATAGTAGACTGAAGGTATACCTGCCTCAAGAATTATTGCAAAGTGGTGAATATTGCATGAATTGCTTCTGGTAAAGTACAGAAATTTTTTGGTATAAGACGAAGACGAGTGCTAGAGCCACATCCCCATCAACTGTCTAAGCTAACCAAAACTACGTCAAACTTGAAAATTTCCATTTTTCGCCCATTTTCCACTTTGTGGGCAAAGTGGGCAAAAAGGTGGTCTGGGAATCTGCCTACACAATTCGAATTTAAGTAATATATGGCAAAGACTCTAACTCTAAGGAAAAAAACAGACGTGAAGCCTGTAACCAACGCACACCTATTTAAAATATACAAAGGTAGTAGAAAAAATTCCGAGGTTTTTCATGCGTGATCCTCTCCCAACAGAGTCAAGAGATGAAGAGGTAAGTATTGTTAACCTCGACTCGAGTGAAAATACAGAAACTAATTGGTTTTGTTACTCTACGACAAACAAATTTACTTATTATTTCGAATCTTTCGGATTAGATCCTCCAAAATAAATTATTAATTATCTAAAGCATGATGAAAATAAAATAATTGATTGTTCAACATTCCAAATACAAGAATGCAGTACACATCATTGTAGCTATAGCTTCATTCTTTTATTAAAATTGCTAGAAAGAAACTTTTGCATTTCAAAAAGTTGTGATATCTTTAATCAAACAACCTCTGTAGAGATTCTTAAATCGTTCCTGTTTTCATTCCCCCATCCGACCAAGGCGTTCATGTCTCTCTCATCATGTTGTCCGGCTCTGGAACTCTTTACTAGAGCAGTATGTCTCTTCAAATACTGTCTCTTTATTCTTCGCAAGTATTGCACCCACGTTGTAACTCACCATCAGCAAAGCATCTCTTGCTCCGACCTCTCATGTCCACATTTGAAGAGATTCGTCGGCTTGGTGTAGGAGTGACAATAGACAGGAAAGCAGTTGATCATATGATTGAAGAGTTTATCGCCATTTATAAAAGAGTAGACGGCGCAATTTCACAAATGTATGATAGAGACTATGAATGTTTAATGGCCAGTAGAAAGCTTGAAGGCTAGTCGCTGCAGCTCATATCTTAGCTGCAAATGAAGCGTGCTTGCTTCTGCAAGTGTTTGAACTTTATTGCTGCTGGAAAAGGAAATATTATTGGGATATTTATTGGTGATTGCTGTGCATATTCATTATCCTCAAAAACTAAACCATGATGTATTTATGCATATGTCAAGCTATAATTAGTATGCATTATGTATAAACCAAGATTTCTTGATAAAAGTTGGAAATACCGTTCCGCTCATGGTCAGTGTCTCTCCGACTGGTCCTGTCAAGTTAACGATAGCCTTGAAATTCTCCAGACAATCCGTCTTCGCACTTGGGCAGAAAAAAGATAAAAACGTTTCGGATGCAATCCTCTTCAGCCCTTGGTCAAAGTCCTCCTTCAACAGAGCATTCTCTACTTATAACCCGCTGGCCATTTGGAAGCCACTGTCGCCCACAAGGGCGTAGCCAGGAAGTGCTCCCAGGGTATCCAGCGAGTTCTTCGCCGTCGAATGGGAGTAGGTGAAAGAATAGTAAGAGGAGCCAGGATGTCGAGGGTTGACATGTATCGCCCCAACACGTTCGGCTGACAAGCATACCGGGAGAATCCTCGGGCTACGTGATTACTCCATGCCACGTCCTTGATAGCACCGCTCGTCAACGCATCTACGACTCGGCGAATGATGTCCGAGATTACCTTCTGGCTGTTTTCGAACCAATCCCCGATGACTCAGTGTTCGTGGCACTGTACTTTCTATCAGCTTCTGAGGAAAAATAGCTCTCTCTCTCTTTCTCTCTTTCTCTCTCTCTTTTTTGCTCCCACTCTCTCTCTATCTCTCCCTATCTCTCTCCTTCTTTTCTCTCTTTTAAGGAGGAGGAGGGGAAAGTGTGAGCAACAATGGAGTGGCCCCTGCTCGTCTACTCATTCCGACCCCTACAATCGGGGGCGACATCTCGAGCCTCTCTTCCTCGACCACTTCAACCATCTCCACTCTCGGCACCACTGGCTCATCCACAGCCAGATAGAAACCTCTCCTCTTCATCCAACGCTTTCATTGCCGTCTCTTTCCCCTCAATTCAGCAACATCGTTTCCTCGTTCAAATATGATTCCTTGCATCCGAAGTTCCATCATTTTCCAACAACTTCTTTCGACACTAATCGTGTTACTAAATGCTTTCAAGAACGACGATCTTTTCCTCTTCTAACTGACAGCCACTTCAATGTTGTTTTCAATTTCTCGTTGACTATTATTGTGTTTGTTTCCTTTGTATTTGGTCTCTTTGTTAACAAGTACGTTGAATAGAGTAGTAGATTATTGGATACCATTTGGATATTTGCTTTTTAGAGCATTGCCATTGTTGTCCCTTATATTTTGTCCAAATGTTTTTTACTTACGGCTACAGATGTTCCCTGTATGGTGTCTGATTCTCAGGTACCGTTTTCGAGCAATTTTCTTTATTTACATCTGCTGCTGACACATACTTCCGGGCCGAAAGCGGGGCACATATTTCCGCTTTTTTGCGTCGTTCATAATTGTCGGTTGCATGCGAAAACCAGAACTCAAAGCGTGACTAGTCATCTTTTAAGTCTAGTTCGATTGCTATTGCCTCATTGAGATTGTGATTTTGTCGATTAATCGATTTTCATATGTGCCACTGCGAGTTTGAGAAGGACCTGAAGAATAATTAATTCACACCTCTCATATCCATAATCTAATTAAATTGAAATGAAAGTCATTTCAACGATTCGGATTTAACAACAAAGCAGATGAACAGTTTGCAATCGAACTTTTTCCAAAGCCTTTAGTCTGCAAAGCTGAGCAACAGAACGAGATATTAATTTCCGCAATAAATTATTATCGATTCTTGCTCTTCTTGCAAGGCTAGCGAAAGATAAGTTCTTGTAATGATTGCTCTTCTTGTGCTGAAGTATCACATCACCATAAAAGAAACAGGGAAACAATATCACTCCGGAATTGTTCTTTCCATCTTAAAACTTTCTTGATGTCAGTTCAAAGAGAATGCCATGCATAACACTTCTCGAACTGTCCATTAATCGGTGATAAGGAACTTATTGCAAAGATTAATGACGGTATGATCTTTGGCTCGGTAATCACTCCATCGTTCTTTCAATTTATGATTAAAGTGCTCCCCGATCCAGTTGCTCGCGCGTTCTGTCAACAATTGTGGAATGTTGTTTATCAATGTTCAGGCACCATTGTGGAGGAGGTTAGATCCGATGAGAATGACAGCGAGGCTTATGTTTAAAAGAAATATGGCATCTTAAAATGTGGCGACAAAGACAGATATGGAATAAGAAATGAATGTATTGAGAAAATGATAGTAGACTGAAGGTATACCTGCCTCAAGAATTATTGCAAAGTGGTGAATATTGCATGAATTGCTTCTGGTAAAGTACAGAAATTTTTTGGTATAAGACGAAGACGAGTGCTAGAGCCACATCCCCATCAAGGCGAAAGTCTACCAATTTTAAAGTCTACGCAGCAGCGTTACTAGCATTTGATGCTCTTCTTGTACTCCTCAAGTGATTTTAGTCGATATTGCGGTCTGTAGTCGAACTTGACATAGAATTGGGTGGCGCCAAGAGAGGCTAGCCAGAGAAGCCACTTCCGCGAGCCTGGTTGCTTCCTGCAAAATTAATTTTTTTTTTTGGATTCGTAAAATTTTCTTTAAAATGCGAGAATGTGGCGGAGGCGGCTTGCCTGGCAACGAGTTGGACAAAGCCATAGCAGAAGAGCATGCGGGCGCACAGTTGAATTCTCTCTTTCCTGCAAACGAACAACTCCAGAATTGTGAGTGGTTGCCATCCATTATTCTTACTTTTTTTGACTGGCGCGGGCCTTGCTAAAATCATCGATGTTCTCATGGAGGATGTGCCTCTTGATTCCCATCACGTAATCAAACATGTACGAGTCCCAGTCAATTTTGCGAACATCAAAGTTGAACTCCTGAAAAAAAATTGTAATTTGGAAACAATATTAATTTTCTTAATTTATGCTAAAATTTTGACGACTGGAATTTTTCCTGATTTACCTCCTGGTCCTCAGGGTGAACTTTTTCCCATAGCATAGGCAAGGCCTTTGAGTTGAACGTCCAGCCATGCGTTGTAAAGAAGTGAAGCGTCTCAACGAGCTTGCGAACTTTCGCATAAATCCGTTTGTTTCTGAAATATGTTCATAGCGATGTTGTCATCTTGTGTGCTGGAGACTTACATTTGCTTCTTTCCGATGAGACCGTAAACGAAGTCGAGAAGACATGCCGGGTAATGGTGTTTGAGGTTGTAGTTCAACTCGAAGAGACTTCGATTTCGATGGAATTTTGTGGACACTACACCCGCACTGTCCTCCATTGGATACTTGTGGAAGAACTAAATGATCAGTCAATAGAAGATGCTGAATAGAAATGAAGTAAAAGGTGCAAGTTGCCTGTTGCAGGAAGTAAACGATGTGTGCCCAGTAAATGGGATTCAGATCACCCGAGGCGCAGTGCATGACGGGAATTTCGTTGCCACTGAAATGAGCAAGAATAAATACATAATAAAAAAAGAGAGTGCAGATTCTAACTAACGATAGATTCATTCTGTAGACAGCAGAAGCAACAAGCATGTTAGAGACAATGTCAACGGGAATAAGATCAGCCTTTGACTTGACATCTCCAAGCATGTTGGTTAGCACGCCTTTTCCAACCTGGAATGTACATACATTGCCGATGATTCGGGCATTTTTACCGTAGTTTTGTTTTATATTTTACTAACATGAGGCATTTTAATCATATCTAAAATCCTGAATTCCGATTATAATTTTTAAACATTTTTTGATACCGCTGCAAAGACGCCCGTAGCTCCGTTGACGTTGTCGGTCCATCCAGGAAGATGCTCCTTCCACATCGCGCCGACAATGGATGGCCGGAGGATGATGACAGGAAGACCCGCGGCATCCTCCACCAGCATGGCCTGCAAAGACCATTATTAATAAGCAATAGATTACTAATTAACGAGTCATTAAGTTAATTAACTTCATCGCTTGCTTACCTCAGCGAGCGCCTTTGTGAGGGTGTAGGTATTCGGCCGCTGGCCGAGAAGTCTCGGGGTTATGTCCGCCAGCATGCCATCGTCCATCCATTCAATCGACTGCAAAAGGGAAGAATATATTGTGCAATGGTCTTCCAACCATTTACATTAAAAGATTGCATGGAAATAAGCAAGATGCTTACTTCTATCAGCTTCTGGGGAGAAATTGGCGGTGGATATACGATTTCATCCGTCTTTTCACGATCGCAGTTGGCATAGGCAGTGGAGGTGTGAACGAGGCACTGAACAGAAATTTATATAGATATATATGTCCATTCTCTAAATATGCTAATTGTTAGCACAGTGTCTTATTTGGCAGGCTTTCAATGGTCAAAGGTATTTCGTAAATCTGTCGATTGTTTTTTCCTACTCTTCCGGTCTCCTCGTCACATTCACGTGAATGATAAGAAATATTGGACGGGGGAGGCAAATGACAGGTCCATTGCTTGTTTACTCACAATCAGCAGATATTGATCAGAGGGCAAAGATTGTAGCGTTCAAAGAGTGTAATTTGAATTAACCCTTATAGATTAGCATCCAATAAGGTGATATTATAAAGCAATCCATGTTGTGTTCTCTATGCTGTCACATATAATTCATTCGATGGCATGATAGCGGAAGCAGTCGGGTGAAAAAACTTGCACAGTGTAGCTATTGTGCGCATGGAAGCGAGAGATAAGCAGGATGGACTGACAGCCAGCTTTGGCATGCGATGGCAGAGCGAGACGAGGCGAGTCGTTCCTCTCACATTCATTTCAACAGCATCTCGCAACTTCTCGTCAAACTTGACAGTTGCCGCGCAGTGGAACACGATCGATACCTTAAAGGAGACCAAGTCCAATTGAAATGATCATCATCAAAATGAGAACTGAGACCTCCTCGCAGATCTTCTGGACGTCGTGCTGGTTCATGCCAAGGTTCTCTTCCATGATATCGCCGGGAATCACGATCACCTGATAATGGACAAAGTAAATGCACTGATAAAGTGCAAGTCGTGCCAAGTGTGTACCTTGTCCAACGCTTGAGGTCTCTCCCTCTTGACTCGGTCAAAGAGAACATCCTGAAAATAGCATAGGTCTGGTGCGATTTTATAAGGTCCAAACCATTCACACACATCAAGTGACAGAGAAGAATCAGTGACACTTGTTTGTATTATCGCTTCAAGTATATCCTAGACTTAGCATGGCACAAGTATAAGTTAACCGACAGTGGTAATCTTCTTCCAACGATCATCTGGAGCCACTCCACGCGATGCTCGAACGATCACGAAAATATGGTTGATGTCCGGAATCGAGTAGAGCAGCTTTTCTACGAGGACCTTCAAGTTAGCAAATGATTTGATGCCATACCGACTTTTCTAATGACAATAACGTTGCTGGCATAAAGGTTTCTGACTTTTCCGAGGAATCCACTTCCGCCAGTGATGAACACGGATCGGCCAGCAAAGGCTTCATTGAACCGTGGGAGCATTGTGCTCGTTTTTACCCTAGAATGCATACATCTCATTTCAACACTCATTTTAACAAGCTAATGAGCATTTTTGTTAACATATTCGAGTACGACTACGATTTATAAGAGAAATCGGAAAGAACGACAGCAAAATTGTTTGCGCAAACAATGTTTTCAACCAACATATGAATTGATAAAAATTCGCCATGTATGTATAGTGATGTCAGGGGCGGTTGAAAGGGATTGATTATATTACAGTCAGGGACAACAGTAAACAAAAAAAAACACGTCGACAAGCCCGTCAAGCAAAATAAATATATTTAATGTACGGTGAGGAAACAAAGGAATAGGGAGGACAATGAAAATGACAGTCGATGGCGTGATATTTGCGAGCAGAAACGCCATAGGACTCACTCAACCTGGGCGAGAGACGAAGAGTGATAGGACTGTCGGAAGGGGAAGAGGGAGTGCAAAGGGCGGGCGACGCGAGCTCGGATAAGGTGCCATTTCTAGTATGCTGAGCGAAACACATAAACTGCTTTACTCCCATGGATATGCTGATAAGACTGTCGCATTCGGTGCAATCCAAGACGGTGTCTTCCCTCAATGCTGATGGCTCTGCCACTGTGAGCCATCCTTATCAGTGGATGGATCGCCGCCTTTTAACGATTGAAGGTTTTTGCATTCCTGACTCGAGTCAGAAAGTGATGGAATGGCTACGACCCCGATTTGTGATCGAAATAGATTTCAGCTACTGGGGAGCAAAGGGGCGGAGCCAGTCAAATAGCTAAGAAATCAAAAGGGAAAGCTTGAATGACGTAGAAAAATCTGATGTGCACTCCTCGCCAGAGTGACGTTCTTGGTGCTTCATTAGACGCTAGTAGAATTATGAACTTTGAACACTAACTATCAGGAGTGTGGTTCCAAGCTTCAACAAAGATACCTATCCGGGGGCGGAGCCACTCAAATTGCAAAGATGCCGTACTCTTAGCCACTGCTCCCCCCCCCCCTCCACTTCTTATCATAGCATCTTATATTTTCTCCTCCGGCGGGGAATCTGAAATCAGCTTTCATTATGCGTCATGTGATTACGGAAGATAGTGGAAAGGAAGAGAAGAATCATGAAATTGAAGAATAACCGTACTGGAAATTGTTATCGGATTATTTACATACATTCAATACAAAGTCGCATTTTGTGCCAAACTATTCGAATAATCGTGACGGTGATGACCTTAACGTTGCTAACCATCGGTGAAATCTTGGAGGAAGGAGATCAAACATCGACTTGGTTGAGTTTTAGCCGCACACATAAAATAATATCCATCAACTTAGTGGGCGGAGCTTATTAAGGCTCTCTCAGTCTGTATACAAAATTGTTTAATACAACGGAATATCCATCAAATTGTAATTCAGTTGAAAGTTTGTGAGGGAATATCACGATTTAATAATTGTGGTGCGGACGGTGTTTATTGAGTGTTTGTATATAGATAGACCCATCGCGAACCTCCTCCCCCTTTTCCAGGGCTCCACGGAGATTTACTTCAAATTGGCTTTCATTATTTTGAAATAAAGAGGCCACTTGATAGAAAAATACTTTATCCAAGCAAATAAAGGAAGAATACGTCGACAGAGATCATAGGCGATCGGATTCGGATGTCATGGAGATTGTTCCTTTTACTTTCCTGCAATTTATATGGATGAGAAAATGGAAAAAATCACTTGTTTAGAGGAAATGATTTGTGCAAAATGCAAATAAGAATTACTTATGAAATGAAACAAGTAGTAAATTTTTTTAAGTATAAGCAGTCTTTTAATACTCTTCGCACCAAATTTCGCCTTGTACTGGTCGCATCGATTGCAAGTGAAAGGACAACGTTCAGTCATGAAGTCGTAGTACATGTCTGTCCGCGCGCACATTCCATCTCTTAGACCCTGTGCGCAATTCGCATCGTTGTCCTTGCATGCTGCACAAGAGAATCAGAATTGTTTTAAATTGGTTACAAATGCGAAAAATAGTACTTGGCGCAGGTGGAAGAGGTGGCGGAGCTGGAGTGGTTGTAGGCGGCGGAGGGGGAGGAGGCGGAGTATTTGTAGTTGTCGTTGGAGGCGGAGTAGTTGTAGTTGTTGTTGGAGGCAATGTGGTTGTTTTGGGAGGCGCTGGCGGATCTCCCTTGGAATGATATAACAAGTTTCAAATTTTTTTTATTTGATATGGGACATTCTCTGCACATTTTTTTATATTATTGTTAACGGGTGATGAAGTAAGGAGGGGCACCCTTAAAATTCAAGTTTGTATGAAAAGCAAGCGTTAGAGTTAGAAATTAAGTATGGGAAAGGATCATAGCATTTTCATTTCTTATGCGTCATTACTGTCGAATTATGCTGGTTCCCATTCCACGTTCACTCTTCTTCGATAGAAAAATAAATTGCATGTATAATTAACTTATCACTATGATGATAGAAAGGAGAGAAAGGAACGTAGTTGGCATACATCCCTCGTGTCCCAACAACATCCGTTAGCGCAGACTCCCGTGATCACGAAGTCAAAGCATGCTTTGTCAGTGGCGCATGGAAACTTAACGAAATTTACTTAATTAATTAAACGTCTGTCTTCAATTATAAAGCCCATAAGTAAGTGAGTTATAGGATTACTCAAGAAAACTTACGCATGCTGTAGTGCAAGAGATAACAAAGGTCAGAATGAGGGCCGTAGTTGAATGAACAACTCGAAACATTTCTGCAAAATCGTTTTTTTTTTGGATTTAACTGGCATTCAT
Organism: Allodiplogaster sudhausi; assembly: GCA_945643635.1. Classification (NCBI taxonomy): domain Eukaryota; kingdom Metazoa; phylum Nematoda; class Chromadorea; order Rhabditida; family Diplogasteridae; genus Allodiplogaster; species Allodiplogaster sudhausi. Next base: position 1,521,993 of record CALZFC010000009.1, read on the forward strand.
AATTTAATGGAAAATATAATGAAATAAGTCTAAGAAATAATTTTAACACACAAACGTACAACACTATATGTACAAGATACAAATGTCGTCTAATTTACATATTATCTCTCTTTCTATCAGCCACTCATACTCTTTCTCTTTTTCTCCTTCTCTTTTTCTCTTTCTCTTTCTCACTCTCTCTCTCTTTCTATCAGTCTCGTTTTTTTTTAAAGAGAAAGGATATGATTGACTGATAGAAAGAGAGATAATGAGAGATTGTGCTCAATTTAATAAAGCTTGATAGCGGTTGGGATCTACTCGAAAGAACCCTTAATAGCAACCCTCCAGTGAAGAGAAGAACGTGTTTATGCGTTGAAAACACCGTTACGGGTTTGGCTAATTCGCGGCAAAAGTGTGACTTCATTCGCCCTTTTTTTCATAGCAAGATGACATCCAGTTCTTCTTCTACTTCTTGAGCGGTTATAGCAAACTGTTATCATCGAGAGAAGAAGATATCGCCTTCTGAGTTTAACTTTACTTTTACAAAGAATCGGAATCAATTCATTTCTTAATCCTTAGTAGGCTTAGTAGATAATCATGCCATTATAGAATTAACTATGGTTTCAGATCACTAGCACGCCATGGAATAAAATTTTGTGTTGGGGCAGGGTACATACATATTATTAGGCAATGGACATGAGTTGGTCGGTGGCCATCAACGAGTGGTAGAGGAAATGGAAGGAAGGTGATAAGAGACTAAGAACACATCTTGCACGCTATCGGGAACTCCTTCAAGACCAGATTGGGGTATCTCGACTCATTTTTCAGAATCTTCCTTGTAACTGTTCGACTAATACCTTCACAAAATGCACAGAATTGCATGAATTGGCGAAGGTGTCAGTGAGACAGTTCGTACTACTGCAGGCGGTGGTTGCCCATTTGCCTCTTTGACAATTACAGTCGTTCGCCGGAGACGTCTTCACATTCTCAAGAAGAAGCAACATATATAATGACTTTGTTTTATTTACTGGCCAGTAATAATGGTGCTTAGGCAACAACGAGCATCAGAAAGAGAGGTCCTGTGCAAAGAAGATGTCGAAGCATCCTATGGCCCATTAAATGGAATTAGACATTTATGTACATATTATGATCAGCATACGGGATACCCAAAGTCTTTGGAAGGATGTGCCAGCGGTATATTCGCCAAGAATCAACTACTGAAAGCATTTTGACAATGCTTGAACTACGCTATTGGCTGAACAGCCTGGCGGGAACGAGGCGACGCCCGTTGGAATTCTTATTTTAGTGGAGAGATAAGGTATCGCTGCTTTGCACACACTCTCATTGTTGGGAGCGCCACTAAGTATAAGTGAAGAGAAGAACGTCTTATACGTTGAAAACGCCGCTACTGGTTTGGTTGATTCGCGGGAAAAGCGTGACCTAACTTCCCTTTTTCTCATAGCAATATGACAGCCAGTTCTCCTTCTACTTCTCGAGCTGTTACAAGAACTGTTTTCATCGAGGGAAGAAGATATCACCTTCTGAGTTTCACACTCAATTTCATAGAATCAGAATCAATTCATTTCTTGATTCTTAGCAATCTTAGCATGTATCCTTGCAATTATAGAATAAATTATGATTGACAAGAGAACTTGCAGCTCTCTTCATATCATTAGCGTCTGCATATACATACGATGGAATAAATCTCAAGTCGTTTTTGTGTATTTATTATGTTACGGAACGGTTTTATTATGCAATGGATAGCAATTGGCCGGGGGCCATCAATGAGCGGTCAAGGAAATTGAAGGAAGGGTGATGCGAGACTAAGAACACTTCTTGCACGTCTTCGGGCACTCCTTAAGGATCAGATCCTGGTATCTCGAGTCATTGCACATTTGCATGTTCTGGAGAGCCACACACTCTTTCGCCGTTGACTTGTCTTCGCATCCTCAAAAAGGTCTATAATTCATCTCACTTTGTAACAATAAACTTATTGCATAGATATAGAGTAACTATTCGACTAATATCTTTACAAACAAAATCCATGAAAAGCTTTATGATAAAGAAATGAAAATAGGAGACCAGTATTTGCTGTAGCGGTTCCGGTGCATCGATTGCAAGTCTTGGCGCAGTTCTGAGTGAGCAGTTCGACGTACGCCGGATGGTTGCACATTTGCATCCTCGAAAGGCCAGCACACTCGTCCGCCGTAGACTTGTCCTCACATTCTTAAAAAGAAGCGACATGTATTACGGTGACTTGTTTAATGCGCTAATTGTAAGAGAAAGGAATGAGAAAGCCTACTCGATCCTTCCGCTGCAACGACAGCGAGGATCAGAAAGAGAGCGGCACTGCCAAGAAAACGTCGAAACATCCCGTGGGCCATGAAATGGAATTAGACATTTATTTTAATCTGTACAGGGAGTACCGGAAGGGTTTGAGAGAATCCCCAGCAGTATCTTCGCCAAGAATCAAATACTGATGAGAGCTTATTGGCAATGCTTGAACTACGCGATTGGCTAAATAGCCTGGCGGGAATGAGGCGACGAACGTTTAAAACAGTGGAGTTCTTATTTCAATGGAGATAAGGTGTCGTGTCTTTGCTCAAACTTTCATTGAAACTGTGACCGCATTTGCCGAGTTGTTGATGACAAACCAAGAGTTCAGTTCCACCACTTCTCAATTGCATAGGTCATTTGTTTAAGAAAGCAAACTTTTATCATCAATCATAAGTGTGATGAGGTAAACATTTGGTTTTACAAATAGAATGAGCAGCCTAGCAGAATCCACACGTGAGTGGACAGGCCAACTTCATCGATGGAATCCGGATTCTGTCTGTGCAGTGGCCAAGGCCTTTGAGCTGCTCGCAGTTCGCTTTGTCCCTGCACTCTTCTAAAAAGAATTGGTGCGACCTTCCACATGACTGATAATAACAGATATATGTGCATAGCGTATTTAAATAGCGCAACGCCTACCAAATTTGCTCTTGTTGGCGAAGAACTCAGCGCATCGATTGCATGTCTTGGGACAATTGAAAGTGGTCAGCTCGTAGTAGGGATCCCCTCGGGGGCGCTTGCACAATTCGCGGCCCTTGATGCAGTCCTCAGCTGGCATGACATCCTCGCATGCTGGCAAAGGATGAGAACTTCACTTTCCACAATTTATTATACCTTCTTTCTTCGAAAACGCACTTCATAGCCAGAGATAAATGAAATATAACTACATATATACAGAATATTGAAAAATTGAAAGAATTGAACTTGTAGTGGCCGGAGTCGGTGGAAGCGTTGTGGGTGGAGCTGGATCGGGTCCAGGCAGAATTCCCTTCGAGTTTATATATATTTATATAGTATTAGTCTGGTTTAGGATTCATATAGCAGTCGCATTAATGTAGCATTATAAAAAAATAAGGATCTAACAATATCCTTGTCCCAACAGCAGCCGCCCTTGCAAACTGCGGTGAAAAGGAACGCCTGGCAGGGCCCGTCAGCCGTGCACGAATACTGCGAGAGACAAGTGTTCTTTTGCATAGTTTAGATGAATAAATATTTAAATGTTAAGAACATATAAGTATGTAGTTCACTTTCCTTCCTTTATCACTATCAAACAGTGTGGGTAACGCCATAAAAGAATAGAAGTTCTTACGCATGCTTCAATGCCAGAAGCAGTGAAGATCAGAAGTAGGACGCACGACAGGAAAGAGCGAGACATTCCTGTAATAAACGAGAATTATCGAGGAAAAACGGAAGTAAACAAAGGATGAAAATATAGCCAAATGACCAAGGCGCAAATGATTTCGTTCTAACTGCTACTATCGGATAGGAGAGCAACTCCTTAACTCGTTGTTCTTTTTCTTCACTGTGACCACCCAAAAGAGATGAGATACGTTTATAAGAAGTGAATCAATTGGGGCGGGGCGAAGACCTCCCCTCGTTGGTCAGATCATTTTAAAGATTTTAACTCACCAGAACAAAGAGCACTTACACAGCACCAAGTTCTTATCGATTGTCTTCTTCAGGAGACCAAGCTTCCTGGACTTTTACCAAAGGAGATCTTGACATTGGTGTTCTCCTTCCAACATTGTTTCAGTATTTTTTTTGTCGTTTCTTTCATCATCTGGAATGTCAAGTATTCTATAATTGCACGATTAAACAAGCTTACATGATAAGATCATAATGTACTTTATTCGTACATTTAATTAAACTACAAATATAGGGACAGAAAAGTCTATGGATATGACCGGGAAGCCGATGTCCCAGATTTCCGTCGGGCCCAATGATCACATCGGTGCTCCCTTCCGACCAGCACCAGCTGAGGGGTCTGAACCGGGGTCCTCTCGGTTCTTCTCTGCTCCCCCTCAGCAGAGGTTGTACAGTTGTGCTCACGCAGAGGCCCTTTTCTGGCACTTCTCTGCTCCCCTAATTTCTACGACGATTATTATAGTTATTTGTCAAAGCACAAGAAATTCAGAATTTACTGTCGGATGAGAATGGCGGAACGAGACTGCTACAATGGACATCTTGAAAGGTATTAATAAAAATTAATACCTTTCGTCAAGAAGTCCATTGTTTCTTGGAGAAAGATGTGGCCAGTTCTGCGAAACGACTGCCGAATTCATTCGTGGCAAGGATCAACCGCGTTCTCCAGCTTTCGGTGCTCTCGACAACCGTGTAAAAGTCTTCGATTCAGTGTCACCCTTCATTCGACATACAGTGAAGAAAGAAAGCGAGAGAGAGAGATAGAGAGAGAGACAGAGACAGAGACAGAGAGTAGAGAAAGAAAAAGGACATCTAGCTGACAAAAGTACATTGGGCGCTTTGAATGATGAATAGGTAGATGTAATCGTTATGAACAAGGAACTAGGGACTGGAGATGCGAGAGAGACTGCTATAAGGCAAAGATAAAGAAAGATAGAAAGAGATGATTCACAGAGTCTTTGGAAAGTTTATCTATAAGATAACATTTCTTTTTGCCGATATTCTATTTTTCATTATCACATGCGTAGTGAAGCCCGACCAAAGGCGCCAAGCGAAGAAGTCTTTGCGACGGGTTTAATTAAACGCCCTATACTGGATGAGTTTTCATTAAATCAGGCAAGTACTGAGTCTCGAAATATAATTTAGCTTCCTCCTCCCACTTCTCACTCTTTGCTTTAACTACCCAAGTTTGAGGTTGAAATAATACAGTGCTAAAATGCGTCTCCTCTTCCCGTTTTTGACCACCGTATATCGGTCAGTCGTAAAGAACAGCCTCCGCGGAACGGTGTTCGTCAGCAGCAACTAGGAGGCGGCTGCCTATGTCTCGTGGCAAAGTAAAACTACGAGTATAAAGCAATGCAAAGTAACAAAGTATCATTTCAAGACTCTTGGGATCTCTGCGGCTGGTCGTAGTTTCCTCTGTCCCCTCCTTGCAGGTTCCGGCGGTGTCGGATTGAGAAGTGAGGATAAGGACGAAGGATAAGAAGTACGGCCAGTGAGAGGGTAGGTAGAGAGAGGCGAGAGAGATAAAAAAGTCCAGGAGGACTCGTGAGAGATACAGCAAGAGGTTGCAGGCGAGAGAGTCTCGCCGTACGATATCTGGCGTTTGTGAGACAGGCCAGTTTGGTGAGAGCGAGAAAACCTTGTAATCGTTCCTTCCTGGTGATTACAAAGATTACAACTATTATGGAATAGTCCTATGCTTGCAATTAAACTTTTATCATCACGGTTTCAGTAATCAAATTGACTTTTTTTTTCAAATAAATAGGCCACGTCATAGAAAAATACTTTATTCAAGCAAATAAAGGAAGAATACGTTGACAGAGCCCTTAGGCGATCGGATTCGAGTTTCTCAGGGCTTCCGTTTACTTCCCTGCAATATGTGTTGATGATTTGGCTAAAGAATGGCTCATTGTCAGAAAAGATGGACTGATGCAGAGAAATGGAAAAGTGCAAAATTCATCTATGAATCACTTATTACCTTAAAAAAAATAAAAATTTCAGGTATAAGCAGTTTTTGCACCAAATTTCGCGTTGTACTCGTCGCATCGATTGCAGGTGACAGGACAGTTTTCAGTCATGAAATCGTGGTACTCCGCCACAGTGCACAATGTACTTCTTAGATTCGGGAGATTACACTGCACATTGTTGTCCTTGCATACTTCTGGAACAATAGAATCATAATATTTTAAAACTTAGTTTAATAATTTAAATTTGGAAAAATTATACTGGGCGCAGGCGGAAGAGGTCTAGGAGTTGTCGTTGGCGGCACATAGATTGTTGTTGTATAATCAGAATTTGGGCCAAATTTCGCGTTGAACTCGTCGCATCGATTGCAGGTGACAGGACACTGTTCAGTCATGAAATCGTGGTACTCTGCCACCGTGCACAATGTACTTCTTAGACCCGGTTCACACTGCACATTGTTGTCCTTGCATACTGGAAAATAGAATCAGAATATTTTTTAATCAGTTTAATAATTTAAAGTTAGAAAAATTGTACTTGGCGCAGGCCTAGGAGTGGTTGTAGTTCTCGTTGGGGGCGGAGTGGTTGTTGTTGTCGTTGGGGGAAGAGTGGTTGTAGTTGTCGTTCGAAGCAGAGTGGTTGTTAGGAGAGGTGCAGGCGGATCTCCCTTGGAATGATATTACAAACTTAGAAGCAATTTGGCTGATGCTGATAAGGAGGCACTCTGTGCACGTGTATTTCCGCGGTGGTTATTTTTTCAAATTTTTATCATTATTAAAGGATGATGAGGAAAGAATTCAGCACTCTTGAAATTCAAAAAATTTTTATGAAAGGCAATAATTTGAGCAAGAACTTTAGATGGGAAAGAGAACAATATTTTGAAGCCTTTTCATTTCTTGTGCGACATTACTGACGAATTATGCTCATTCCTAAAATAAAAATGTTCATTTTCGTGAGGCTCATTCTGATTCGAGCGAAAAAATAAATCGCATAGATAATTAACTCATTGTCAGCATCGAGATAATTGCAACGAGAAAAAATAACGTAGTTAACATACATTGCTTGTGTCCCAACAACATCCATTTGCGCAGACTCCCGTCGTCACGTAGTCAAAGCACATTTTGTCATTGGCGCACGGAAACTAAACGAAATTAAATTAATTAATTAAACGTTTGTCTTAAATAATAAGACCTCAAAGTAATTGAGACATGAATATTTGTGCCTGTTTTCACAAGAAAACTTACGCAGGCTGAAGTGGAAGAGATAAGAATGGTCAGAAGGAGGGCCGTAGTTGAAAGAGTAACGCGAAACATTTCTACAAAATCGTTACATTTTGTATTTATGTCGCATGCACTTAATGGAAAAATATAACGAAATACGTTTAAAGATTAATTTTTCAACACATACATTTTGTATGTATATGGTATGTACAACAAGATATATGTAAAAGATATAATTTTTGTCTAATTAAACCGTGCTTCATTTAATAATGTTTGCTATCAGCTGGAATCTACTCAAAACTGCCATTAATTAGGAGGGCCACTAAGTTAATGTTGATGACACCGGTAGTGATTTGGCAAATTCGCGGCAAAGCGTGACTTCGTTCGTTTGTTTTTTTCATAGCAAGATGGCAGCCCCTTCTTCTAATTCACTTTCGGGTGAAACTGTTCTTATAATAGGTTTACTCAAGAGAGACAAAGGCTAGAATGAGGAATGCAGTTGAAGGAATAACGCGAAACATTTCTGTAAAATCATTTTATTGTAACTCGTATGCATAATTTAATGTAAAAAATGGTGACAAAATACGTTTAATGCACACGAGCGCCACCAAGTGAAGAGAAGAACGTCTTTATACGCTGATGCAACTGTGACTAATTTGGCGAATGCTCGACAAAAGCGCATGGCTTCATTCGATGCAACTCGTACGGGTAGAAACTGTTCACAAAGAGAGGAGAAGATATCGCCTTCAGAGTATCGCTTTCCTATTTCAAGGAACCGAATTCAGCAATACCCATTGACGAGAAAAATTTCTTATACATATGTTGATGACATCGTTACTGGTTTGGCAAATTCGCGGTAAAAGTGTGATTTTATTCGCATTTTTCATTGCAAAATGGCAGCCCCTCCTTCTTATTCAACGCTTTCCTATTTCAAAGAATCGAAATCATTACATTTTATAGCAGTCTTAGCAGATATAATTATAGAATAAACTATGCCTGACGAAGAAAAATTCCAGCCTTCTTAAAATGATTAGCTTATGAATGCATCAGCCTACACGATCCTTTCGTTGTATTATATTCTGTACAGGGGGTACCCGAAGTCGTAGGGAGAATCCACCAGTGGCATGTTCGCCATGAATCAAACACCGAAAGCTTTTTGACAATGTATGAACTTGGCGAAGAACGGCCTGGCAGGAAGAGGCTACGCCCGTTTAAAACGGTGGAATTCTTATTCAAGATGGGATAAGGTGTCGTGGCTTTGCATAACTCTGAAAATGTGACCGCATTTGCTGAATTGCTGATCAAACCATGCGCTGTTCAATTTGACCACTTCATTATGCCGCATATCATTAAACAAATCTATCCGGTGATGAAGAGACTTCGTTATCTTTGCGGGAATATTCAATGGCGGCTCACCTTCACTGAAAGCGTTGCTCTGAATCCAGCGCATCCGTTGTAGCTTCTTTCTGACCCCACATCAACGCAGCCACCTTATCGTGGACCTGCCTTTCTGGCACGAATTCAAGTGATTGCAAGTGGCGCGCTGATTGAGGCTCAGCCATTGCCTCTCAATTGAGATCTCGAGGATCTGCCTTTCGAATGGGACATCCTGCCCAACATTCCATTCGTCGACAGTTCTCCGGTCAACTCTAATAGTTTCGAAAACGGTTTGCAAGAGATCATATGCTACTTGGTTTTCATCATTTGTTTACTTTAGGTTTTCTTGATAATTCTCGTTTATTGCAGTTTCATTTGTTCAAAAAATAGTCTGCATTATTTCTCAGATAGCATTGAGGTAATATGGGTAACATACATATGTATGTATGTTCATTGCATTGGTTGCGGTCGGTGCCAAGCAATGGGGAAAAAGGGGAAATAAAGAATGTTAAGAAAATAATCATGATTATAACAGTGACTTCGAAAAGAAGACAGTAATATGAGGAGACCTGCTTCTGTAATAATAAGTTCCATAGCTGAATCACACGATAAGATAGACTAGCACGCCTATAGCGAAGTGATCGAAAAGAAGGAAAAGAAAGCCTCAGAGAGTGACCTCGGAGGTTCGAAGAGAACAGGGTTCAATAGGGGAAAGACTATTTTGAAGGTTGTAACTAAATCAGTAACCACTGACCATGAGCAGAGATCATGGGGGGATCGGATTCGAGTTTCTAAGAGCTTCCGATGTACTTCCCTGCAATATTTGTTGATGATTTGGCTGAAGCATGAATCAGAAAAGATGGACTGATGCAGAGAAATGGAAAAGTGCAAAATTCCTACATGAATTTCATTTTACATTAAGAAATATTTCACATAAATGTTTTTAGTATAAGCAAGCACCAAATTTCTCGTGGTATTCGTCGCATCGATTGCAACTGAGAGCACAGCGTAGAGTCATGTAATCGTGGTACGCTGCCAACGCGCACAATCCATCTCTTAGACTTTCTGCGCAATTCGCGTCGTTGTCCTTGCATTCTGGACAATAGGATCAGAATATTGAGAAATTAGTTCAATAAATTAAAAATTGGAAAAATTGCACTGGGAGTGGTTGTGGGCGGAGTGCCTGGAGTTGTCGTTGGGGGCGGACTAGTAGTTTGGGGAGGTGCAGGCGGATCTCCCTTGGAATGATCTTATAGAACATATTTGGCTGATTTGATAAGGATACACTCTATGCACATATATTTCCGCGGTGGTCTTTTTTTTCAAATTTTTATTATTATAAAAGGGAGATGAAGTAGGTATGCATCACTCTTTAAATTCAAAAACAACTGTATGAAAGGCAAAAATTTGAGCTAGAACTATAGATCTGAAAGAGGACAAAATTTTGAAGTTCAACACTTTAATCGTCAAAGCCTTTTCATTTCTTGTGCGACATTACTGACGAATTATGCTAATTCCTATAATAAAAATGTTCGAAGGTTCGTGAGGTTCATTCTGCTTCGAGAGAAAAATAAATCGCATAGATAATTAACTAATTGTCAGCATAGAGATAATTGAAAGGAGGATAAAAAAACGTTGTAACATACACTACTCTTGTCCCAACAACATCCGTTTGCGCAGACTCCAGTCTTCACGTAGTCAAAGCATTGTTTGTCATTGGCGCACGGAAACTAAACGAGATTAAATTAATTAAAACGTTTGAATTCAATAATAAAGACCAAAAGTAATTGAGACATGCCTACATATTTATATTTGTGTCTGTTTTCACAAGAAAACATACGCAGGTTGAGGTGGGAGAGGTAAGTATGGAGAGAAGGAAAGCCTTTGTTGAAAGAATAACGCGAAACATTTCTGCAAAATTGTTTCATTTTGGATTTAAGTGGCATTCATAATTTAATGAAAAAATTTAACGAAATACGTTTAAAAAAACTTTTTTTAACTCATACATTTATTTGTATGAACGTATGTATGTATATATAATTTTTGTCTAATTAAACAGTGCTTAATTTAGCAATGTTTGCTAGAATCTATAATCTACTCAAACTGCCATTAATTGGGAGGGTTACCAAGTGAAGAGAAGAACGTCTTTAATGTTGATCCGTTACTGGTTTGGCTAATTTTCATAGCGAAATGGCAGCCACTTCTTCCAATTCACTTTCGCTTGCAACTATTCTCAACAAGTGGGGAAGAAATCGCCTTTTGAGTTTCGCTTTCCAATTTCAAAGAATCGAAAGCATAGCATGTTATCCTTGTCTCAAGCCGATATCCAAGAAATTGTAGAGTAAACTATGGTTGACGAAGAGAACTTCCAGCTATCTTCAGATGATTAGCTTCTGCATGCATCATGCAATGAAATCTTAAGTCTGATTTTTGTACTTTTTTTCGGATTATTGCAAAATATTATTAGGAAATGGATCGTAATTGCTCATTGGAGCACCCGAAGTCGTAGGGAGAATCCACCAGTGGCATGTTCGCCATGAATCAAATACCGAGAGCTTTTTGACAATGTATGAACTTGGCGAAGGGCAGATCGGCCAGGCGGGAAGAGGCTACGCCCGTTTAAAACGGTGGAATTCTTATTCAAGCTGGGATAAGGTGTCGTGGCTTTGCAAAACTCTGAAAATGTGACCGCATTTGCTGAGTTGCTGATCAAACTATGCGCTGTTCAATTCGACCACTTCATTATGCCGCATATCATTAAACAAATCTATCCGGTGATGAAGAGACTTCGTTAACTTTGCGGGAATATTCAATGGCGGATCACCTTCACTGAAAGCGCTGCTGTGAATCCTGCGCATCCGTTGTAGCTTCTTTCTGACCCCACATCAACGCAGCCACCTTATCGTGGACCAGCCCTGCCTTTCTGGCACGAATTCAAGTGATTGCAAGTGGCGCGCTGATTGAGGCTCAGCCATTGCCTCTCAATTGAGATCTCGAGGATCTGCCTTTCGAATGGGACATCCTGCCCAACATTCCATTCGTCGACAGTTCTCCGGTCAACTCTAATAGTTTCGAAAACGGTTTGCAAGAGATCATATGCCACTTGGTCAGTTGGCTTTACTTTCAGCATTTGTTTACTTCATGTATTCTTGTTAATTCTCGTTTATTACAGTATCATTTGGTAAAAAAAAATTTCTACTTCATTTCTCAGATCGAGTTTTTTCTCGCTATTAAAAGGCGACGAAGACGCGAGTGGACGCTGCAGCTCACGCGCATTGTCCTCGACAGGGTATTCTGTGAAATTCAAATTAGTACAAAACTTCTTTTTGCTTTTCCAGGGTAGCCTCTCTCTACCTTGGTTCGCAATCTCGAGCACGGCCCGATGGCGCTCTAAAAACGGATATATCCGCATGGAGCTCTTCGTACTTTATATCCGTTACCAGTAGCGAAAATGTTTTTCTGTGTGCGCTCGACATGCAATTGACAATGAGACATTTGCTTACTTGCTTAACTTAAAGGATCACTCCGGCGAATGTTTTCGCGCCCGTTTAATAAATGGTGTTTGAAAAAACCAACCCTTCTAAAATTCTAACAGTATTAGGGAGGGTGGAATTTTTTGGAACGCTGTGATTGTGTTGGATGTGTTCGAAATGGCAACACAGCGCTTCCATTCCTTTTCATGTCTCTCTCTCTCCCTCTTTTCTACACTCTTTCTCTCAGAGTGAACAATCGATGACATTCATATCATCCCATGCATGCCCTCTTTCTCTGGCATGGAGGGGGAGGGTGGCATAGCCATGATCATGAGCTCAAAGAACGATCGCGGGCGGAAAATGCACCGTATCCCGATAGAAAACGGTTAATATCTTAGAAACTAAACCTATATTCGCGCAAGATATCTGTTTACGAAAGAAAATGAACGCAGGCTGAAGTGCAAGAGATAACAAAGTTCAGAAGGAGGGCCACATTGGATTCATATTTTTTTCAATTAAATTATGCATACAAAATACGTCCGTCTTTTAGCGAAAGATCTTTCTCTTTCTCGCCCTCGAAATCGTATTTGGCGATGACAATTCTGAAATGACCGAGTACTAAAATATTCGATGGCCTTATATATTGCTTTATCACCTCGTGAAATTTCCGTTCTTTTTTTCAGTACGTTAAAGATAAAAAGGAAATAATAAACTTTTATTTCGGCAGACGATGAAGGGAAACAAAAGAAACAAGGAAAGTGCATGAGGAGGAGAGTGCTACGGCTGGCTGTGGCGTAGAGGGAGGGAGAGCATCGCTGAGGGTCATGTGTTTGTTTCCAATGAGCGTTGCCATGTCTTCCAGCGAGGGTGCCTCAAGTCGCATGTCATGACCAGAATCACCACATCCAACTTTTGAAATAAACTGCTCTCTAACCATAAGCTATACTCTCTCAGTGGGACAATAATAAGTGACTTTTTTAGACGACAGGTATAGAAAGCTGTCGATGACTGAATTGGACGGGATTAAAGTGGTACACACAGAAAAGAATGTCTTAGACATCAAATGTCTAGCCCCGAATGTCCAGAGAAATGTCTTAGACATCGCATGTCTAGCTCAGTGATGTACAATCCCACAAGACTTCAATGTCTGGAAATTTCGCGGAACGTGAATGTCTTATATGTCTAGCATTTTTTTGGTCGTTACAGGAATATTCGAAAGCGTACAGCTACGCACGGACTGTAATATTCAGGAAAGAGCTGAAAAATAGTCACGATTATAATGTTGTTTTCCATATTACTTTTGCTGTTATTACGTTTGTTTTTTCCTTCCCAGGTCGGCGCGCGGTCGCCAACGCGTCTTTTGACGGCTGCCGTAAGCGAGTACTTCCGAGAGTTTCGCGGCAAGCATCAAAGTTAGCTCTTATATATGTTTCATACCAAGCCGGTGTCTAAGAAGGGCGGCTCGTCCAAGACTTCTCATTCCCAGCCTGCAAAGGCCAGAAAACCCTCATCGCACAGCGTGTCCGTAAGAATATTTCGTTCTTTCCTGTATCAAAAATAGTCAATAAACAAGTTTTCTTTCGTTTTCAGGAGCGCGAAGTCCTCGAGGAGCGCTTCGGCGAAATCGGCGAACCTCTCGTACGCTAAGAAGGCGCCCGTGGCTTCCGCTTCCTCCAAGTCGGCCTCTGCCAAGTCCGCCAAGTGCACAGTGCGGTTTTTTTCAATCACTTGCAATAATAATCTCATTTTGACGCACTGTTCATTGCAGGAGTCTCGAGTCAAGTCTCAAGCTTCGCTTCAAGGCCGTCGGCGGACTCTCGCAGGTCTCCGTCCTCAACACCACCGACAAGCGATCGACGTCCTCCGCCAGAACGGCGCCGCCAAGACCGACAAGATCGTCGTTCTCGCCGCGGATGTGAGCAGAGTCATGCTCTTCATGCAACCTGAATGCCACTTGCAGACCACGAAGGAGGACACGGACGCGCGCGCCGTGACATGCTCCTGCCGCTCATCGCCAACGCTGCCGAGTAGCCACCGACTCTCTCCTCATGCCGCCTTCCCTTTCCCCTTCTCACTCAGACTTCCGCCCTTTCCCTTCCCTTGCTCGCTTGTTTTGTTTCTTCATGTCTGTTGAATATGTGGTTGATTAAAAACTATTTCCTGTATACATTCTTCTACAGATAATGCATTGGATAGATCTGAAATGATGAAGCAAAGCAAAGCAAGAAGAAACAAGAACGGGAGGGGGCGCGCGCAGCGCGATATCGATTGACTAGACATTCTGTCCAAAGGGACAAGACATTCAGTCTAGCTCGCCATGTCTCGTGGGTTTGGACATACAGTACCGCTCAGCGGCCAGGGGTCAATGCTATAACGGCTATAGCGGCTATAGCCAAAAGAGGCCAAGCGAAATTAAGGCCTGTAACATTTTTGTTTTCAGAATTCATTGTTATTTCTGTCTTCAGGGCAATGTTCTGCATCCATTAAGCTCAAAAACTCTACAAAACAATGCATATTCACCAAAATGGAAAATCTTGTAAATAAGTGGTGCAGGAACACCACAATTAGTAGTGTGTGAATGTGTCATCGTTTCAGTGAAATTTATAAAGGCACTTGCTCGAACTGTATAACAACTTTAAATTGCAGTTTCAAGCTTCATTTCGCATCCTTTTGTCTTATGAAGATACTTTTAATGCTACAAGTGAAAAAGGTATGGCAAAAAATCTTGCAAAAAAATCGGAAGAAATTAGCTCAAAAGAGGAACCGAACACCGGCTCTTCCGCCCATGCACATGCTAAGCATACCAATGCTCCATCCAGCCATAATGTTCGCTAACTCGAAACAACTTTAGGAAACATTTTGACGGCTTTTAAGAGTTTTAGAGTCCATGCCATGAAAATTCATTGCTTTCCGAAGTGTTCTGTAAGTTGCCACATTTCAATTTCGAAAACAAAGTTTCGGGTTGACTCCTCTCCTCTCATCTGAATATTTTTTTTACGAATGAGCTTTCCAGATTTGAATTCCAAAACTCAGAAAACGTTTGCTGCGATTGGGGTTAGAACCTGTGACATGCAAAATCGCAGGCTGGTGCATAACCCACTGCGCTACACCAATCATGTCTGTTAGACCAAGCCAAACCTTGAAAGTGGGTCTCTGTGTTACGTCTTGCTTTGTCCTCTTTTTGCTTCGCTTTGAACAATCCTCCACTTTGAGCTCCGATCTTGACTCTCCTTAATTTTTCCTAGGCAAAACATTCGCCCCGGTAGGGATTCGAACCTGCGACGCTCAAAAGTTCAAGCTATAAGTAACACCCAAGGGTAACGTAACTTTTTGCTCTGTGGACCCGAAGTTGCTCTAAATTCGTCCCACTTCGAGCGAAGCAAAGAGAGGACAAAACAATACGTACCGAGAGAGCGAGAGAGAGAGAGAGAGAGAGAGAGAGAGAGCGAAAGAGAGAGAGAGAGAGAGAGAGAGAGAGAGAGAGTGAGGGAAAGAAATTGAATGGCGACGCATATGGCTGATCTGCCATTATCTTTATCGGGCTTGAGAGCTCGCACATGGCCTGCGTAGCGCAGTAGGCTGCGCGTTAGCGTGCTGTTTTGAGCGTCGCAGGTACGAATCCCAACCGGGGCGAATGTTTTGACTAGGAAAAATAAGGAGAATAAAAAAAAAGCTCAAAGAGGAGGCGAAGCAATTCAAAGCGAAGAATAGGGAGAATAAATCGAGAGAGAGAGAGAGATTAAATTTTCGAAGTAAGTGGCTCCCCACTGCTAAAGTTTGTCTTGGGAGGCGAACGGATATGATAGGTGTGGCGCAGTGGGTTATGCACCAGCCTGCGATTTTGCATGTCACAGGTTCTAACCCCAATCGCAGCAAACGTTTTCTGAGTTTTGGAATTCAAATCTGGAAAGCTCATTCGTAAAAAAAATATTCCGATGAGAGGAGAGGAGTCAACCCGAAACTTTGTTTTCGAAATTGAAATGTGGCAACTTACAGAACACTTCGGAAAGCAATGAATTTTCATGGCATGGACTCTAAAACTCTTAAAAGTCGTGAAAATGTTTCCTAAAGTTGTTTCGAGTTGGCGAACATTATGGCTGGATGGAGCATTGGTATGCTTAGCATGTGCATGGGCGGAAGAGCCGGTGTTCGGTTCCTCTTTTGAGCTAATTTCTTAAGATTTTTTTGCAAGATTTTTTGCCATACCTTTTTCACTTGTAGCATTAAAAGTATCTTCATAAGACAAAAGGATGCGAAATGAAGCTTGAAACTGCAATTTAAAGTTGTTATACAGTTCGAGCAAGTGCCTTTATAAATTTCACTGAAACGATGACACATTCACACACTACTAATTTCCTGCACCACTTATTTACAAGATTTTCCATTTTGGTGAATATGCATTGTTTTGTAGAGTTTTTGAGCTTAATGGATGCAGAACATTGCCCTGAAGACAGAAATAACAATGAATTCTGAAAACAAAAATGTTACAGGCCTTAATTTCGCTTGGCCTCATTCGGCTATAGCCGCTATAGCCGCTATAGCATTGACCCCTGGCCGCTGAGCGGTACTGTACGTGGCTAGACATTTGCTGTCTAGTGGGACTGGACATTCATGTCTCAGTGGTAATCGCGGACATAATGCCTAGCCTGAATGTCTTGTCCCATAAGACTTTCTTCTCTGTGTGTAGAAGCTCGAGACTGCGTCCATCTCGACAATCTTCTTGTATGTACATGGAGCCCGTGCTGAAATAATTAACTTAATTTGAAAAATTAATACATAAATTTAGATTTAAAATCAATTTCTTTAAAAATATTTAAGTGTTCTGTTAGATTTCTTTTTTCTGTTGCTTTTTGCCCGTCTGCACTTTGATTGGCCAATAGTGATCTTCGATTGGTACACAAGGCAGAAGATTGCATAAGGATATCGCAAGTCTCGTTGTCGGAGTCATTCTGGGGAGATAAGGAGGAGGGGATAGGAAGCTGTAGTTTGTTTATGAGGGGGAATGGTTTCGCTACTTCAAGAATCCATGAATGACGTTCATGCTTACAGTCATATTCGGCATCTGCTTTTGTCTCCTCCCTCTCTCTCTATCTCTTTCTATCTTTCTATCCTCCTCTCTCTCATTCGGTTTTATGGTCTCTTGCTCGCTCTTTCACGCCATCTCTCCCTCCCTCGCTCACTCTTTTTAAATCTCGCTCTCTGTTCTTCTCTCTCTCTCTCGCTCTCTCTTTCCTTCTACTTCGTTATCGAATTATTCTTATCTCACTCCCACATTATCCTTTCCACACTGAAGCTGCTCTTTTTCTACATTGAACTTCTGGTTTTCTATTTCACTTCTTATCTCTCTCTGTCTATCCCTCTTTCTCATGTTTCTTATTTCTCGGCATTATCTCTTATTCTTCTGCCCTCACACCAAAAGTCATCCTTTCTAGTCATCCCAAGCTCCCGTTGCTTCGTTCACATAAAAGACCGTCGCTAAGACGAAGACTTTAAGAAACAAAGAATCGCATAGATTAGACAGCCTTTCCCGCCTGTCAAAATGTCACGTTTTGAAGTGTTTTTGGGTCTATTCCAAAACACACTCGCTTCTGCTGTTATTATTCATAAAATTAGTGATAATGTTTTGCACTCCCAAGCTACTATGAAATAAAAAAAAATATATAAAATTTGTTATAAAAAATAAATTCATATGCTTAATATCCTTTCATATGTCCGATTGCTTCAATATATACCTATGACAACACAAAATTATTATTCTTATTCACTCTTCTTCGCGCACTGTAACGATAAGTAAGGAATGAGGACATGAGCAGCGATGATTCGTGATGTGGGTTGTGATTGCACAGGAATGAGACTGCTGCTGCTGTCTCTGCTCGGCCTGCTCGCCGTCGTTGCCGTCGATGCTGCCGTGCATCAAATGTCGCTGAGGAAGCGGTTGACCACGAGGCAGAAGTTGATTAGACAGGGACCAGCTGCCTACAAGGCACACATGGCACGCAAGGAACTGAGATGGGCACAGCTCAGAGACATCATTGTTGGCGCTGGAGGATTCCCACAGAATGTTAGAACAACTCTACAATTCTCTCTCTCTTTCTCACTGCTAATCTCGCGCTTTCTCTCTCTCACTGCTACTCCCGCTCTTTCTAACACGTTCTCTCACTCCTTTTTTCTCTCTCTTTCTCTCACTGCTACCCTCTCCATTTTTATTCTCTCTCTTTCTCTCTCTCTCCCTCTTTCTCTCCCTTTCTCTATCTGAACTGTAGCAAACTCTCCTTCTTTCAATATGATTGTAAGTATTTGCACTCTCAATGTTGCTCCGCCCATCTACCGTAGAGAAGGGCAGATTTTCTTCTAGGGGCCATCGCTCATCGCTGCTTCGATTAGGAACACTAGA
Organism: Allodiplogaster sudhausi; assembly: GCA_945643635.1. Taxonomy (NCBI): domain Eukaryota; kingdom Metazoa; phylum Nematoda; class Chromadorea; order Rhabditida; family Diplogasteridae; genus Allodiplogaster; species Allodiplogaster sudhausi. Next base: position 1,540,376 of record CALZFC010000009.1, read on the forward strand.
ATATTTGATTCTTTTGCTTGATATTTCAGGTGAACGACTTCGACGACTCGGCGTACGTCGGAAACATCACAATCGGCAATCCGCCGCAGACATTCCAGGAATCTCATTTCCACTCTCTCATCTCTCTTTCTCTCTCCCATTCATTCTATTCCTTGTCTTCCTATATCTCGATTTGCTTCAGGTGATCCTTGACACTGGCTCGGCCAATCTCTGGGTGCCTGACTCATCCTGCGGAATCAACGATGACTGCGATTCATTCAAGTGCACTGGAAGTTCGATTTTATATTCAAATATCTTGCAAAAACGCACATATTTATGAACATATGTACATATGTACATAGATATGCAGTAAATTTAGACGCTAGAATTGTGCAGCAGGCTAAATGAAGGTGATGACTCTCTGCCGGCTTTTCAGCTTGGTGCCAGCGGCTCTGCGAGGTCAAGACATGCTGCGATTCCCAGGAATCGGCCCTGAACATCTTCAGCCACCCCCGCGCTCTCAACGCCGTGCCAAAGTTAGAATTTCCGCATTTCCCCGACCTCTTATCTTTTTTCTCTATTTCTCAACTTCTCTTTCCAGCAAGGATACCTGCGCCGGCAAGAACAAGTTCGACAGCTCCAAGTCAAGCTCGTACGAGAAGAATGGCCGTAAGTGGTCCATCCAATACGGAACCGGCTCAGCCAATGGCTTCCTTGGCAAGGACACAGTCGCTGTCAGTTTTCTACTACAGACTACCTTCCGCCAACTTTTTTCTTTCTCTCTCACTCTATCTCATACTCTTACTCGCTCTCTTAGTCAATCTCTCTCACTCTCTTCCCTTTCTCTGTCACTCTCTTTCTCTCTTTCTCGTTCTCGCTCTCTTTGTCTCTCTCACCCTGTTTTCGTCCAGTTCGGCGACGTCGGCACGAACCAGCTGGTTGTCCCCAAGACGACCTTTGGCCAGGCCACTCATCTCGCCCAGTTCTTCCATGATGAGCCGCTCGATGGCATCCTCGGACTCGCCTTCCAGTCTCTCGCTGTCGATGGAGTCAAGCCACCATTCATCGAGGCCATCGACCAGAGTATGAGACAATGTGCAAGAGAAAGATAGAGAGAGAGAGAGAGAGAGAGAGAGGGAAAATTAAGAAGAATGGGGAGACAGAGAAATAAAAGAGAACAAGAAGAAAAGCCGAAATGATATTCAAGGAATGGCTGAGAGAAACTCTCAGCCAATAAGACAGTAGAGTATAATGCCGATGCAAAGTGATAGGATATGGCTGTTAAGGACATTTGACGACATTGGACCGAAGGTTATCAGAAACTAGAGTGAGAATTTAAGAAGTGAAAGGAAAGCAGAAATAGGAAAGATGGAAAAAGAATAAAATGACAGAGCTCGTCGACCAGCCACTCTTCACTGTCTTTCTCAAGCATGAAGGAGCGCAGTCCAACGTCGGCGGAGGCATCTACACCTATGGAGCTGTCAGTCTCTTTCTCTCTTTCTCTCTCTTTCTCTCTTTCTCTCCCTCTCTCCATCTCCCTCTCTCTCTCTCTATCTTTCTCTCTCTCTATTTCTCTAGGTCTCTCTATATCGCTCTATTCAGATCGACAATGTTAACTGCGGTCCCGTGATCGGGTACCAGGCTCTCTCGTCTGCCACCTACTTCCAGTTCAAGATGTCCTCTGTCCACTTTGGCAGCTACTCAAGCAACAAGGGATGGGAGGTGAGTAGATTAAGATATGTACAACAGAGAAAAGCATAAAAATGGCATAGTAAAAGAAGAGGGTAATCGATGTATTGGCGCAGGTCATCTCTGACACTGGCACATCTCTTCTCGGAGCACCGACCGACATCACGAAGAAGGTTGCCGCCGCCGTCGGAGGCAAGGTCAGACATACTCGCTTGTCTTCTTTTTCTATCTCTCTCTCTCGTTCCCTTGCAGGCTGACCAGTTTGGCCTGTATGAAGTTGACTGCAAGGCCTCGATCCCCGACTTTGAGCTGACGATTGGCACTAACAAGTTCTCCATCAAGCCAGTCAACTTCATCGTCCCGCTCGACGATGAAGGCAAGATCTGTGTCCTTGCCATCCAGGTCAGTTACAGTTTTTTTTCAGCTACTTTCTTTGACTCTCTAAACGCACGCTCTCTCTCTCTCTGACTCTCTCAATGCAGGGCTTTGACTCCTTCGGCTTCGGTCCCTCATGGATCCTCGGCGACCCCTTCATCCGTCAGTACTGCCAAATCTACGATATCGGCAGCCGCCGTCTTGGCTTCGCGCCTTCTCTCCAACAATAAATGGAGAATCTGTCTCCTTTTCTGGACTGTCTTCATAATCAAACTATATTAACGTGAATCTATTAAGTTTATTGTACATAAGTATATTTAAAAAAAACAATATAACTGGTGATTATGTATATGTTTCAGAGTTTCGATTATATGTAACCATGATTATCATGAATCTTTCAATTATATGTGTTAACAGTTACAATTAATCGAACATTCTATCAATTATTTAATTTTTATTATTCTGTATTTGGGTTGTCGTTGGAGGACGGAGTGGTTGTTAGGGGGAGGTACAAGCGGATCTCCCGAGGAATAATATAACAAATGAAGAATTTGTTTAGCTGATGCTCATAATGAGACACTCAGTGAACATAAAAGAATGCCGCGGCATTGTTCTAATATTATTTTTCATTTTTGAATTTTAAACACACTCTTAAAATTCAAAAAAATTATGAGCGGCAAAAATTCAACTTAGAAATGTAGCATGGGAAAGAGAACAAACTTTTGCAGTTCAACACCTTAATCATCATTCTTGCGCGCCATTACTGTCGAATTATGATCATTCCAATAATTACTTTCATTCTTTTATGTGAGAAACAAATCGCGTAGATAATTAACTCAGCATCAAGATAATTCATAGGAGATAAAAAGAACGCAGTTAACATACATTGCTCATTTGCATACAACATCCGTTTGCGCAGACTCCCGTTTCCAAGAAAGCAAAGCATGGTTTGTCATTGGAGCACGGAAACTAAACGAGATTAGGTTAATTAATTTAAAAAAAACAACTTCAATAATAAAGCCGGTAAGTAATGTAAACTTGCGGATTTGCTATTTCCGTTCGAGTGGTTAACAAAAAAAAAACTTACGCACTCAGAAGTACAAGAGATAACAAAGGTCAGAAGGAGGGCCGCAGTTGAAAGAATAACTCAAACCATCCCTGCAACATCATTTCATTTTGGATTTAATTTGTATACATAATTGAATGTAGAAAACAAATGCTTCATTTAACAATGTTTGCTAGCAGCTGGAATCTACTCGAAAGTACAATGAATTCGGAGCGCCAGCAAGTGAAGAGAAGAACTTCTAATACGTTGATGGCACTGTTACTTATTTCGCCAATTCTCGGTCAAAGCGTGACTTCTACAACTCAAGCGGTTACAGCAACTGTTCAGAACGAAAGAAGAAGATGTCGCCTTCTAAGTTTCGCTTTCTAATTTGAAAGAACCGCACTCGGTATCAACCTACGAAGAGCCTGCCAAAAAACGAAATGCTAACAAGAGTCGTGGAGCGGTAGCTCGATAGATTTAGCTCACCTTTTTTCACTGGTACCTTTTCTTTGTGAGAAGAAGAGAGAAAAGGAGTTGATTTACAAGATTAATTAATTATTCGCCAAAAAAGTACATTAACATAAAAGTAGATAGGAAATGCAAGGGGAAAGTAGTGAGAGACAAACTTTGAGGCGCATTTTCTCACTTAATTACAGAGTCTTTTAAATGAATCGACTGGGCGGAGTTTAACTTTCTCTATTAACCTTCCAGCACTATTAATCAGTTGACAATTGACTAACTGTCCCGCTAGCACTATTTCTTTTACCGGCAACGATAGGAGATCTTCAAGAAAAACAAGACTAGTCTGCTAGTCGAAAATACCATAAATTGGTAAATTGGGAGCGCACCCAATGCCGAGAAGATAGTTCATGAAACTGGTACTGGTTTGGCCAATAAAAGCGTGACTTCACGGCTCTATTCTAGTGTAGGCGTCCCATGGGATTATAGGCGTCCCATGGAAAATAAAGGCGTCCCGCCGAATTATTACACTTTAATTTTTTTCAAAAAAATTCCGTTCGAGAAACCGTACAGTACCCTTCAAAATATGATGAACCATAACTCGGCTAATTTTCCGAATTTGACGAAAACAAAGATACAGTTCGATAGCCCTTTGGACGCACTTCATTTTTGATCGGGTAAAATTTTCTAAAAAAATTGGGCGTCCCATGAAATTATAGGCGTCCGACCGATTTATAGGCGTCCCATGGCAAGAAAAGGCGTCCCATAGAATTTAAGGCGTCCCATAGAATTTAAGGCGTCCCAATAAAATTTTTCATGGTATTGTATGCACTTTGAGGAGGTTCTTCTGTCACTTACAAGTTATCGGACGCCTATAAATTTTTCGGACGCCCTAAAATTTATAGGACGCCTATATTTTTTTGGGACGCCTATATTTCCGATGGGACGCCTGTAAATGCTTCGGACGCCTATAAATATTTGGGACGCCTAGATTTTCTATGGGACGCCTTTATTTTCCATGGGACGCCTACACTAGAATAGAGCCGACTTCACTTCCTTTTTTATAGCAGATAGCAGTCCGTTCTTCTTAAACAACTCGTCCGGGTACAAACTGCACACTGAAATGGGAGCTGAGCATATAGATGGCACACCCACATTGAAGAAGCACTCCAACGACATTTTCTTGCAGTGACAATGGAGATTTTTGAGCTTCGAATTGTTGTTTATTAAGAAGTAAAGTTGTTTAATAATAATAAAAAATGCAATCATTCGGTTTACACATGCATTACCGTTTTATGGGAAGTAATAAAGAAATGTGAAAAACATCTAGTCTCTTCCATGACCCCGAGCACAAATAAAGAGAAAACTGACAGGGTCAACATAGCCTCGGCTCCAACGGAGAAGAAGTCGGTCCACGACTTCTCCGTTCTCAACACATCTTCTTTAGCAATACACTCTATAATGCGTTTACCTATTTGCAGGTTGTTGCCATCTTTAAAATGTGACATGCTATTGGTTGCCATTCTAGCTGTGGACGTCAGGACTGCCCCGGATGGCCGCCAACTCGTGCTTGACTTCATGCGACTGATCTCACTCGTTACACTCAGTAGCACTGACATCGTCCTTAATGGTGGGTCTGGAGTGGATACCATGCTTGCGAAACGGTTGGTTAGCTTATTGGACAATACCAGAGTGGCCCATGCTAGATATGTAACTGCTCTACCCTCTCCTCCTGTCTCTCAAGTCGCGACCATGCTGACTTCACATTGGCACGTACATAGATAGACCTGTTTTCGGCAAATCGACGCATTTCTGATGCAAGCCCTCACTACTTCCGCTTCTGCAATAGTAGGGCCCGTGGCCTCTCCTTCCAGCTTGCATACCTCTCCACCAGATCTTCTATCCGATCTCATCCTTGTTTATCAGAGACGCAAAGAATAATATCACCAACTCCTCAGCACTTTCCCTGCCCCTCATCTCCTCCCCCTTCCCCTTCCCCTTCCCACAAATCCTCCCAACACACAATGGCCTCATCGTCATCTGATTACCTCTCACTCTTATATATGTACATATCTTGCTATACCATATATTCTATATCACTTTTTTTTATTTCATTGCCACGTGCTTTTTATGAATGCCGTAAATGAATGAAACGACAATAGATATGGATTCGATATAATTTCGTCAAATTCAACAGCCTTCATTTAATAACGATTGCTAGCAAATGGAATCTAATCGAAAGTACCATTATTTGGTAGCGCCACCAAGTGAAGAGAAGAAAGTCTATACATTAAGACAGCCTCTCCATAAGACTCGAGCACGGCATTATTGGGTGCTGCCCTGGGGAATTTTTTTCGATTTCCTTTATGAAAATTGTCTCACCTATACAACTCGACGTCCACTACAACATACCGTACACTTTAATTTTTTTCAAAAAAATTCCGTTCGAGAAACCGTACAGTACCCTTCAAAATATGATGAACCATAACTCGGCTAATTTTCCGAATTTGACGAAAACAAAGATACAGTTCGATAGCCCTTTGGACGCACTTCATTTTTGATCGGGTAAAATTTTCTATAAAATCCATTTTTGACCCAAAACACGGCCCTGAACATTTTTATGACCTCTTTTTGGCAACTTTTTGTTCATTTTTGGAAAGTGTACCCCGCAGTTTTTTGATATGTTGTAGCGCGTGAAATTTGCTAAAAGAATTTGTTTCCTTCAAAAAAATTCTGGTTGGCACACCTTGCGAAAAATGCGCGCGAATCGGTCAAAATGGCGCATTTTCGGTCGCCGAGACACAGTGCAAGTGCATTCATCGATCAATAGCTACTCTCAATCTTAATATTACAAAATCTTAAGTATATCATCTAAGAGCTCTCATGGAGATCTTCAAATGTTACATACATACTTTTATTGAAAAGTTTTGGATTTATATGGGAAATTACGTTCTGTATAATTAGAAGGCTTAAAAAACTACTTCAAACGAATTTCCGTATGTCCAAACATACATCATAAGAAAGAGGATGAAATTTGGTACAAGATGAACCCCTTTAAATGAAATTCCATGCGTACGATCCTTTGTTATAAGCCATAAGATTAGGATTACAACGCCTCAAGGAAAAGGTGTAAAAAAAAGGAAAGGAATATTCCAATTCGAATAAACTAAACTATGAATCGTTAGGCGAAATGACAGTGACGCTACTGACCCTTCTTTTATGGCTTATAACAAAGGATCGTAGTTTCATGGAATTTCATTTAAAGGGGTTCATCTTGTACCAAATTTCATCCTCTTTCTTATGATGTATGTTTGGACATACGGAAATTTGTTTGAAGTAGTTTTTTAAGCCTTCTAATTATACAGAACGTAATTTCCCATATAAATCCAAACTGTTCAATAAAAGTATGTATGTAACATTTGAAGATCTCCATGAGAGCTCTTAGATGATATACTTAAGATTTTCTAATATTAAGATTGAGCGTAGTTATGGATCGATGAATGCGCTTGCACTGTGTCTCGGCGCGAAAATGCGCCATTTTGACCGATTCGCGCGCATTTTTCGCAAGCTGTGCCAACCAGGATGTTTTTGAAGGAAGCAAATTCTTGTAGCAAATTTCACGCGCTACAACATATCAAAAAACTGCGGGGTACATTTTCCAAAAATGAACAAAAAGTTGCCAAAAAGAGGTCATAAAAATGTTCAGGGCTGTGTTTTGGGTCGAAAATGGATTTTTTAGAAAATTTTACCCGATCACAAATGAAGTGCGTCCAAATAGCTATCGAACTGTATCTTTGTTTTCGTCAAATTCGGAAAATTAGCCGAGTTATGGTTCATCATATCTTGAAGGGTACTGTACGGTTTTTTTTTTACTGTAACGGAATTTTTCTGAAAAAAATTAAAATGTACGGTATGTTGTAGAGGACGTCGAGTTGTATAGGTTTTCCAATTTTCATAAAGGAAATCGAAAAAAATTCAGAAGGGCAGGTCGTGCTCAAAGTTTACAGACATGCTGTCTTAAGACAGCCTATCTGTAAGGATCGAGTAGGGCGCAATACACTGCTGTACTAGGAAATTTTTGATTTTTAAAATTGATGAAAACTTGATCGTTTGTACTATTCGACATGCTCTTTAAAAGGGTGAAATCGTGATTGCGAAAAAAATTTTCTTTCGAGATATTAGCGATTTAAAGTTAAAATTTCAATGTCCATAACTCAGTTATTTATTAAGATTTTTGAAATCTCTTTTTTGTGACTTATAGCTCTTTACATTATCTTTAAGAACGGTCGTGATGACATTTCGTGAAAACAACTTTTAAGCAGCAAAAATCGTAAAAATAGATTTAAAAATATGGTTTTTCTGGTTTTTCAGACCAAGCCACCCCCGCGGGGAGGGTAAGCTGTTCATAGAAAGAAAGCCCGTGAATTTTGCTACAATGTTAGGTAACTTTAAAATAATTCTAGGATAACATATTTTTGGAATTTGCACTTAAGCAACTATACTCAACCTTTAAACTACCGTCCAAGAGGTCCGGGTTCGATGCCCGCTCGGGGTAAAGTTTTGCAATGTTTTGGAAACTGGCAAAAAACATATTTTCAGTCGGAAATTGATGACTATTGATCTCATTGCTTCATAATTCTGCTCAAACTTTCAATTTTTCATTCTGTTTTCACCAACTGCAAATTTCTTCATAGTGCAGAATGAAGTCTATGCATACCCTCTCTCTACTCCCCATTCATTATCTCTCTCTCTCTCTCTCTCTCTCTCTCTCTCTCAATTTCATATTTTGAAATGTTTTGAAAACTTGCAAAAAATATTTTCGGTCTGAAATTGATAGCTATTTATCTCATAGCTCCATAACTTTGCCCAACTTTTTATTTAAACTTGTGTTGTTGTAATACCTGATCTACCACTGACCATGAGGTACTACTGATCGACAGTCGATAAGAAGGTACAGGGAATATAAAGAGGGAGGGGGATAGGAGACACGCAGCCGGGGAAGCTTGCTAGCCTCTTCTTCTGCTCCCGTCTCCATCCCCCTGACTGGCAATCGCTCGGAGCCGCCTCATCCCCAGGGGGGCTGCTCCTCTTCACCGGCCACGTAACATCCCCCCATAATACCATAACTGGTCCCCCAGTCAAATGGAAAAATAACTAAAGAAAAGAAAAAGAACCGCAACTCTTAAACCACCAGCACACACCACACACAAGACAGCAAAAGATATATGGAGCACAAGAAACTTGTAGGAATAGAGAGGTATCGAGAGATTGCAAGTGAGAGAGATAGAGGGAGAGTACGAGAGAGATAGAGGATGTGAAGGAAGTGTGAGAGAGACTAATTCATCCCTTTATTCAACTTTGAATTCATTTTCACTGTATGTCTGAGATACCGAGGTAGAGAGACGCAGATAGAGAGAGAGATAGAGAGAGAGGGGGGAGGGAAACAGAGAGAGATGGAAGCATAGATAGAGGTATGCAAAGATAGAGGGTAGCTGGGAGATTGAGAAGCAAAGAGAAAGAGGGAGGAATAGAGAGAAGCAGGGAGAGGGAAGCTGAGAAATATGGAAGCAGAGAGATGGAATCATAGAGAGGGACAAGCAGAGAGAGAGAGAGAGAGAGAGAGAAGCAGAGAATGAATGCGAGAGTGGTATGCAGAGACTTGATTCTGCACAGTGAAGAAATTTTCAGTTGGTGAAATCAGGATGAAAATGAAAGTCTGAGCAAAATTATGGAGCTATGAGACGAATAGCCATCAATTTACGTTTTTTGGCAGTTTCCAAAACATTGCAAAACTTTGCCCCGAGCGGGCATCGAACCCGGACCTCTTGGACGGTAGTTTAAATGTTGAGTATAGTTGCTTAAGTGCAAATTCCAAAAATATGTTATCCTAGAATTATTTTAAAGTTACCTAACATTGTAGCAAATTTCACGGGCTTTCTTTCTATGAACAGCTTACCCTCCCCGCGGGGGTGGCTTGGTCTGAAAAACCAGAAAAACCATATTTTAAAATCTATTTTTACGATTTTTGCTGCTCAAAAGTTGTTTTCACGAAACGTCACCGCGACCTTTTTTAAAGATAATGTAAAGAGCTATAAGTCACAAAAAAGAGATTTCAAAAATCTTAATAAATAACTGAGTTATGGACATTGAAATTTTAACCTTAAATCGCTAATATCTCGAAAGAAAATTTTTTTTTCGAAATCACGATTTCACCCTTTTAAAGAGCATGTCGAATAGTACAAACGATCAAGTTTTCATCAATTTTAAAAATCAAAAATTTCCTAGTACAGGGTGCAGATCGAGCCTTACAGACAGGCTGTCTTAATGAAACCGTTACTGGTTGGGCTATTTCGCGGCAAAAGTGTGACTTCATTGGCTTTCTTCACAGCGACATGGCTGCCCTTTCTTCTCATTCAACTCCTTCGGGTGCAACAGTCCTCAACGAGAGAAGGCGCCTTCTGAGTTTCGCTAACATATTTCAAAGAACGAATTCGGCTCCGTATAGCCTGCCAAAGAAAGCGAAAATCTTTACGAGCTTCAGGTGTTGTTCTGACTGCGTGGTTTGCCTAAATATTTCCTGCTACCATGATCGCCTTAATGTGCAAAATTTGCTCTATCTATATAAGGTCCTTACATTTATTCCAGACTATCTCTACTTTCTAAACTACAATAGTATAGATATGTATGTCCAATTAATATTTTATAAGCTTCTTATTGTGGGAAAGTGAAACTAACTTGGTGAAGCCTCCGTTGAGGAAAGAGTAGTTGGGGAGAGAGTAGTTGGAGGGAGAGTAGTTGAAGGTAGACTAGTAGTTGGCGGTGTGAGAAAATCAATTTGTATGCAAGTTGTTGATTGGAGTATTGGTGGCGGTAATGTCGTTATTATCAGGTACAGGCAAAATACCCTGAGCATAATTGTATCAATTAATTTCGAATACATGATGTCTCTCTCGCTCTCTCTTTCTCTCTCTGTCTTTCTCTCTCATCCTCCTTATCCTCCTCTTTCTCTTCCTCTTCCTCTTGCTCGTTCTCCCTCTTTCTGTATTTCTTTTTACTTTTATTTTTCTCTTTCTTCTCACTGTGTCTCTTTTTCTTAATCTCCTCATTATTCATTATCGCCATTATTCTTCATTATTTCGGATTCTTTTCCAATCTCGTTTCTTGTACATAGTTCCCATAATTGCTATTAATCTTGACAAAACTGGCAATACAGTTTTCCGAAAAGGTGCTCAGCTTTTCAATTGAAACTTCGCCCAGTTTCAAAGCAAAATAGGCCCACTTTTCACTGGTGTTTTAGCTGTTCTGTGTTTATTGTTAATATTGTGTCAATCGTATTCAAGTATAATGAAATTGAGCCTTCAAGTTAAAGAATAATAAACTTGTTGAAGCCAATTCGTTCTCGCCGTCCCAATTCCATTTTGTACGGCATCAGCCATGGGGTTTCTTTTATCTCTCAATGACAACGACGGCTCTTTCTATGATGGCGCCCATTGCATGCCCAGTGGCTGACTTGGACGCTGCTGCTGCAGTTGTGTCAAAACGAGGCTCCGGCCACGCACTTACATACATACGTGCGTATGCTCACAGCGCCAGCAGACCGTCCGTGTCCATCCCAAAGAGATCCGCGTTTGCTCGCTCATCTCGTACATCTTCCTCGTGCTAGCGGCCATTGACTGCTACCCCCCCCCCCCCTCAACCTCGCCTGACAAACAGCCTCCGTCACGTCCGCCGGCAGGCCTGCTATCCCGTTCGTCAAGAAAGTCCTCCGCAGTCCTTGGAAGATAACACATTTTCCTTTTCAGTCCGAAATTGCTTCTTTCTATCACTGATTGGGTGACGGGAAACTACACCACCTCTAACGGACACTTGAACGAAGATGAAGATCTACCCCACAACAATTTCATAACCCATACTTCACATGTCAAACCCGCTCATCTCTGACTCTGAGAGGAGCGCTTTCAAACACTAATGTTAGCTCCACCACATTTTACTGATGGTGACTACTGGGTCCACTTTTCTTCCTAGATTAATTGCAAGGCAAAGGGCAAGCAAAAATTCTCTGGAGACCTAATTGATAGTGAGTTCTGCACATATGTACATAAATTTAGCAACCGAGCGAACAATTCAAACAGAAAAATATCTGAACAAGACTGTTAGGTTTCCCAGACTTTCCTAATTTCTATCTGAGAAGCTAGATTTAAGCGCTCTCGTGTGTCAAAAATAAACTTCACAAGTTTGTGCATGCTGCATTTTCTGTTTCGACAGTAAGTTATGGCAGCCTGGATGCATCTGAACTTGTGATGAAAATGTTGTAGAATATTTTTCAGGTACCTTAAAAGAATAAAAATAAAGAAGATAGAGAATTCGCTTTGGACGAAAACATCGACTTCGAAAGGTCATCTTTCTCTTCTACCTGCTTCCTCGTCCCACTATGACTGAACTGTTTGGGCGCTCACGTTTAAAGACATCGTCTTCTTACTACTGTAGTTCCCCTGACTTTCCCTTTAACAACATTGTTATGAAAGCGAGAGATGAAGATGTGCGGTGGCGAAAAAACAGGAGAGAGTAGAAAAAACAAGAGAAAGATAAAAGAGAGACAGATTAAAGGAGACAGAATGAGGTGATTTACTCCGTAGACAGCAGACCATTTTAAAGGCTGGAAAGAAAAAGCCCTATTGCAATATGTACATAGATTGCTGAAGTAGTAAGATCACAAAATCGTGGGACGCCAGACCGCGGATTTAGATAGATTCCGCTCATGAAAGTGGAAGGTAGAGTCCAAGCGATCGAAATCTACGCACTTGGAGCGTCAGAGTGGATGTCCTTTGTGGTGGTCAAGATCAATACCTGTCACAGTTCACATATTTCCATGCACTATTCCTGATTGGTGCAAGATGCTCATGTTTTATAACAATAATTTTTGTTGAATTCTATATGTCTTTCTCTATTTTGATTAACAATTCATCATGTTCAAGCCCTTCTCTGACTTTGCTCATTGTCAGGCCAATAGAGGCGACATTAAGAGTGAGTTTATGACCTACATACACATGAAGCTGATTTTTAGTTACGTTTTGTCTTAACAAATTCGAACAGAGTGAGGTTAATGAGTTAGATTCAACTAAGAATAAGAGGATTATGAAGAGACAAAAAGGGATTTGCCTATCCATTATCTTCTTTTAATAATTCATGCTATACTCTTCACAACGTACTGGCTTATTCATGCCGTAAATAAAGTTAAGTTAAAGTTAGGAACTCTAGCTGATACAACAAGGGCTTTATTATGGCCCTCCCCAAGACCAAATGAATTGTTGTTTCCTTCGCAACTGCATACTCGGGTGGTTTATAACGGATTAGTAGAATCTGATGACTCAAGTGCAACAAATGTAAATGATCAACGCATGCTGGTAGAGCTCCGAGGATATGGAAGAGACAGTTCTGAGAAGAAGACAGGTATGCGAGCATTGTTTGAGTCTTTCCGAGTATTGAAGTTTCCTTTCAAAGAAACAGATGGAGTGTGTAGATTAGAAGATGTTGTAGCTAATGGAAGGTGAAAATTCTATGCTCAATTGGAGTCAGATCTTTGTGATGTCTCACAATAAGACTACATTCAGCCTTTATTCATCATCAGGACTTGTCAACACAAGATCACGAAAACAATGCTACTTTTAGCTATGAAAAATGTTGGTTTTTTAGCCATCATGACAGTGTCTGGAAGTAATGTTTCACACTATTTTCATCACTGCTAGCTACATGCTACACAATACTGATAGTTGATAAGAAATCCTACCAAAATTACTAATCGGTATTTATAATATGCCCTTGAAATCGAGCTTTACGCAATCTTATGATTCTCACTGCAATAGAGTCATACAGAAGAAACTTACTAGTTGTGTAACAATATATCTTACATAGTAAGATATATTGTTACATAGTAAGATCTCTCGATCTTAAAAGCGCCAAAAAACATTGTTGTACTGTACATGCAAGCGGTTAGTTTTTAAAAGGCAATCTCTACTTCTACATATTTTTCATATTGTTAGCTCAAACTCCTGCTCCGCAAGCATGTTTCGTTTTGCATATAATGCATGAATGCATGCAGAGACACTCTTGCTATGCTGCAATTGTCATGTAATGCAAGAGCAGCATATTTGGGTGTTTCCAACGGGCGCAAAGTGGGAGTAGTGTTTGATGGCCGCGGCCCTTTCTTCTCCCTCCTCTCTGCAAGAGCCGGTTGGTGTAAGAGACTGAGAAGAAGCTTCTCGCGTGTGTATTGCCGACTGCATGAGAGAGGGCCGCTCACGTGCTCGCTCAGTGTGCTGCTCCCACTCGGTCGACTCCGATTGTGTTGGAAAGAGGAAGAGAGAGAGAGAGAGAGAGAGAGAGAGGAAGAGAGAGAGAGAGAAGAGAGAGAGAGGGAGAGAGAAGAGAAAGAGACAGTCACATCCTACAGTGAAGACAAGCGGAGAGGATAGGACAGGTTGAAGCGGAGGGAGACAGGAGAAGAGCGGAGAGGAGAGGTACACACTCACACACATATACTCACACACAAACGCCAAGGTGCTCCCCCGTCATTCCTCCTCCCATCTCCTTCCCCTCTCCACTCTGCCTCTCCGACCCGAGCCAAATTTCGCCATTCTTCTTTCTTTCCATCTTCTTTTCCCCGATCGCATTGACGAGTGGGATGAGAGATGAACCGTTGATGAGAGGAGGATCCTCCCTTTCAGCCAGGATCTCCTCCTTCTTCTTATTCTTCTTTGGCTTTCAAAAGCAGCGCCACTCTCTATCCTCTCGTAGCGCAGGAATCATCAAGTTGTATTCTCCATCTGGAAGGTGTGGCCTCAATGCTCTCGCTCTCCATGCGAGTATATCAGAGAGATTTGGATGCTCCACTCCGTGTACTTTGGCCCATTGCAACCGTATGCTCATCTTTTTCATCATCACATGCAGACGCATCTCTCACGCTCTCTTCTGCTTCTCTCTCTATCTCTCTCTCTCTCTCTCCCTCTCTGCAGAACCACATGACAGGTGGCGCGCACCATGGCTAGATTGAGAGAGGCGCTGATTCTTCTCTTCTTATAGACTGTAAAGATGTTCGTGCACTTTCATGCTCTCAGCGTCCTCTTCACCACCGAAATGACAAACGCTGTCCTCCAATTTGAGAATCCCGCCTCGCTTCACGTGTCCCATCGTAGTGCTCTTCAATCAGTGAAGCCTTGAATGGCAGCAAGCAGCCTCGTCTGGGTCTAGACATTGTTATGGCCATGCAGCATCCATCCCTGTGTGTGCATGTGCCACCCATTTGTCTCTGTGCCTTCTTCTTCTTCCATTTCCACTCTCGCTCCTTTCATTTGCCCATCCTCGCTCCTTCCTTGCCTGAAAAGTGTTCTTCGCAGACAGGCACGGAACACCTTCCTTTTTCTCCCGAATATCAACCCTGTCTATGTTCGCTTCCCGTTTCCACAGGCTAGCTACTGTTCTCCTTCTCCTTCTCTCTCTCTACTCTCCCTTTCTCTTTCACTCTTTCCATTTCTCTCTCTCTCTCACTCTCTTTCTCATTCTTCCTCTATCTTTCTCCCCCTCTCACCTGGTGTTCCCCTCTCCGCTCCTCCGGTCTCCCCACTCTTCCTCCCAATCGTCTCCTCGCCGTCTTTTCCGAACATTTTTTTTTGCTTCTTAAGCGTTGGTTCGCATTTTTGTGGAGGGCCCACGCATGTCTGAAGGAATCTCTTCGCTTGAGTCAGCCGAAGCACTCTTACCTCCTCTGTCTGTCTGTCTGTCTGCGCTCTCTCATGTTCCCTATCTCGTTCCGCATCGTTCTCTCTCTCTCTCTCTCTCCACTCTTCCATCTCGTTTTTCGTCTCCCATTTTTCCGTTAGGTGCACACGTGTGAATACATTCATTGTGAAATTGCCTCTTCGCCCCTCCTCATCTCCTTTCTGTGCTTTTTCTGGTTTCTCAGGCATTTGTCAAAGAGCGCCCAACTACGATATGCTTCATTCTAATAGTATTATTATTCTTTCCCATTGGCGCTACATTCTCACTCAAGGGTTCTTGAGTTGTTGTTGTGAACTCGAGCATACCGTAGTTTAGAAATGAGGAGAGAGAGAGAGAGAGAGAGAGAGAGAGAGAGAAAGGCACAAACAAAATAGGTGGCTTGAGCTGGCTGGCGCCTCCGAGTCCGTCTTGGCCAGTGGACCCGGCATCCTTGTTTATGTCGTGTGCCTGCCGCTGTCGCTTTGGGAGTACGAGATGCTTGGCGAGGCAGGAGCAGAGAGTGTCACAAACCCTCTCTCTCTCTCCCTCCCCTTCTCTCTCTCTCCCTCCCTTCTCTCTCTCTCCCTCCCTTTCACTCTCTACGCCTTCAGCAGGAGTAGCTCAAGTATGTTAGAGCAGCCGCTACCAGAGAGCAGTTTTGAGCACACCCAGCGAGAGAGCATGGCAGAAGAAGAGAGTGTGAGAGAACACGAGGGAGGAGGAGGCGATCTCTAGCCAGCCACGTGCTTGCCACGTGCTCTGCAAGTGTGCGTGTGTGTGTGCGCTGCCTCAGCGTTTCGTCTCTTTCTCTCTCTCTCTCTCTCGCTCTCTCTCTCTCTCTTTCTCTCTCTCTCTCTCTTTCTCTTTCTCTCTTTCTCTCTCTCTCACTCTGGGGCGGGCTTCCTCGCTCCGCCCGTCGGCCTTCCTCTTCCCTCCTCCCCTCTCCTCCCCCGCTCCCCCTCCCTCTTCTCAATTCAGAGCGCACATTCCAACTCATGGCGGTGCGCGCACGCTCGCTCATAGTCAGAGCCACAGCCAACTTGGAGTGAGAGAGAATCCATCACTCATCTCTGCTGTCTTCTTCTCATCCTCGCACCACAGGGTGCCTTCTCACTCCTCCCCCTTCGGGCTACAGCCTACCTTGATTCATTTCAAAGTCCCTCCCTCCCGCTGGGGTGCGAGCACATCAGTGGACTCCTCTTCCGCTGACAAGTCGATCTCGCTCACTCTCTCTCCATCGCTCTCTCCCTCTCACTCTCCCTCGCGCTCTCTCTCTCCCTCGCTCTTTCTCTCTCTTTCTGTCTCTCTCTTCTCGCGCATCCTCTCTCTCACTCACTCAATCTTAACCCTCTCTCGCGACATTGGAGATAGCCATTGCCTGTCTTCTGGCCTCAGCCTCCCCCGGGTCTCCCCATCCACTCCCTCTCGCCATTAGAAGACCAGTAAGAGAGAAAGCAAGGAGATTTGGAGAGAGAGAGAGAGAAAGAGGGAGAAAAAGAGTGAGAAGGAGAGCAGAGCATATCCCTGTCTCGCCAACGGGTACACTGAGCTCAGTCTCAGTCTCTGTGCTAATTCCATCGCTAGATATATTTGGCCATGTTCAAGATCCGGTCTATCGGTGTGTACTTTGTCGCTCGCGTTGCCGTGTCATTTCACGTGATTCTCCACACGCGTGTAAACAAGAGGCATGTTGTTTTGACAGAGATAAACTCTACCGTTTCCGCTGTCTTGACCTGCTGTGCAGACAGAATGGACTCCGCCGCCACACTCAACGTTGACTGCTTCTTCCAGGCAGCGCGCATTCTCGAAGAAGTCCAGCAGAACCTGATAGGTGAGTCGGAGAAGAAGAAGCTACTCTCTCTCAGATGAAACTTCTTTCTTTCTCAGGCAACAACAACATGGCCGAGATGGACCTTCGTGGACTGATCAACTCGACGAGACGAGCCGGCTCGTCCTCCGTGACGGCCGCCGGAGTGTCCTCTCCATCCTCGCCCCATCCCTCTTCGCCGTCCATGAAGAGGCCGAGCCCGGCTGCCTCGACCACCTCTTCTTCTACGAGCAGTGGCGCCTCTCCTCGTCGTCGCTCCTCCAACACCTCCAAACATAGCCGGTATGGCATTTCACCTGCCGCTTCAAATTGTGCATTTGCTTCTTGACTTTCGGCCATTCGTACAGCAGCTATGTGGTAGTGGTGCGAAGTATGTCAGTGTCGTTCACCTCTCTCATCTTTTCATCTGTTAGCTCTCTCTCTCTCTCTCTTTTTTTAGTCGCTTACAATACTCAGTGCGTACAAAGTCATTGGAGTAGCAAGCGGCAAGCCAAAAAAACATCCCCAGAGTTGTGTTCACTTTGTGTGCTTGCCTAGCGAGTTCTTGTATCTTCGGACCAATCCACGGCCACGCTGGGGTCTGGCTTTCATGTCTTCCCTTTTTGCTTATTCGGGAGCGTTGATGTTTGGTCGACGAGATCTTCCCTCTCTCTCTCTCTCCATTCTCTGTCCCGTTTCCACACGCATCACTGGCCATTGCTGCTGCTGCTTCGGCTGGACAAAGCTTCTGCTTCCCTCCCCCTCAGGCGAGTCTTCCCCCCCCTCCCTCGCGGAGGAATGGGTTATCCTCGTGCAATTCAAAGATGCAAGCAAGAATAGCTCACGTCCAAAGTTGGAATGTGCAAAGAGATGAGAGAGATGGAGATTGAGAGAGAAGGAAAGAAGCAGAGAAAGAGAGATTGACTGAGAGAGAGAAGCAGAGAAAGAGAGCCTGAGACGGAAGAAGGATTGAGAGCTGTGGGTGGCTGGCACGACTCGCGTGTCGTGCATGTGCGCATAACCAAGCTCAGCCTCCTCCCCTCCCCCCCTCTCCCTTCCGGCTGCTTCCTCATTCAGCAGTTTTCCCCGGCTTCATCCGTCGGCTGAGAGTCACCGCCAGAGAGACAGAGAGACAGCGAGGGAGCGTGCGAGAGAAAGAGGGCACAGAGAGAAACGGAAAGAGAAAGATAGCAAAACGGGGTAAAAGGCTCTCGCGTGTAATGTCTCGCCCCACATAAGGAAAGCCTGTGCGAGAAAGGAAATCGCGCCGTAGGCCAACGTGGAAATGTGACAGCGGATGAGAGGAGAAATAGAAGTGAGGCAGGAAGTGTGAGTGCGCCTTTGGATCTGCACGAAGGAGGCACAAAGAGTTGTTGTCTGCCTCCCATTCGTAATCTGCACTCCACATGTTGGTTGTTGTCATATCTTCTCTCATTCCCTGTACCATTGCCGTCACTAGTTCAAGGGTACAGTCTGGTATCTTCTCTCTTCTGCAACCGTGCACATGGGACCGAAGAATCACACGGATGGGAAAAGAGTCATCACCGCCCCATAATCGCATCGTACACCACGAAAAGGTGGTGGTGGTGGTGAAGTCGAGCGAGTGAAGGGCGTGCGGAGCGGGCTAATGCGCATGAGAGAGGTACAGGGAGAGGAGATGGGAGAAGAGTGAGAGAGTGGGAGAAAGAGAGGAGACGAGAGAAGAGAGAAAGAGAGAAGAGGGAGATGTGGTGGCTGGAGAGGAGAGCCGCGCACATTTGGTCCGCTCTCTGCTCTTTTTACGTAGCAGGGCCAGGCCAGCCTAGCCACGACACAGAGAACTCTCATACTACGATGACGCGGCCGGGCCCCCCTCTCTCCTCCCTTCTCTTTCTATCTATGTCGCTTTCTGCAGCTGCACATTGCCCGAGGCCACTAATTCCTCTTTCTCCCTTTCCTCTTCTCTTCTCTTCTCCTTCCGTCTTGATGGATCCACTCTCCTCTACATACATACATACTTTGCACGTTGTCCTCAGAGCCTGAGGACAAGGAGCAACGACTGAATGAATGAATGAATGAGTCGTGGTCGGCCACGTGTCACTCTCTCTACCTACGCAACACTTGAGTCTTTAGAGCCCCTAGCATTACACTGAGCCAGTGTGTGTATGCATCGCAGTCATCTAACAGAAGATATTCTATTCTTTCCTTCTCGTTGTTTTCTTCTTGGTCCTTAGTGCATATCAAGGTTACCACATTCGTGATTGTTCATCACGTGAAACTCTCTCGGCAAAGGGCATACATAGATTCCATTATATTGTCGTTTTGTGTAGATGTGAGATGATGGTGACCATTGTATTGTGAGTGGGAGGGCTGTCCTCCCACGAGACTCCCCCCCCCCCCCGGCCGTTCCACACTTCCTTGTGCCCGCCCGTCGGCCACTCTCATTTGGATGTCGCCGGATCAAGCTAATCGGATTGCATTGGGATGTCCGCCCGTCCTCCTCATCTCAGCTGCATGAGAGATTTGAGATAGTAGAAGAGAGGAAAGTAGGCTAGAGAGTGAAGGCCACTACTAATGCACCAGAAATAGCCCCAATGTCGAGTATGGGCTGCTAAGCGAGCAGTTGGGCCAAAAGAGCAGTGTCTGAAGAGGGGAGAGATGAGAATGACATGAACAGTTGATGACGAAAGTAGACAACAAGTTAGAGAGAGAGACTATTTGCAGCCTCGCGCACAATGAGCTGGAGAAGACGAGACGAGCCAATCTGAGGACGTGTCTGGAGAGGCTGAAGGAGCTCGTGCCAGCCGGCAACGATGCCGCACGAAACACGACGCTCGCTCTCCTCACTCGCGGCAGAGACCACATCAAGGTACGGACAGAGTCCTTCTTCCCGGGAATACACGGGGAGGCCACCATTGCGTGTTGGGATGAGCAAGCAGCGCTGCCTCATTGCATCACATAGACTGTACAGCATCAGCTTCCTCTCTCTCTGTCTAATCAGGTGTCCTCACTTATCTCACGCGGTCGCACCCCTTCGCACGTGACATTGCAGCTTGAGCGTATCTCTACTCTACTTCTGCTCATCCTGTCTCTCTGTCTGCATCTCTGCTTTCTCTCGTTCTTGCGCACTCTCTCTCTCCCTTTCTCCTCAATGGTATCGCCTCAACGCGATCGTTCTCTGCGCGGCTTAGCCCAGGCTGCTCTTCTCATCTCTCCTTTGACACCACCTCATTCATTCATTGCATAAAGATGAGGGAAGGCGAAAGGGAGGTAGAGGGGAGCTGCTGCTCCTCTCGGCCAACTCTGAGACTACTAGCAGCAATAGAATAAGCACATGTTGCTTACGCATCTTTCTCTCTCTCCTTCTCCAATCGAAGAAGAAGAGACGGGCATAGCGTGTGGCGACTACATTGTACACACACACTCCTACACATGTAAACCGGAGAAGCGAGGCTCTCACTCTGCATTGACGTTTCATTCTGCTGCCGTCCGTGTGCACATGGCATTGTGGTTGTGACTTGGAGTGTGCAGAGAGAGAGAAAAGAGAGAGAGAGAGAGAGAGAGAGAGAGGAGAGAGAGAGAGAGAGGATTGAGTGAGACAGAGTCCTCTCCCTTTGAAGACTTCTTCCTCCCACCCTTTCCGCACCACTCTTCTACTTGCTCAGCATCAACTGGGGGAGGAGGGTGCGGTCGGCTACTGCTCAAGCGTGATGCAAGAAGGGGAAACGAGAGAGAGAGAGAGAGGATAGAGAGAGGGAGAAAGCTTCGAAATGCGTCAGTCATTCGGAGGCGCGAGAGAGGCGGCCAAGGGCCGGGTTGCAATGGGCACAGCCTCTGTGCCGACTTGCATGTGTACAGCAGATGGCAAGGACTGAAAGAGGAGAAAGGACCACCAGGGGACTGCAGGGACTGGTGCCTCCCTTGGCTCTGCTCCTTCGCTTCAGAATTCCTTCCTCTCTTCTCTCTAACATGCTCTCGTTCCAATACGTCCGTCGCTTCTTCCTGCACATCATGGTTCTCGTGGTGCAAATACACAAAAAAAGAAAGAGAGAGAGTCTTGTCATTGCCGGCTGGGAATAGATGCATCCTCCATGGGAATGCAACGAAATGTTCACACATATTCATTGGATGGGGTTTGGATTCACCTCTTCACTTCGTTGAAGTGATAAA
Source organism: Allodiplogaster sudhausi (assembly GCA_945643635.1). Classification (NCBI taxonomy): domain Eukaryota; kingdom Metazoa; phylum Nematoda; class Chromadorea; order Rhabditida; family Diplogasteridae; genus Allodiplogaster; species Allodiplogaster sudhausi. The sequence goes on from CALZFC010000009.1 coordinate 1,561,636, forward strand.
CAAACGTCGTAAGGGATATGGGGTCTAAAAGGAGGATTATGAGTCATGTTTGTCACATCGCTTCGTTATTCCTTGACATTTTCTTCTGACGTTGAAGAGCATCTACGCACAGGAGTGGAATGAATGCTTTCACGCATGGAATTCTTTGTTTGCCGAAGAGCAGATAAAACGGGAGCCGTCATACTTGTGCAGCCTCTCTACGGTCTCCTTTTATCTAGAAGTAGATATAGCATCTTGTTGTTGCTGAATCACCACTCATGACGGGCTCTTGTAGGAGGAAAACGTAAATAGCTTTTCTCCTTTCCATCGGGGAGTAAGCCGAGGCCTCTTCGTATTTTTGGAAGTTTTGTGCGCGCTAGATCATCACCTGTCTGGTCACGTGCAGAGGAAAGAGGCCAGGGTGTTAGCGATAAATAAGAAGAAGAGCGCACTGATGCTCGCTGCTATTTGCGAGAGTCGTGCAGGGCCGCGATTGTGAACATCAAAAACAGGAGCAAGGAGCAAGGAACAAAGGGAGAGGGAAGGAAAAAAGTCACGGGGACATCACGGGGATTAGTTAAATGGAGAGGGGACCTGTCATGGACTTCCTTTCTTCTTGCAGGAACTGGAGGCTGTCCTGAGCGAGACGATGGCAGCGCGGGCTGCAGCTGAGAAGCGACGCAGCGAGTTGTTGTCGCAGCTGGCATCCGTAGCCGCTGCTGCTGCTGCTTCCTCTGCTGCAGCCCCGGCAGCAGCCGTCTTGGCCATGGATGTCTGCCGGGAGCCAGCGGCTGTCCCTGAGCCCTCATACGATTCCGTCAGTGCGGCGAGCTCTGGTCGGTCGTCTCCCTTCATGCTCGAGTACTCGCCGAGCTCGAAGCCTTCTCTCGCTGCCATCTCCGAGATGATGGAGGGCATCAAGAGTCTGCCCGACATCATCCCGACCGGCGGCTTCCGCAACCTGTCCATTGACCCTGTTCTCGAGGGCCTTATCGCGCCGATCCCGATCTCCTTCCCTCGCCCCGCCGTCTACCCTTGCACCCTCGATGAGTGGATGGCGCAGAGGTGCTCCCTCGTCCAGTAGAGATCTTCTCTTGTCTCTTCTCATCTCTCGGCAATTTGCTTTCCGATTATCCCTCCCGAGACGATGCCTAGAAGTCTTCTTCATCTTCATTTGTTCTCTTTTCTCTATTTCTCAACTCGCTGATTCTCGTTCTGCGTCACTTCGTGGTTTTCTAGAACGGTCCTTTCTCTTTCTATATTTGCCATTCAGCCTCTCCTTTCTTATGGTGAGTATTGTATCGCCTGTATGCCAACAAAAGTTCCCTTCTCTCATTGTTAACACCATAGAACATTCTCCACAATCGTACCCTTGCCACTGCCCCATAGTTGCCAAAATAAGTCAGAGTGGTAGTATACCTAACCCTGCATTCTCTCTCATGATGCGGTCACCAAGGAAACCTCATGTTTGTCATCGAAGATGTTGATTAGTAGCCAATTTGTTTAGAATCATTAGAATACCCTTGACATGGAGTTGTCTACACCAGTGATGCATAGAGTGGCATGATGACGTCACATGGCCACCAACCCTTAGCTGTCTCTTCCTTTCTTGTCCGCCCCTTCTCTTGTCTACGGTATCATATTGATCTTTATTGGATACGACTGAAGCAGTTTTGCTGTAGGCATGAGAGTAGTACGATAGGCGACATAGCAATTCTTTTGGTTTTTGCTCGAATATATGCATATTCCTCACATGCTATTTAATCCTCAAAACGCGGTGCATAGTGTTGTAAGCTGCCAGCACAGCTAACATACACAACGATAGGGTTGAAGTGAGGGCAGAAGGTGGTGATTCAGCAGTCTCTCTCTGTTCTCTCTGTTTCCCTATCTCTCTTCGCTTTCCTTTCTCTTTCTTCCTCATCCTCCTCGTCTCTGCCACGTCCTTCACAACGAGCTTTACTCTACAGCGGCTTCTTTTTCCATCCTTGTCTACCAATTCCATCTCCATTTCGAACAGGCACGATCATCTCTTCTTCTTTCGTTTCAATTTTCTCCCATTTCTCTTGCTTGTTTCTTCTTCGATATAGTAATAAGGTAATTCTTTCTTTCGCATTTCAGTCATGAACCTGCGCAAGTCTTTGATGCATACAAATTTTCGTTCTCTTGTCTCCAAAATGCTGGCCATTGTTTCAACACTGTTAGGATGCCCGTGTTTCGTTTTGATTATTTTTAGTCGTTTCTTGTCTGATTTGACAAAGTGATTGCAAGAAGTAAAGATATATTGCTTATGCCTCTTTTGTAGACATGGAATGAAAAGTCATGTGACGGTATAAAGAAAGAGTCATTTTCATGTGGAAAGGGGATGGCAGAGGAGAAGGAAACGAAACGACGAATGACAGGTTCAGACTTCTTCAGCACAACATCTCATTTTTAGCCATCATAGATACGGCACGAAAGAGAGGGAGAGACATACAGACAGGCAGAGACAGAGAGATAGAGAGAGAGAGAGAGAGAGAGAGAGGCAATAGGTAGAAATGCGCGCAAACAAAAGGTCCTCTCATGATTTGATCGGTACTTGCCGGCACGATTCTCCTCTTCTGATAGTTCGTTTTCTCTCTCTCTCTCTCTGTCTATCTCTGTTCTGCTCGCTCTCTTTCTCTCTCACTTCCCCTTTACCCACTATTTTTCTCTGCGCACTCTCTTCATCTCTTCCTTTCTTCTGCAAGCAATGCGCAGTCGTCGCTTTGCACACACTTTGCCCAGTAATCACGTGCGCTAGTCTCTTTCGCTCAAGTCGACTGCCCAAAACGATTTCTAGTTGAAATGAGCGAAAACATCGGCCATACTTTGGACTTTAGCCGTTATTTCCGATGAGAAGAGTATCATGGTTTGGGTTATGGAAAGAGTTTGCGAGAAGAGATGGCCAGCACTCTTTACGAATCTTCTCTCTTTTTTTCTCTCTCTCTGTCTCTCTCTCTTCTTCTCTCTCTCTGTCAGTCTCTCTCTCTCTCTCGTCTCTCTCTCTCTCTCTTCCTCTCTCAATGGCTGGTGCTAACAGTCTCAGGTCGTCTGCAGTGCTCAATGATGCGAGAGGATTCGCAGAAGAAATAAGATGACTATGCATGTTTGAATGACGTGAAAGGGGGGAACAGAGGGGATAAGGGAAGAGAGAGAAGGAAGGAAAGATCTGGTCGAAGGGGTGTCCTCCTCGGGGGGCAGCAGCACTGCATGGCTTAGCACGTGCGGTCGCACATCACCGGCCGCTCCTCGGCGCGTACTTTGAACTACACTCTACGCTCTCCGCCAATCACGCGCTCTCTCCTCGACCGTCTCGCCACTCGCCGAGCGCTCCAATCATTCTTCTCTCCTTTTCCCTCCACAGCAGCAACAGCCGCCGCAGAAAGAGAGAGTCGATGCAATGTGGCGGAGAGAGCAGGCAATGGAGAGAGAGAGGGAAAGAGAGAGAGAGAGAGTGAGAGAGAGAGAGATAAAGAGAGAAAAATAGAAACGACAAAATGGACAAGGACTGGTTCTCCGCTCAGTGCGCCAGCCTCTGCCTTGATGGCTGCCACAACCACACGGCAATAGCAATAACAGCCAAACGCCCTCGTGCTCTGACTCACTTAGTGCTCAATGTGAATGAAGTAGAGAGAGAGAGAGAGAGAGAGAGATAGAGAGAGAGAGAGAATGGATTGCGAATTGAAGGAAAGGAAATAGTTCTCCGTCTCTCTCTCTCTCTCTCTCCTTCCCATTAATAACCGCAGTTGGTTCGAGCATGAACATCCTCCTTCTTCCTCGCAACCCCTAAAATAGCTCACCCAAATTGATTGCTTTGCCAATGCTGATGATCCTCCCGTAGGAAGAAGATATTTGGTCAAGGTCGAAGTAAGTTTGGGCACGAATGAGAACGAGCGGAAGAGGAGAGAATGCAGCATGAAAGAGAGTCGAGAGAAGAAGAGAAGAGAACAGCATAAAAGAGAAGAGGAATGCTCTTCTGAGACGACTTCTGACGTCATTGCCCCAATGGTTCTCGTCCAGTCTCTTGCCTTCTCTTATCGAGACATGTGGTCAGGAGAGGGGAATGCTCAGAGGGGGCTTAGGTAAGCCCTCGCTTCGATCCAGTCAGCCGCCCACTTCAGTACCTTGTACCTGCTAGCAAGATGTTTATGAAAGATCAACACACTAAAAAAATAAGCCGCATTTTTCAATTTCCAATCCAACAGTAAAGTTGGAAGTTTTCAGATCGCATAAAATTAATTTATCTTAATTTATAAAGTTTAGTTTATCTATTATTAATGTAGTCGAGAATCGCAAGTGTTATAACTCAGCTTGTTTACATATGAATTGTAAAAGAAGACAAAATGTTTTCTGAAAAATCTCAATGTAAAAGGTTTATATCTGATGATTAAATGGCAATATTTTTCCGAAGCGACTTCATGAAAGTTATCCTGACAGAATTGCGATACTTTTGTGCCTTGTTATTCACCTTGAATAAAAAGATTAGTGGGAAGCTCGGATCTCATAATTCGCTTCACATTCATATTGAATAGATAAGGATTTATAAGTCATATATATTTTACTAACGCTCCCAGAAGTATTAAAAAAATCGCTCACATTCTCTATTAGATCAAAAGGAGGGTTATTTTTTTTGTCTAGTAATTGAAAGATAAAACGTCACTAATCTTATGAGGAAATGAATTCGAGTGGCAAATTGTTATTCCCGCATACCGTGAAAGGTAACAAAATTTTATATATGTAATGATAGCGTAAAATCAAATTCTCCTGTATCTCCCTTCTACAGAACTGCTCATGTAATCACATTGAATTTGTCAAAATTAGATGAAGAGTGGCCACCGGAAATGCCATCTTACACGGATGAGGCTGCTCACGTGCTGATAGCGTGGACAGGAGAAGGGGGTAGTGAGAAGAGAGAGAGAGAGAGAGAGAGAGAGAGAGAGAGAGTTGGAGAGAGAGAGAGAGTTGGAGAGAGAGAGAGAGAAGATTAAAGAAGGGATCAACGAGGGTGCGGCTGGAGGAGTGCAGCGTGATCTGATGACCACATGATGGAAGAAGAAGAAATGCTGTCGCGTGACTTCTCTAGAAGGGGGGGGGGGGAGCCTGTCAACGATAGCCACTCTAGTCTCCTCGTGGTGCTGCTTCTCTTATGGATGTCACCCAGTCACGGTGATGCAACCCCTTGGCCAGCCTGTCCCACTCATCTCTTCTGAGCACGTGACGACAAAAAAGGGGAGATAAAGATGTACAGAAAGAGAGGAGGGAGAAAGAGAGAGCGAGAGAAAGAGAGAGAGAAGATAAACGCTTCCACCGCTTATCAGACGCGATTGCAGATGGTTAGAGAGTCAGAAACCGTTTCATCCGCGTCATGCGTTTCTTCTTCATTTTCTACGCCTTCCTCGTCTCACTTCCAAGTCTTTATCATTATTCGAAGCACAGAAAAGGCATAACGAAGTCAATGAAAAATTGCTGCTAGAATTAAAGCCAAGCATGGCGGCTGGACATGGCCGTGTCATTAAGCGTGTCCTTTTGAAGATCGAGGTCAATATAAAGGAGAAGAATGTAAGCGAAAGAAGGATTTCTCAATAATATTCTCATATCAAATGACAGAACAGAAATATGGAAACACGTATTCGGGCTTGGTTAGGCATGGAACTTGTAGACAAAGAAATGGTGGGTCGGCATCACAATTTACAAATATATACGTATATCTCTACTATAAATGTACACCATTAAGAAGACCATGACGTCATTTATAAGGTACTAAGGATCTAGGCTATATTATGTGCTGCTGCGTAGACGTCTGTTTGGCAATTGAAAGTGTCTTCACTTGCCGATTCTCGAATGTCTTCGTGCTCATTATCCAGCTGAAGCAGGAAATGGATGACTATTTGGAGAACGGGCAAATTAGGAAGCGAACAAACCGATTCGAGCTCTTCTTTAGTAAAAATGAGCGGAATGAGAGTGTAGCGGAAAATGACGAACAGGATGAGGACGAATGGAAATGCGAGTGCTATCAGTTGAATCTGAAAGGATAAAAAAAATTATTATAATGAATGAATGTACTACTGAAGAAGTGAGATTGCGATCCCTATCATATTGTCTGTTGAGTATTTCATCATCGTCCGACCTGCTTGACGATCATGATGACAACAACAAGTGCCAGCTGAATCCAGGTGTACAAACGCATTCTGCCGACTCCGACCTAAATAAGAGTTCAACATACATAGAAGAATAGATATTTCATGACTTGCTGATCTTTCACAAAACGAAAGCACATATTGTTCTACCTCAACTAAACAAATAATTCAAACTAGACGAACACTCTTCGTATAAACGACGCTGGGATGATATTTGACAGGAACAAGGAAGAGGAGAGTACGGCGGACGAGCTGGATGCCATGAAGATTCATGACTCCGAGGTAGAGGAAGACGCCGAAGAGGGAGGCCATCGGCAGACGGAGGTAGCTGCCGAGGAAGGCGAAGGCGCCGATACAGAGAGACACGGCGATGGTCGTCACGCGCTGCTCCAGCACACGATCCACTACTGGAATGTGGCCAATTATTCTCTGTCTTTTCTTTCATGCTTCAGCTAACGTACGCTCGTTGTTAATGGTAAGCTCAGGGAATTAATGAAGTTAATGAATGTGGAAACGCGAACCAACTGCTTTGGGGTTGATCTTGTCTTTACGATGAAGAGTGAGCGAAGAGCAGTGAGCGAGTGACTGCACAGCGCCTGCACACATCCATGGAAGGCCCAAGATCGAGCAGAGCAGACTGCAGACGCCCGTCAGGCACAAGTCCCAGTTCAGCCCGCCACCCTTCACCAGACCGCGCTCCTTGCGCCCCAGAAGCAGCCTGAGTATCAGAGTGATAAAAATGTTAAGTAAAAAAAATGCATATAAAGGAGGTCAGTAATAAGATAAGTGCGAAGCCATGTTGAACTCTGTGATTTCGGTCTCGACGAAGATGAGAATGAAGACGAGAAGAGCAGCAAAGGCAGCGATGACCGTGGACAGCACGATTCGGCTGTCGGAGAAGTCGGGGATTATAAACACTCCATGACCGCGCTTTTGAAGATTCGTGAAGTTCAGATGGACGGGCATCTCGAGACGCTGTGAATGTTGACAGAAATGATTATACGATTAAATTTGCAGATGATGTTTAAGCTTTTGCTCTCTTTGACTTTCGATAGCGCCTCCTATGCTCTGTGAAAACATCTTTCACCTCTGAAATTAAATATTGATCAATTTATTTATTCTACAGACACCATACATGTGATAGCATGTGAAAGAATGATGAAGAAGAAAAATGTAAGAAGACATACTGCAAGAATGGGGTCGGGGAAGAGAAGATACGTTAGCCCTGCCACGACCGAGATGGCAATGAAGACGCCAAAGTCACCGAATACGTTTCGAATCTATATAAAAAGTGCATGAGGACTAACGGAGTACAGCGGCATATAAACAGATGCCAACTTACATGTTTTCCGAACCAATTACTTCGCTGAATGTTGTAGAGGGTATAGGCTGTCGCAAAGGTCGTGAACATTATGATGCCCGTCAGGAGAGTCGTATTCGGCTCGCTGTTATGGCAGGGACGCATGCTCACCTTACAATTAGCAGTACTAGTAAGCACCTTACAATCAGTGTACTAGTACAAATTGACTGGCTAGTAAACAAGTGAAGTGGACAAATAAAAGGCATTTCTCTTGCTAACCGATGCGTTGCAATTTAAGTGCTCTTGCCAGTAGAAGTTGTAGTCCTCAACCGGATTCTCGTCATTTGTCTGAGCGAATTTACACTTTATTATATTTTTCTTGTATATTAAACTTAGTAGTAAATATACATATCAGGACATTTAGTTTAAAAATAAAAAAAAGCCATTGTCTAAAGTTAGCTGCAAATATGTACATTATCCTCAAACCTTGCGAACGAAGTTTAAGCTTTCGAAGATGAAGATTCCAGAGATAAGAACGGCAAATATTTCATCGGTAAACCTGAAGAGAACTGAATGGGATAGAGAGTGAGTGATAATGATTGGCTATAATAAAATATGAATTGGTGGACAACCTGGTGACATAGGAAGAGAGACGGGAGCCATTCAGGGCAACTGTAGCAAAGCAGATCAGGCACATCCACCAGCCAGCGATGACGCGGACTGTCAGAAGGTCCAGCTCCAGGGACTTGCATAGCTAGAAATAGCACATACAATTCCCATATTCTCAAAATTCGATAAGCAACAGCTTTTTTATATTCAGTTAGATGATATCTTTGTTATTTTGTTAACGAATCAGGTGATTCATTTATAACAGCTGAATTCAAGGAGGCAATGAAGGTCAAATGAGTCACATCCACTTCTGCTTATTTTGATTGTTCCTATACAGTATAGCTATGAATGAAATGTGCCCTTTTGTAAACAAAAGCGGTTCGTCTCAAGTAGCAGCAGCGCCGATAGCCTAGAGGCTCTCCTCTGTTATCGTACCCTCTTCTCGACCTTCCCAGAGAGAGCAGCCGCAACTAGTCCGGGGGGGGGGGGGAGTCTAACTTTACCTTGCAAACAGTCCTACAAGAGGCACATGACGATTGTAAACAATTGACGTAATGCAACCCCTGAACTCTTTTTTTTTAATAGATTTAGCAAACTCACGACACCGTCCCAAAAAGGCTAAATAAATCATTTGAAAAATTTCCAACTTGTTGAAGGATGCTAAATAACAGAAATCTGTTTTATTTATTTATTGCTAATGATGTCACACTAGCTCCGCATTTGTTTGTTCTAAACAAATTGCTTCAAAAACTTACTCCGTTTGTCGTCTTTCTCTGCTTTTTGGGGAAAAATTTTTTCGAGGACACAAAGATTTCAGAAGAATATCACGATACCCTGTACAGGCTGGCTTCGAAGATGAGCACAGGCCCAGTTATGCTTTGGATGATGATTGGCTGGCAGGAGAAGAGGCCCCAGATCAGACCGCACATGGCTTGCGCGAGCAGAGTTTCAGTCGTGCCCATCACTTCGTCCGTGTACTTGCCTGCATTCATCATTAATTAAATTGCTCATTAATTAATTTTCCTCATTAATCTAATAATCAGCGACAAAAAGATCATTCTGTCAAATGACTTTAGTTTCACTCTCCACACCCATTAAACCGCCAAAGGTGATCGTCGGGGCGATGCATGCGAGGAACATGAAGATAATGGAGGCGCCACAGCGATATTCCAAAACATCAGTGAAGTCAGACCTTCAACAGTAAGGCATTTCAAATGATGATATAGATGATATAGAATTCATGTACAATTCATAAAGGCACCCCTGGAATATGAACAAAAAACAGAAGATTTACATTCCTTCGAGACAGGAATGCTAACTTGTAGTAGGGAAACCGCTGCTTAGCCTCTGCTATCGCGCCGGAGAAGAAGTAAGTTGTCTCATTTTCACTTTTTCGCTTAGCAGGTCCTTCGCGATCTTCAACCGTTTTATCATTACCTGAACGAAGATATGATGAACATCTCTAAACATCGTGAGAGAGAAAGACAAAAGAAGGAAAAAAAAAGAAAACTTGAGGAACAGACCATTCTCCTCAACGGTGGCCGTGGACATCACGGGGATAAGATGACTGAGTGCCTCGGGCAATGAGTGAGATATACGTGATGATGGAAGCGGGATCGTGTGTGGTGTGCTTCTTCTTCCCTCCTCGAGCACTCGTGGAGAGGAGCGAGAGATGGAAGCCTCTCCTCTGCGGGTGGAGTCTCTTTCTTCTGCTTCGTCTGCTTCCTCAAACCATCTCCCTCCTTGTTTTCACTCTGCTGCTGCTCACTTTCTCACTCTCTCCCCTTCTCGCCCTCTCAGATGCGAGACAGAGTAACGCGATCGCGCACAGTCAATGGAAGAATCAGCACATGCTGCTCTGGTAGATCAGAGAAGAGGAGACAAAACAGGACAATGAAAGGGACAAGAGAGGGCGAGTGGATCGCATGCCAATTGGATCAGCATTGGCACTGACTGAGGTGAGCTACACGACAACTCTCCTCTTCCGCAGTAAACACACAAGTGCGATTCAGAATGACAATTCTCTCACGAATAACAGTGTTCCCTGCGCTATATTCCTCCCAGTAATAGCCACAACTCATAGGGTATTCATCTTTATACGCAGTTTTTGCGAGCTCAAAAAGTACATACTAAGTCTAGACAAGAGAATAGGCAAATAGGAAAGCATTCTCGAGAATAAGCTCTTGCGGCAAAAAATGATCGCGAGATCAGGAGTAAGAAGTCGGAGACGAAGTGCAATCAGGGAGCGGGCTGGAATGAAAAGCATTCATTCGATATGGAGGAGTGATAGAACTGCATGTCAGAGGATGCTGCAATGAAATGAATGAGACAAATCGGATTAGTGAGTGGACAATGCTTTCACTTGCTCGTTCAAGGATAAGCACAGGATGTCCCGTACCAATGGCATGATCGTTCACTCGCTGATACTGATACACTCTTCACTGCATCGAGTGGATTGGAAGAGATCGACCGGGAACCCGGAAGAACGGCCACTCGGGGTGGCAAGTGTGTGTGTGTGTGTGTGAGAGAGAGAGAAAGAGATAATGAGAGAGAGAGAAAGGGAGAGAAGAGAGAAGAAGACAACGAGAGAAACAAGGAAGGAGAGAATGAGAGAAGAAGACAGAGAGAGAGAAATAATGAGAGAGAATGAGAGATAGTGACAGAAAGGGAAAGAGACGATAGAAAGAGAGTATGACGAAGGCAACGCAACAACGGATGTTCTCACAATACGAATACGCATACATACGACAATTGAAATGACTGGATCCGTAACAGTATAGTATGGTCTCTAACGATAGATGAATAAACGCATATACATATAATGAAGAAGGGTGGAGCTGCCTTGGGAATGGCTTTGGTAAGCTGACCTCTCTTTCTCCTTTATCAATCTTCAAAGATGTCTCAGAGGGTCACTGAGCGATAAGCACGGCTATCGAGGGATGCAGACGATATGAGAGAAAGCAAGATGACAGGAAGTTATTCGAAGAACACTTCTGTACGACTTGAGGAGCGTGCAAAGATCATTGACGTAGCTGGTCCAAGTATTTATTTATTTAAAAAAATTTTTGGCTTCAGCAATAAAACAAATTTCATAACACTTCCGCAAACACGCCATTGATCACAAAGAACAATTATTGTGTTTTCACGATGTGGCGGCGGATATAATTGGGCGGCAGGATTACGGGATGCACCGGTGAGTCCACTGACAATGAGAAGTGTGAATGCGGAGTCGACACAGAACGGAGACTGAGGCCACACAACCTAACAGAATGTCGGGATATCGGAGGGACACTAACGGCGCACGAAACATTGATCTTTGTTTGGTGAAACCCAGAGCATATCGTGCGGGCTGGAGATGGGTGTTGGGGAGACAATACGAGGCTCTCTCTAAACCCAGACATGGTGTCGGAGGAGGTGTTGACAGGGCACCCGCCGGAGTGCAAGGGACAGCCTTAGATCGACAACGGGACAAGACGAGAGCAAGGGAGCAGTTGAGACATCGGAGGAGGGAGAAAAGCAGAGAAACGAGAGTGCAAGAGATCAAGGGTAGTAGCCAGCAGAGAGATGGAGAAGGACAAGAAGAAGCGAGTCACCAAACACACGACGCGCACCGGATGGTCGACCCCGACAGAGATGCTCTCTTTCTCTTTCTTCTCTTTCTCTCTCCCTCCATTCTCTCTCTCTCTCTCTTGTCTATTGTCTCTTCACCTCCTCTCCGCGGGAACAGAAGAAGTTGACAAGGAGGTGATGCTGGAACATGCGATAACAGCTGATAGGCTGTTCTTCTGCTCGGGCAACCGTTCCCTTTTACTCCACCCTCGCCTCAGTCGTTTATCTTTCACATCCTCGAGTGTTCGGCGCATGCAAGGCGAGGTCTTTGAGAGAAGAGAGCGCGGAAGATGTGCAGAGAGAAATTAAGAGAAAGAGAGGGACGAAGAGAGAGAGAGAGAGATGAAGATAAAGAGAGAGAGAAAGAGAAAGATAAATGACATGGAAATGGCTTGGCGGCGCCGTTTGTGACACGCCTTGTCTCACCTCCAACCTTGTCGCAGAACTGGGTCATCACTCTCGGAAATAGCAAGCAGCCGCAGGGAGAACTCTCGCTTACTCGGCTGCCCACTATGCGTCCATTCACTTTCGCTGCTTCTCCATGGCCAGGATGGGCAGCAGCAGCAGCAGCCCTTTTACTAGCCTCCTCTTCCTTCTCTTCACTGCCACTCACTCTGCTACCGCGTGGATTGTAACTCCTACATTTGGTCAGTCTTCTCATATGTAACAACAACAAGAAGAGATGCCTCTCCTTTCATAAGAGAGCGAGAATGGCGTCAATAGTCTAGTGAATGAAATGGCATCCAGGAGGCATTCACACATTTCTTCCAGCTGAATCATGCTTTATTCGCCGCGAGCGAACGGCGCTTGCTCACGCTCATTCTCTGGCCGAGGTGTTCGAGGCAACCGTCTACGACTGCTTCAACTTTTGTGTCTATTCAGCAGGCAAAAGAGGAGAAGTTCGTGCTCTCCCTTGGCTCATTTAGAAGCAAAATCGCATGTCTGATGAGTAGACAACATTTAGAACCAATACAGAATTCGTCTGATTTGTTCTATTGAAATGTTCAGGAAGAGTGCGGTGCAGTGGTGTACCATCGGCTCGAGAGGTCGTGCCAGATCTACGCTCTCGGCAATGCTTTTGGTATGGAAGGGGCACGCGAGGTGCCCGCTGAGGCTCATGACCTCTACGAGAGAGTCGACTTTGACGGCCCATGCAGAAGTAAGCATAAAGGCTTTCTTCTCACTAGCATCGCAAAAACGTAACTATTCAATGTAGCAAGTGAAACTTTTTTTGTTCGGTATATTGTTTTTGAATAGTTATAAATTTTTTTCAAAGTGGCTTCAGAAGTGCGAATAATTTTAGAGAAACCCCCGCAATCTTCTCAGAGAGCCTTTGGCGTGCCCACGCATTGGGCACTTCTGCCATACGGAACGGAAAAGAGCAAGAAGAAAGCTGCCAAGCCAATTTCTATTGAACAGCTGGTAGAATTCACTGACCCAGCGACGGCAGAAGCGATGCCTCCAAGCACGACTTCCGCCGCAACAGCAACAACCACAAGAAGCGGTCGCATCATTGCTAACAAAATAATAGGCGCCGATGAGGAATTTTGGGATCTTCAGGTTGTTATTTTTACAACAAAATCAAATCTTAGCTCCATTCATATTAAATTAGGGACAACGAGTGTCAAGTATATTCAAAATGAACGAGAAGAAAAGTCTAATGCCTCCTCTTACTGACCTGATAACGTTTCCTAACGTCAATCTACAGGGAGGTTTGTCACTTTTTACATGAATATGTGAAGGAAGACAATATGTATGACTCTTTTATTTTTACAGTTAGTCATTGCGAAGCTAAAAGGTGTGAATGATGAAAGAAAGAAATAGTGGAGTGTCGGGAAGAAGTCGGAGTAACGTTTCCAGCTATATGTTCATTAAAAATAATGAATTTTCAGAATGTGTGCAGGCAGAGCGATTGGGATATTTCATCTTGTTCGGCTATGAAGTGACTTCCCAGTCAACGGAAGCGATTAGCGTTCAACAATCTGCTCAGAGCGAATGCTTCAGTTCTTTCAGCGTTCGAAATGTATTGCCGGCATTAACCTTTTAATGAGTTTTAAAAATTAATTATTTTGATATTTTTCCAGGACTTTTCACCGAGCCCTCCAACGAGCGCGTGCATGGCTGCAAATTACGACCAGGTTCCCCTTCCTCATTGCCGTTTCCTTGTACATGTGTAAAGTATTCACAAAGCAAGCATGTTTGAAAGTGCTTTTGTGATCTTTTCGGCCAATCTCAACTGCCAACCCATTTTGCTTCTCTGAGAGAAAACGACGATATCATCATGGCACATAAATTCTGCATGACAAGTGCGTATAAGGAATATCTTTACCCTGACCAATCTTTACTTCTCCAGCTCGTCGTCCATGCAATGGCGACACTCCTTACGTCACATATATGTTTAAACAAGTCAGAAATAACACAAAATATTTTATATTCAACTAAAAATTTTTTAAATTATAGGTACATGAAGCTATAGTAGACTGGAAGGAAAGCGACCTCTCACTGGTGGAATGTCTGTCATTCTGTGTCGATAATACACTGTGCAAGGGTAGTTTTGTCTTTCGTAATAGCTTAATTTACCACTGAGCTTGATAATTGTTGTCCGCAAATGTTTGCAGTCATTGACGTACAAGAGTAATCTGTGCATACTGCACGGAGAGTCTCCCATCGCCCACCCGGAGATCCTCGTGGAAGGAAGTCGTGAGACTCTCGTGGTGGAGAATGGCTGCCAGCTACTCGCTGAAGTCGTTCCTTCTCTTCTTGCTCCGACACCTCAGAGTTCGTCACACCGCCAACACTGTGCTTCTTTCTTTCTCTTTCTGTTCTCCTTTCACCTTTTTCGTGCATTACTCTGCTAAAGGGCAGGTCATTACAATAGCCGTGAGACAAAGGGCAGTGGCTGCCTTTTGGACAAAAAGGTGAACAGACAACATGAAGCAGTTCTTGTTCGTTTTAGTATACAATGCAAGTAAAAAAAAGAGAATGATTCAGGAAATAACAGCGAGAGGCGTGAAGAGACAATGAGTGAAGAGGAGAAGACTGAAGAGCGGCCTGGCGAGTGGGACGAATGGAGTGGATGCGTATTCGGGGGAAGAAGCGGAAAGGTTCTCATTCTTAATCGACTACAATTCATTAAGTGCAATTGGCTTTGACAATCTAAAAAAAAACAATATTCTCAGATGAGAGTGCGACATCGAGAATGCCCACCCGATGCAGATTGCGAGGATTTACATGTTGAATCTTGTTAAAAGATCGTATCATAACGGTGACAATAATAATAACAACAATAACATAATATTTCAATCTTCTTTTAGGCATGACAAAATTTAAATTGTAATTATGACATTAATAAAACGAGATTAATTCACCACTATACATAGAACTTGAATGACTCTGGAAATATGCCAGAAAAATTGCAATGTAGCCGCCACGCCGGACACTATCATTGTCCACCACTGAATTGGATCTTCCTTTTCTCTTCGATTGCTGTGATCAGGAATGAACTCTCGAAATGACCCAAAAAGAAAGAAGAAGACAGAGAGTCTGTGGTGATGTGATGAGGGAGGAGCAATGACAAAGAAGGAAGGAGAAGTGGTACGACAGAGGGTGAAAGCGACTTGTGTGAGGGGGGAGAGGAGAGGAGAGCACAGGCTGAGAGTAGTTGCTGAGAGTGGGACACGAAAGTGGACGACAGGACAGATCCGGTGGCCGCCGCTGCCATCCTCTCTCTCGCTAATCCATCTCCTTCATCTGTGCCACAAGCCGGTGACCCCCGTGGCTGCCACCCGCCATGTTCCTGCTGCTGCTACTGCGGGCCATCGCTTTCCATCTCTGCTGGACCATCTCGTTCTTTGCAACTACTACCGCCACAACCAGAGATGAATCGCGTGGGTGTTGCAACGAATTGTTTTTATTCATATATTGTTTCATTCATTCAAGATGCGACAGCATTAAGAGATCTCAAAGATTGCGGGATCCAAGTATAAAGTTTAGAAGAAAGCGCAATGCAATTATTCTTCTTGCAGAGATGCTGTCAACTTTTTTGTCAAGTTTCTTTTTTCTTTGTTCACAAGAACTCTCTAAGCTTTCTTCAGTCAGCCAATGTTTTTCGAGGACGACAAGACGCTCCATCGACAACTACCCACCAATCGTCGAGTTTCCTCGCACGAGCATCATGTACTGTATGAGTCAATGCATTACTGCATCCGGCAATGCGGATGTTAGTCTCCACTCTTCCATTCTTGTCTTTCGCTGGTTCTTTCGACGAGACACAGTCAGTTTTCAGCCGACAACGTGTCGCTCCTTCACCTTCGACAGAACGAAACACACTTGTCGTCTTTACGACCATGACGGCTCAGCAGTGCCTGCCATTCTGTTTCCTGCCAAGAACGTTGACCTATTCCAGCGCACCAAGAGTGAAGGCCTCTGTGCAGGTTGCTAGCATTCACTTAGCCGTTCGATGTTCTGTGGTTAGAATATGCATGTACATACATATTATACTCACCATTGTTGAGGCCGCACGGTGTTGCCAACGCAGCTCAAGAGTGACAACTCGCAAAATTTCTTCATCTTGCACAGCAGAGAAGACAAAGCCAATTTCATTACGACTGACAGTGACTTCAGATCGAATCTTCTCGTAAGCTTAATGTGCAATTTAATGAAAAGTATGTCGCCAGAATTGACTGATTATAGACAACAGAGCTGGTTGGAGGTCCCCTGTATGGTAAAGCTTCAAGCGTCAACGATATCACGAGCTTCAGGTGGATTCTTTAGTGGCCGTTTTGAAGATAAGCATATTTGATATTTCTTATATTTCTTTCAGAACACATTCTGCCGAATATGTACCTGTTTCTAATCGTGGCTCAACAAATTCGAGTCATAAATTAGTTATGAAGCCAGTTGTTTACTCGGCGCCAACCAGAAGAGTCGAAGGGAAGCAGCCGGAGGACATTGAAGAGATCGAGCAGAACTCGACCAGTTCACCTAATCAGAGTGACCGAGAAGACAATGAAGATAGATCCTCTTCTAACAGTCGCGGAGAAGTCGAGCAAATCGAAAATTCAACGCCCACCTCGTCAGATGATGAGGAACTGGTGAGGGCCACTCCCACTCCAAAACCATCGGCTGAATCACGTTAGTCCTAGGTTATGTTTTATCTGAAGACCATTTATATTATTTTTGAAGAAGTATTTGTTTATTCTTGAGGTCAATGCCCGACTGGCATAGGCTATTTCGTTGTGATTGGCAATCAGATCGTTGCTCCGCCGAACGTTGAGAATGCGAGAAGAGTCTTTGAAAAGGTTGAGCAGGGCACTTGCGCAAGTCTCTGTTCGTCAAACAAGGTTCCCATAACAATCGTTATATCTACAATGATAGTATACATGAAAGTTAATGAATACATGTGTACTTTTTATATTCGAGCATTTTAGGGACCTCACGGGGAGGCTGCCCCGTGCAAGTCACTCAATTACTATCCACTAACGCAACGTTGTGAAATGTTCAACATTCTCTCCGAGCCACACGGGCCTGGCAATCTCCTTGAGAACAGCAAAGTCATCTACGCAGAGAAGTTTTGCATGTCTGGTTAGTCTTCTATTCTTTGACCGATCTAATCAGAAGTGCCCTCTCTTAGAACTAGCCGTTGATTGTGAGCCGGAAGAGGTCTTCATTCTTCATGTCCAGAAGGAATTCAAGGGCAGTCCCTTCGACACCGTCCCAGGCGCGAGTATTACCTCCTGCCTCGATCGGTGCTTTGGTCGAATGCTCTGCCAGGTGAGTGAGGGTTCTTGTCAGCGGGTTTATTTTTCTTTTTATTCCAATACGCTATTATAATCCTTAGTATGAGAGCACGGAAATGTTTGAATGTTGAGTCGGTCGTATTCGATTCCCTGCGTCAAGAGTGTCGCATCCACAAGGAGAGCGTTGAAGAAAACGATTCACTGGTGATTGACACGCAACCGGGAATTGTACTCATTGAGAATGGCTGCAGGTATGAATGGCTAAGGTACTTGCTGTACATTTAAGTGGTATAGATTAATTTGAAAATAATGTAAAATAAAAATTTCGATATTTTAAGGAGAAGCGAGCCTCCCGTTACGCAGGCGCCTTCTCTTCGAGACAATGAGACGAAACGGCCAAGACGGCCATCTAGTAGTAATATTCGGAGACGCAAAGTCGTGTCAAAGAGCGTTGACGTTCCGACGGAGGAGAGTGATGTCAGACATAGTTTGATCCATTTTTCTATTTTGATATGTTCCTTGTTCAGAAGTGGAGTGAGTGGTCAGAGTGCGTCTACAAAATGAGAGGGAAGCGTCTGCGAGTGCGCAGTCGACAGTGCAGAGAGAGTGGAGGAGACTGCGAGGATGGAGGGATGCAAGTGAAGGCATGCTAAGGCAGCGAGGAGTGCTTCCCTCCCCTCGCACACACAATGTTTGTACAGACATGATGATCATATTTATTCTTGCTGCCCAACTCTCATGCTTTACATTCGGACATTGTGTCCTTAGTTGCATTTTTGTATCAATTACAACTTCCCGAAGATTGAGAGTATGTACCTTGATAAAGCATTTGACAAAAGATAGATTTGCATACATATAAGCCATGGTACACCAGTTGCTGTTCTTCATTTCTAGAACTATCTTCAATGTGATCGGGACGAACAGCTAGATATAATTTACATGAATGACATCAGAGCATATAGTATCTTCTGGGTCTTTATTTCATCTCTCATTCACGAATGCGTTTATGCTACATATACAGGAATACAAAAAAGAAATATTTTTTGTGTAAAATATTACATTTTGCAGGTAATGGTGAATTTTGCCATTCTTTTCTTGAAAAATAATTAGAGAGTTCTGTTGAGTTGAAGTATTTGACAATTTATATCGTACAACCAAGATTTCTCAATTTTTTTTGTTATCTTTATTCATGTTTGTTGAAGACTCATACATATGTACGTTCGTATATTCACCAACTGTACATTTGCACATATGCAATAGCAGATTAAAGTGTTTAACTTAATCAGGCGTGGGTAGACGGTGTGCTAGCGTATTTTTTTCGCCACTTTAGTACTTTATAAACTGTAAAATTGATGTACGTCCATTACGCATGAATGCAGTGTGAATTCTCGCATACAAATTTTTTCATCGCATTTCTGGTGTAATTTTCATTCCGTGCAGAACCAATTTCGTATTACGGTAGAACTGACGTGGACATAGAGCGAGAAGCTCCAACGGTTTACGAACAAAGCCTGAGAGAGAGAGAGAGAGATTGGAGGAGAGAGGCTCTCCTAATCTGGCTGGTCCTTGTTTGCGGTTCGATCGATTTTCTGCGGACTGTTTGCACCTGCTGCCTCATTCTAATTATCGCCTTGACATTTATGCATTCTTGATGTTGCCTGGTGCCAAGTGTGCATTGCAGTCCGTCTCCTCTCCCTTCACACATTTAAGACTTGCGCGGATCCATAGCCCTTTTGCATCTTATCAATAGAGACCAAATATATTGTGTATAAACAAGCTAATAATTGCATATTGTTAAAAAAAACAAATTGCAGAAAAACTTGGCGTGATGAACGTCTTCCGTCTCTCGGCGGATATTGCGCATTTGATTGCCATTATCATTCTACTGCTGAAGATATGGAAGAGCCGTAGCTGCGAAGGTTTTTTCCTTCCTTTCTCAGCTTTATATTGCAACGAACTATTTTGTTAATGTAATGTACATACATAATTTTATTTTCATAAAACATTCCAGGCATCTCTGGCCGCTCGCAATCGCTGTTTGTCGTTGTTTTCATCTCTCGTTACTTGGATCTGTTCACGAACTTCATCTCTCTGTACAATTCCATCATGAAGGTTTGCATTCTAGAGAGTAAAAAGTATGTTTTGACTAAAAGTCATAAAAGAGTGAATGAAAGGTTTTTTTAAAATTCATATCTTAGGTCTTCTTCCTTGTCTCCTCCATCGGAACTGTCTACCTGATGTGGCACAAGTTCAAGGCAACCTATGACCGGTTAGCTAAAACGCGGAAATATTTTATTTTGTCGTTCCACTGCATCAATTGGAGTGGCTTTCGCATGATAATTCTTCAGCAACAACGACACATTCCGATTTGAGTTCCTGCTCATTCCTTCGCTCCTCTTGGCCCTCCTCATCAACCACGAGTTCACCCTCATGGAGGTTTGTGGACAAAATATTTTGATTCGTTTTGCAGCACCCTTTGAACTTAGTATTTGTAAAAAAAAAACTAAATTGTAAATTATTTTTGCATCATGATAATAATTGTGGCACACAGGTGATGTGGACGTTCTCGATCTACCTGGAGTCGGTTGCCATCATGCCGCAGCTCTTTATGCTCTCTCGTACCGGCAATGCCGAGACTATCACTGCGCACTACCTCTTCGCTCTCGGCTCCTACCGCGCACTCTACATTGTCAACTGGGTCTACCGGTATGCTTTTAAAGTCACTATAATGACATAAGCTGTCTATTTATGTTCATGCGGATGTATGATTATTATGAAAATTATATCATATTTTATGGAGTACTTCTTATCTAAAACTTCCTATAGTTGTATAGCTTTGTGACTTTTTTCTTCTTCTAGCTACTACACGGAGAACTTCTTCGACCCGATCGCCGTTGTTGCCGGCATCGTCCAGACCGTTCTCTACGCCGACTTCTTCTATCTCTACGTCACGCGAGGTAGTCATTTCTCAACTCTCTCTCTCTGAACTATTCCATTTGCTTAATTTGCGTTCCTATATTAATTTTTACACAGCATCACTCCGGTGCCTTTAATTAAGTATAATTAGTATAACTAACACTTGTGTTTTTTTATCGCGCATGTTATTGTGGTTGAGCCATTTGCATTTCAGTGATCCAAGCTCGCCGCAACTTCGAGATGCCCGCCTAAGCTGCTCCTCAACAGATCGTCAAAATACCGTGAAAACTAAATCACAAGAAACATCTGTCATCATTTTTGGCAAACGGCATAGCAAGTTGCTTGGGCTGTTATTCTCTAGAATATCACCATCTTGTTCCTTCTTTTTTTTTGCAACATGGGTTTCAGGCTATTGTTCTCTGTGCACATGTCGCAAGAGGTGCGCTTGAATATCTCAATTCACAGCCAATTGTTCAAGTCATTTGTAGGTATTTAAGTTATCCGTTCTAGCATATATACTACAGTACCCTAAATTATCGTCTACAGAAATCATTTATTTTGTATTCATTGTACACACGAAAGTGGCGCGTCATCGATACCCAAGTCTAGCATAAATTTCGACTTTGTTGCATGGCTC
Source organism: Allodiplogaster sudhausi (assembly GCA_945643635.1). Classification (NCBI taxonomy): domain Eukaryota; kingdom Metazoa; phylum Nematoda; class Chromadorea; order Rhabditida; family Diplogasteridae; genus Allodiplogaster; species Allodiplogaster sudhausi. The sequence continues at coordinate 1,582,579 of CALZFC010000009.1, forward strand.
TGCTTATACGGCTGGTGTTCTGTATTCTATGTTGTTCTATTGTGGTAGGTTCTAGTGAGAAAGTGATATGCTTAAAAATCCGGGAACATTTCGTAACGATAAATTTTCTGTCATCTTTGCTGTCTAGCTTGTATGGTATTAAATATCTTCGTAACCCATTTTTTTTTTGCAATCGAACGAAATGGAAAGCCAATTGCTTTATTATGTTATCCAGCCGGTTTGGACAACTGTGCTGGTTTCCGGACGTTTACGTTAAATTGGCCCGCGCGGTTGTTGTTGCCCGACGGCCTATAGAAGGCCACTATAACGACCTCTCCATCTTGGGCTAATGTGTAGTTTCTGAAAAGGAGAAGAAGGAATAACAAGATGGAAGGAAGTTGAATTTCTACAGAATAGGGCTGACTTCTTGCTCGATATCGACACGTTCTCATTCGAGTCGTTTTGTGTGCAGACTTCAGCGACACCAACGCCGATCTGAAGGCAGTACTCTCATTATTAATACAATTATTATTAGCTGCCAAGACTTGTCCAAGCTGACATCTTCGGTAGCTTTCCAGACGACTTGTGTGAAATAGTTGGTGCCCGTCTGCCAGCCAGGCGTCTCGTATTCATACTTCTCATGCTCAGCATACCAGTGCTCGACGGCCGTTTCGGGGTCGATGTTCGGAGGGAAGAACGTAATGTTCTCACCGATTCCAGACATTTCAAAGTAAGTCAGATGAGCCTTAATGAGCTTTTGTTTCAAATTTCAGTCTTGACAGATGAATATTTGGCTGAAATTGAACAAACGATCTCTCTTCTGTTCAAGTGTCCAAAGTATTCTCACCCTGTGCACCACACTATCTTCATTTTCCTAGTACCAACTTTCGAGGGACACAATTGCATGTGCCCGGCTGAATTAGATTAGTGCCCGTGTCCGAAATAGCCTTTCTAGCTCGTGTTGGACAGGGTGAACATTTGGAGATTGTTGTGAGAGTGAGCGGGGCACTCGGAGCATGATCCCCGTGAGCGGCACCTGGTTCTGCCAACCGTTCCCCAACCTCTCTCGTTCTCTCTCTCCCTCTCTTCCTCTTCCTCTCTCTCTCTCTCTCTCTCGATTGAACTCCTCCCGGCTACCCCTGCTGCCAGTTCCTTGAACACGACGACTCTCTTCAGAGCGGAAACAAATGTAATCTTCCAAATTGCTCGTCCCACACATGGAATTGACGAGGAAGTTTCTTTCCTAGAAGATGAGCTCTGGGTTAGCAGAAATTAAAGAGGAACCCAAAAATTGTCAAGAGATGTTCACATAGAGATCTCTTTTGATGCCTTTCTCTCGCTCTTGCTATCTTTCTAGAAATGGAGATATCGAGGATGAATATATGGTTGTGGCATGCGGATGAGGCATTAAAGGAGCTGAGCAAACCTGTCTTGCGAGCTTGTCGGCCCATTGCTGAGCAAGCGAGGCGAGCTCTTCATTCCATTTCAGTGGCGGAGAGCCATGCTGAAAAAGAGAGAGAGTACCTGTCGTAGAAATTGCCTTTTCACTATCACTCACTCCACTCCGATAAATGCGAAAGCTTTTTCTTTTACTGTGCTGCCGTATGGGACTTGTTGTCCAATTATTTTTTAAACCACAAGGATACATGAAGGGAGATTTCTCTGCAAGCTTGTCCGAGCGACTGCAATCAGGCGCATTATGCGGGTGCAAGATGTGTTCCATGGATGATGGCTCAGCCTGCTCCTTATCCCTTTCCTCTCTTTCTAGATCTCTCCCTCCCTTCTTCTCTCTCTCGCACTCGTTCTCTCTCTCACTCTCTCTCTCTCTCCTTGCCCCCCCCCCCCTCTCATTCTTTCCTCTCCTTGTTGATTCAAGGCGAGAAGCGGCGAATCGCGAGTTGAATCTAAATCTTGTTTCTCTTCATGGCGTGCCTAGATTGCCTAGATCCTACATGGCTGAGGCATTCTTGGCCGATTGCCAAAAGTTCATAAACAGCCAATTGGTGCCTTCTAGAATGGAAGTGGCTGCCTTCCAAAACTCTCTCCGCTTCCCTCTTTCGTATCCTTCTAAAGTGCATGGAGAATAAGCGGCGGCCGCTATCTGAACGCACCTCATTCCTCTCAACTTCCCACCACTTGCTTCTCCTCGCATAAAAGCCCATTCTCTATTAATAATTCCAAGAAGTCAAACTCTTTTCCCGATACTACAATTCTATTGTCAGTGAGAGGTAATTGTTTGAATAGTCAGTCTCAAGTGGAAGACGAAAGAATCTACTCTTTGACTCGGTTTACATGAAGTTGTCACTGCCATCCTTCTTCGTTTTGCCCCATTCTTCCTCCATATTCAGACAGGCGACAAATAGCCGAGGTGTTATCTGAAACGCGGCCCGCGACTGCTGCCTCTCTCTCTGCTCTCCTAGAGTGCAAGCTGAGAGAGACAGGGAGAGAGAGAGAGAGCTGAGATAGTTGAGAGAAAGAGAGACAAGCACTCTCGACATTCAGACATCGAGGATTGTCTGCTCTTGAGAGGGAGGAGGACGTATTCAATGGAAGCACTGGCCAAATGCGGCACGGCCAAGTAAGAGAACAAATGGCATTGATGGGAAGGAAAGGCACACGATTGTTCGGGTGGCAGAGAGCGGACTTCGCTTTGAAGGGGTGGGGGGAGCAAGAGTGGAGAAGGGGTGATGCAGGGGAAGAGGCTTGGCAGGTAGGCCGCCTGGTGGTTCGCGCCTGTTGCTGCTCGCGTCACTCGTGCCATTATGACAAGGAGTGTTCCTTCTGGCAACTCTCCTCCGTTCATGAGCACTGACTCTCTCTCTATTACTTTATCTCTCTCTCTCTCTCTTTACATCTCTTCCTCTCTCTCTCTTTCTCACTCTCTCTCTCTCTCTCTCTTTTTCTCTTTCTTTATTTTTCATACTTCACTTTTTCTTTTTCTTTCTCTCCTTCGCTTACACTCGCCCTCCTCATATTCCCTCCCGGCCTCATCTATCTTCAACGCTGTTCACGGTCACTTCTCACGAGAGTATTCAGAATATTCATCTCGAAAAACTTTTAGTAGAAGAGAAGATGTCGTTCAAGATGACTGGACGCGTACACTTTTCGTTGCAAATGGGAAGCATATGGCGAGCGAAAAATTGTTGTGGCAGATGGCAAATGAAAATTCTGCGGCAGTGAGAAAGCGTGCGACGATAAATTTTACGGCGAAGGCGTGAGCAAGCGGGATGGAGATGAAATGAAACAAATATGAATTGGAAGTTGTAATCTGTTAGGTTGTTTTATGCAAAATGATTTAATAAATGAAAGTTGATTTAAGGAAAAGTTTTATGATTGAACTGACAATGAGTCTGCGTGTGTTGTGCGCCTTGAGAAGACCGGCGATGAACTCTTCCCGATTCTTGACTCCGCCCATCAGAACAGTCCCTTCAAGCTACTTCATTCGTCCTTCTTGAGGACCACGACAGTTGAAGCGATGACGATGCAGAGTGCCTGAGGGGGCAAGGGCGAAGCTGCGTCTCTCTCTCACTTCCTTCCGTCTCTGTACTCGCCATGCTCTCTCGCCCAGTCTCCACTAGACTGCTCCGCCCTTCACCTCATGCATTTCTAGAAGCTGGGACCTCTATCCCATCACATTCTTCCGCCATAACAATCACCTCCACGAGACGTAATTGAATCTTTTTTTTTCTCGTCTTCATGCCAAATACAACTGTGTGCACTATTTCTCTCTCTTTCTCTTTCTTTCTCTTTCACTCTTTCTCGCTCACTCTCTCTCACTCCAACTTTTTCTCATAACATGGATCTCTGATGCGAGTGAAAAAAGTTTTACCGAGAGTTAGCAAAGAGAAGCATGAGAAGGCGAACAGAAATGAAACACGACTGGTGAGAAGAAAAGGCTGGGGCGGAAGACGGAAGCGAATTCACCTCAATGCGAACCCCTTGCTCTAGAGAGAGAGAGAGAGTGCTGCTTTTGAGACACACTGGTCAGGCTATTTTGATGAGAACACAAAGAGCAGAGTTGATTCTAGCTGCTACTGCTGCTGCTGCGTTTTTTGGCTCTTCGGATACAATTGATTGCATAGGCAATGCGTGCGTGATGGTAGACCAAGAGAAGCAGAACTGGCGCTCACTCGTCCATTCAAGATCCCTAAACAACAACTTCTTCTTTTTTTGAAACTGAGAAGACGGATGCCAAGCAAACAACGAAAAGCGATTAATGCATGAAGAGAAGAAGAAAGCTCCCGAATGTAAGGACGACGACATGAGGCTATTGTGGCTAGTAGTAGCATCCAGGAATAGCAGAGGGCGTTCGAGGCCACACAAGTAAGAGCGGGCGCGCGAAAGAGAAAGCATATTATGATTAGGATACTTATATCTTCTTCTGATTATTACGTGTACTTTCTTTTTTGCCTCTATTGATTGATACAAAGCTAACAAGAAAAAGAAGAATAATCCGTGAATGGTGTCATATCTAAAACCGAAATGTAGGACAGCGAGGGCTTGACCTTAGAAACGGTCAATGAATGAAGGGATGACACGGCGATCAGAGATACTAGCCTACATTGTGCATCGGTTCAGAAGGAGGAGCTGGGCAGTGTTGAGAAGCACACAAGGGTACATCATTCTGGTGTGTGTGGTTGAGAAGGTACGACAATGAGAGAGATGGTTAGAGAGAGAGTTAGAGGGAGAGAGAAAGAGAGAAAAAGAAAAAAAAGAGCAGAAAAAAGCGAGTCCATCCTCAAAACGACTAACATCATCCAACAGCAGCGGCATCAGCTTGCATGCGCATGGCCAATTGCAGGGAAAATAACGAATAGTAGCGGAGGGGATGGAAAAGAAAATGGAACGACATTGAGAGAGAGAGAGTGTGGGAGAGGATCTAGAGAGAAAAAGGACACAGGAAGGGGCTCTGTAGCCGACTCTAGTTAAAAGGAAATACACTAGCTGGGCGCAGTAACTAGGAAAGGGGAGAGTCTGCGTGGATGTCTGCTTAGAAGAGCTTGTGCTTCCTCTTCAGATTGATCCTCTTCCACTCGGGCAACTTGTAGAACTCGATGGGAGCCATGCCGAAGAGCTCCTCGAAGTCGTCCCTGGCCAGATGTCGCTCGAGATGCTGGCGGTCCACGTCGTCAGGCAGCTAAAGCATGGAACATCTAGTTAGTTAATTCTTCTGTGGCCCAGAGATGGAAGGCAACAAACAACTCTCACATCCTTGTTGGTGGTCTGCAGATCGATCAGCTTGTATATTCTGGCCGGCTTGCTCATGTCCGGCAAGGAAGAACGAAGTGACGGTCGCACTTCCGACGCACTGCGCATCCCGGTGCCTGAGCCATGCGTGCCAAGGCCGCTGATGGAATCTATAAGAAAGCTTCTTCTATGTATCTCTCGAAGATATTAACACCGTTGATTATCATTAATTATTATTTTGAAGAAAATGAAAAAGAAAGAATGTCACGTACGCTCCGAGTAGTGGCTGCTCATGGTCTTGTCGAGTTGGTCGCTGCTGCCGTACTGGTAGGCATTGGGCAGAGTGGCCGCTCTCAGTGTATTGGTGCGACTCTCTGGCAGATGGAAGCAAGGCAGAGTGGCGCCGTGGTCACGGCTTCCTCCCTGCCACACGACCCACGGCTTCGGACGGTTCATGTGACGGGAGGGCGCTGTAATCGAAAGGAGAATTGGAAGAAGCAGCGATGATAATCATCCCTTATCCAAAAATGGTATCCATATCGTGTGTATACATTCAAGGTCTCTCTGAATGAGACCCAATGCAGAAGAGATAACGAACAAGCATTGATCGGAGTGTCGTATCTGAAGCGGAGATGAGGCATCTTCTTCGCTGACGGCGTCCTGCTCGCATTTCGAGGATCCCAGTGGAGAGGAAGACTGCAATTTTGGCCCCTTCTTTTATAATATTTACAACAACAGAAAAAAAAATCAAAGTGCCTCCGTCATCAACACAAAGAGTTTGAAGGCCATGAGTTCTCTTTTAACAGTATGCATTATAAAATGAGATTGATTGATTGACCGTTGCTTCTTGTGGCTCTCCTCAATGTTCTGCTTGATGACATGAGCAATGGAAGAGTCGTCGAATTTATCGAGTTGCTGCACCGTCTTCCTCAGTCTCTCCTCATCCACTTTCTCACTGTCGCTGACGTCATCATCAGAAACGTCATTTTCAATCGAAGACGACGACAAACGCCGCTTCAGTTCTGTAATGCAAGGCTGATCAAACGAATGCGAAGAAAAGGAAAGGCAAAGAAAGAATTGTAACACCACAGTACTTTGTAGTCGAAATTATAAAACAATTTAATGTTAAATTAGTAATTAATTTACAAACCTTCAACAGCGTACGGATAAGGAGGAGCAGGGAAGTCGTCTCTCTCAATGGCCGGCACTTCGTCGGGTTCGGGAGCGTGGCCGGCCGGGTAGTGCGCCATTTCGATCGGCTCCTCGTTGTCCATGTGAGGCGACTTGGCGCGTGGAATGCTGCTCTTCTCCAAGTCCTCGGCTAGAAGAGTGAGAGATAAGGAAAGACCAACCGCATGCAGTAATGTGAAGATGGATAAATGATAAAATGAGTCTTACTGAGCCTCTGCATTCCCGTCTTGAGCATCGACATCCGAGACTTTCGAATCTTGATAGGCGCTGTAAAAAAAAAGGTATTTTTAATTAGAGTGTCACTCCGAGGAAAAGCGAAAGAAGGAACCTTGTGGAGTGTGAAATTGTGCCGGTTGCGGGTTGTGGATGGGGATGGGCTGCTTGAGATAGGTCTGCTCGGCCTCGGCGAGGAGATACATGTATGTCTGGTGCTGGCCAAGCGTCGATTGATACTTTGGCTCGTTGCTCGTCCGCGTCGCGGCAGCGGAGCCTCGCGCAGACGGCTGAAAAGAGGAGCTTCGCTGAATCTTTAGATCCGTGTTAGACTTCAATATCATGCTTGAGTTATGTGCAGGGATTATCTCGTCATGATAAGGTGTCGTGTTTTTTTTCTCTCTAAGCCTAAGATAGATAGAATCCTGCGGACAGCAGGGAAACTCGTCATTATCTGTCAACAATCTCTGTTTGAATGGAGGAGTAGGATAGAGAAGGGTTGAAGCTGAGTGAGCATACAGCAATGTTCTCGGTGGTGCGCGCGTGCTCGCAAGAGGGATGCCAGATCTCGTCTCCCTGCATGTACATCTCCTCGCCGTCGCCGAAGTGCTCGCCACAACGAGAGCATCGAGCACATGTCGGATGGAACTTGTAGCCGCCGGCCTGTGAAAGGAAATTACATCATGTAGATTATCTACTTTCTTTTTGACTATGAAAATGTGCTGAGCTTGACAGACCTGGAGCACTTTGCCAGCGATGAACTTGTGACATTCGTAGCATCGAACGCCAAACTTTTCGTTAAAGTCACGTAAGCACAGAGGTTTGCCTGAAATGTTATAGAGATTACTGATGGTAATTGTATGAGTCGTTATAAATGGAGTTTGTGGAACGGAAACAAGACAAGAGGGATGGCTGATTGAACAAGCGTTACCTTCATGACTCATGTACTCGCCGTGGAGGACGGCGGCGCACTCGGTGCACTTGAAGCAGAAGACGTGCCAGTTCATGCCGAGAGCCAGCAGCACTTGGCCACTGTGCAGAGGCTGCTCGCATGCTGCGCACACTGCAACAGAGAACCTTTTCATTTTCTTCATTCCACAACTTATCTCATGCCCTGATAATCACTGAGAATTCTACAATTCCAGAGCAGTATACCAAATTGTGACTCCATTCTTGCTACACTCCTATCTGTTCTTCACTTCGCAACAAACTCACGTGTCCATATTTGCTACCTGACCTGCTTTGAGATGACTGTATGATAAGGCAGGGAGGCAGAGGTCAGAGACGGGCAAGCATTTTAGTTCTCAATCTATCTCTCGCTCATTTTATCTATCGCGCTCTCTCTCTCCTCTCTGTATCTCTGTCTCGCCTTCTCTTTGTCTCTCGATCACTCTATCTGTCGCTCTCTCTCTCTCTCTCTCTCTCACTTGCTCCACTTTTTTGGTGAGTGCCTATCTTTCACCACTACAACTTCAGACGTAAAAGAGAAAGGCGAGGAGGAATAGAGGTAAACATCGTATGGAGGAAAAAAAAACTAGAAGACGTTGCCATAAACATTCTACGTGTCAGTCATCCGTTTAAATGTCAACTTTGAAGTGAAGTCTAGATGGAGAAAGCAAAGCGAGAGAGAGAGAGAGAGACAGCGAGGGAGAAAGGCTGAGAAATGCAAAGTGGCAGAGGTGGTAAAGGAATTCTTCAGTTCGCTTTCGTGGTCAGTGCCCACGTTCATTTTAGAAGAATGTGAAAGCCGCAAAAACAACAGGTGCTATCTCTGCCAGCAAGAGTACCCTGCAGCGGAGCGCTTTTGGCTCTCACTGAATTTGCTGACCCACCCCTTTCTTCCTCATTGTCAGTAGACATACCTTACACCGGTCTTGTTATTACACAAAATTGGTATGCATCCTCCACAATTCCACTTATGAGATTCGTTCAAGTACAGATATAACTTGTTACAGCGAAGCTAAAATGCTATGGTGACGTCACGGATGTCTCGTTGCCTTGGCAGCTTCTTCTTCTCGACTACTGAGTGAAGCCGAGAATGGAGAAGTTGAGGAATGAAAGAGAGAGAGGGAGAGAAAGAGAAAGAGAGAGAGAAGAAAGGGAGAGAGAAAGAGAGCAACGAAGGAGACGCGCATTCTGTGTTGCCTTTGCCTATCTGAGGCGAGTGAATGGCGTCGTGGCCCCTCTGGGATACGAAAAGGGAGGCGGACGGAAAGCAGTTCGAAGGCCAGATGAGAACAACTCTCTCCCCCCCCCTCCCCTCCCTAGCACAGAGCACTCTTCCTTCCGTCCCGTACACTTACCCTATGAAGTGCAGCTGAACAAATCTCCTCTCCCTGCCGCTAGGCATATCAGCCTCGCGTTAGATGTCACCTCATTGCCCGAGAAAGCGCTGACAATAGGATGGATCCGAGGAGTAGAGGGAGAAAGACAGAGAGAGGGAGAGAGCATATAGAGAGAGGTAAGTTTAAGAGAAAGAGAGAAAGAGAGAGAGAGTAGCAGAGAAAGAGACGACCGCGCCTTACACACTCGCCCTGACACTCCTCTCCGAGCGCGCATAGCCCGAGGCCCGAACAATCCTCTCTTCCCGTGATGTCTGCTGATGTTCTCCCAGAGGAGTGGCTATCATACTCGCCCTCTTCACATTACGGAAGGAAGAGAATGAGGCGGCTCCCGTAGACGCCAGATGTTTCGTGGGGAGTACACAACGAATGGGGTGATCATTCTCGAACATACATGCATATGAAAACATAGGTCATAAAAGTATAGATGCTCTTCAGAATGTATACATTTCTTCGCGAACGTTTTCCCCAACAACATCTGGCAGTTGATTAGAAATAGGATACCTGAGGGGGAGCCGAGGGGTGAGTGCTGCTGAGCCTGGCCGGCAGAAGAAGCGGGCGACGCCGTCGACGCCGTCACCGTCTTGGCCTTGCCATTCGTCGGCAGCTCTTGGCTCCTTGGCAAACTGCCAGAGGCGACGTGGAGAGCCTTCGAGGCCAGCTGGAAGTCCTCTTGGCAGAGGTAGCCGCCGTCTGGGGTGGGGTAGAAGCGTTGGTCGCTGAGTGGTCGTTGGCATTCTGAAAAGAGAAGGCGACATCAGTTATGGCCAGAAAATAGTTGATTAAGAACATAAGAACGACAGAGAGAAAGATAAAGGGAGAGAGAGTATGTGTGTGTGTGTGTGTTTGTGTGTGTGTGTGAGAGAGAGAGAGAGAGAGAGAGAGCGCGATATTTATAGAGAGTTAGCGATAGAGAGAGTGAGAGAGAGAGAGATGTAGAGAGAAATAGAAGCAGAAAAAAAGGAGAATGACGTGTGCGTGTGTGTGTGTGTGTGCGTAAATTTGATTGTCCTTGGCATGACATGTTTCATCCAATTGGCCAAGTGGTGCTTCCTGAATTGCTGGCGACATGCGCCCGGCTCCTTCCTTTTCCGGCTCTCTGTTCCTTCCTGAGGCTCATGCTCTTTCTTCTCTCTCGCCATGGAACGCAAGCGCTCTCTCGCATGCCAATCGAAAGTTGTAGAAAAAGAGAAACAGAGAGAGAGAGAGAGATAGAGAAAGAGAGAAAGAGAGAGAGAGAGAGAGAGAGAGAGAGAGAGAGAGAGAGTAAAAGGGGATGAGAATGGAAAAAAGAAAGCAATGGGATAGACGGAGATATAGAGACTAAGACAGATGAGAGAAAGGAAAAGAGAAAAACGATGGGAGCGTGAGAAGGAGAAGGGCACCACGACAGAATGACGGCCTCCAACTATGTATTGCGTCCCGTATCGGATGACTAAAGTGGAAGAATGCAACTCTCTGCGATGCACTCACTTCTGCTGCCATCGTTTTTTTTTGTGGGAAATCAGGGATGTTCCCACTAAAAAAACGTTTCGAGTAAATGAGATGAAGTCGAAAAAGTTTGATAGATGAAATGTCGAGAGAGAGAGTGAGATAGAGAGATATAGAGGAAGAAAGACAAACAAGGTGGTTATCATAGTGCAAGAGTAAGCCTTGAAACAATACTACGAGTGGAAGCTCGAGTGCTGGGAAATCTGAGAAGAGTGGCCAGCCATCTACATCATCATCGTTCTCGGCTATCTCGGCTATCTCTTTCGCTGTCCCACTTCCTGTAGCAATCTCGTAAGATTTGCTTTCCTCGACAGTGGCCGATTGTGTGTTTGTAAACAGGTCATGGTAGGGCGTATGGGGTAGAGTATGGAGAGCATGGAGATGACATGAGAAAGAAAGAGGGAGAGAGAGAGAGAGAGCGAGAATGGGACTGCGAGAAGGAAGTCTCTCATGACCTCTGCTCTCGCACATACTCCAGCCGCACCTTTCAGGCACTCTATCTCTTACCATATGCAAAGTTGACTAAGTCTCATAAAATATTCCACGCATTCTATTTATGCCACCACAAAGGCGGTATTTATGGACAAAAGCTGTACATCTCAATTTCAACCTCTAACATATGCATTAAGGCAAGCAGGACGAGAGAATGGGTCAAACAAGGGAGGGATGCCGTTTGAAACCGAGGTCAATGCTACGGCGTAAAGAATAAATATAACAGAAAAAGAGAACGGCTAGAGAGAGAGAGAGTGAGAAAGAGAGAGAGAGAGAGAGAGAGAGAGAGAGAGAGGAGAGATGGAGAGATGATTGACGTTCGCAGAAAATGAGAACCAGAATATGCGCATGATTGACGCGTCGGCAACAGAAGAAAAAGAGGCGTGAAGATGAAAGGAAATAATGAGTTGTATACTGACTTGTACACTTGAAGCAGGCAATGTGGTAGTACTTGCCGCCGTCCACCTTGAAGATGTCGCCGGTGCACTTCTTCTTGCATGCCTCGCATTTCTTGCCTGTAATTAAGGGGCTAATGAAGAGAGAAGAAGAAGAAGAGAATTCCCCTCCATGACATTGCACTCTTTCTCTATTTCTCTTCGCTTCTTTCTCTCGCCCACTCTCTCTCTCTTTCTGCTCTTCAACATTGAGCTATTTGAGTATGTGCTTACCTGCGAATCAGCAAACATGCTCAGTCGCATTTCGACACGCTCCACTCCACAACTATGGCATTCCACATTCCAATTCCACATCTTCTCTATTTCTCTCTTTTCACTCACTTTAAAAACAAATAATTTTTTATTGTTTATAAATAACTACAAAACATTTCCAAGAATATTTCAATTCCTCTCATATGTACAAACGTTCATCTGTTTGTGCTTTACAGCTTTCTTCTCTCTTATCTATTTTTCAAGTCTAGAAATTTTTTTATGAATCATACATATCATGAAAAATAATGTAAGAATCTACGGGCTCTGCAATAAACAACTACTGCATCGTATAGTACAAAACAGTGCATCTTCAGAATATGAGATATAAAAATACAAGGTTAAAAAAATGGTATGACGCACCCATGGTAGGATGTCTCCCAGGAATCGGCTAGGAAGGAGAGTGACTGAGCCGGGAAAGAGAGATCGGGGAGGGGTAGAAGAAGAAGAAGGAGGAGGAGGAGGAAGAGGCCGAAGGGACGGCCACCGGACGACGCCCCACGAGCACCAGCCGCTGCCTCGGATAGAGACCGAAAGAGGGCGAGGTAGACAGAGACATACGAGGGAGTATGCGAGAGGTAGAGAGCAGAGAGAGATGCACAGAATGTGTAAGAGAGTGAGCAAAGAGAGGAGAGTCTGAAACATAGAGAGAAAGAGGCTGAGCTGAATGCACCACTCACGATGCAGCCAGCAGCAGCCGAGACGACTCTCAATCAATAAGTCCGCACCACCAGAGCCACAGAGCCAGCAGCAGCTCTTTCCCCATCACAGAGGCTCACGCTCTTCCGACCAACTCGCTCTCTCGCCCTCCCTCCCTCCCTCTCGGTTAGCCCTCCCCCCACTCACTCAACTCTTTCCCTCTGCCTCTCTCTCGACTCTCGGCCGCCCAACCATGCCAAAAGAGCCAGCCGCCCTTGCGTTGTTGGCTGGTGCCGAGACCCGGCTCCCAGCTGCAGTGAATAATCGAATTCTCTGCGTGTGCGACAATGCGAACCTCGTCTCCAAACAGCACACAAACGATTCTTTCTCTCTTATTGAGCATGATAGCATCAGTCGAGATACCATCTACATAGATAGGCCGTGAGGAACGAGTAAAGTGAGTCGAGGCTAGGCTAATAAGCTGTTGCGGAACGAGAACGAAATAGTATATGATGTAGGACCGGTTGACAACAGGGCAAGAGACGAGAATCAGCATATGGGAGTGAGGGAACGAAATTGGAGCAGATATCTGGATTAGATAAAACTGGCAAGGAGAGGCGCAGCTGCTGCCAGCTGTCTCCACTCTTGAACCTTGGCCATTGTAAGTTTAATTTGCACTTGGTTACAATGCTTTGCCGTTCCATCTGCCTATTCCGCAATATTCCTCTCTCGCAGCTTCTCCCTCCATTACAAGTGGTACTGCCAACATTCGTAAAGAAGAAGAATATAAATGAGAAATAGATATAGAGAAAGAGAGAGTGAGCTATTGAAAATGTAGAGAAAGAGAGGAGGGAGGAAGGAAGAGCTAGAACTTCTGTGAAAAATGAGAATGGGAGAGAAAGCGTAGTGGGCAAAACGAACGCCTCTCTTCTCTTTGGAAGAAGCTGCCGCCTGCAAGAATGGCTTTACGTATTGAGCAAGAGAACGAGCGTTTTCCCGTTTCGCCGTCTGGTAATGCTTTTCTAAGACGCTCCCTCCTCACTCCGTTTCCATCCTAAGCTGTGCCTTTCAAGGCAAGCGAAATTCTGCTCTAGATGAATGACTGGACGACGACAGGGAATGCTTGACAGAGATCTAAGAATAAATGAAAAAAGTAAGATGACAAAATTAATTTGGGAAACCATAAATCCAAATGCACTTCTAAACTCGACTCTTTTAAAAATGTTTCAGTAAGAAATGAGGATTGGTGACGCAAATAGCACATGTAACTTTTTTCAACTGTTTCATGTATCATAGAAGATCATCCGTCATATCATCGGTCTACAATAATATAAATAGATGTTATGTACATATGTATGTACATGCCGAAGAGTTTATCTCAGCCGTGACCGATTTGACAACTGAATTTAACGCGAGGCGGTTGCGTCGCGTACATAAACGCGAACAACTTTATGTCCTCCTTGGCTACCGCAGTTGTACAGCATGCTCGAGTTGTCTTACTTTGGCATTACGGTATTTCCGAGCATCTTCTACTGCGATGGTTGAGAAGTGTCTTCTTGCAGAGTAACTCTGGCCTCTTCGAGTAGTGGCAAGAGCAGCAGCCGGGGAGAGGGCGGCAGCCGCAGCAGCACGGCCAGCACGAGCAGCTCGCATGGCATCTGCGGGCTGGATGCCTCGGACCTCTCCGCCTCCCTCCGTCGTCTCTCCTGCTTCAGCCACTGCTCCGCTGCCAAAGCATGCCGATGTCCTGGCTTCCGCTGCCATCTCCACACGCGTGCCAGTCACATCTTCGATGTCCACAACGAACTTGGCTCGCTGCCACTCACTACTTCTTGCACGCAATGTGACCATCCACTCGGTATGGCTTTCTCTCTCAATGATCTGTTCCACCTTTCAAAAGCGAGATTGCAGATAAGCACATGGATGCAGTGAAAAGGAGGCCACCACAAGAAGTGGAGAGCCTCATGAACATGGTGCATGACATCCATGAGATGCAAGATCTCTTTGCCTGCTCGAGGGAATACGACGAATTCAGGGTGGGAAAAAACATTTCGCCTAGCACAAATGTACATGTGTATATTGGACAAATATTTGTAGATGTGGTTTCGGATGATTCAGTTCTACAGCTTCGCTCTGCGAAACTTGAATAGCGAATTTGATCCAATGTTCGGAAAAATACCGTATGAGACGCCCTCTGCCTACTCGGTCGTCTGCAGCTTCGTAGCATCGACAAGGGTGGAGGCAGAGTCAGCCAGTGTTCATTTAATGCCTCTTCCTTCGCCAAAAAGTCTAAGGACAACGAACATCTACTTTCCTTTGCAGCATCCATGCAGATGCGAGATTGGCCGGACGGATACTTTCCTACTTCAACACCTGGGACATTCCAAACGTCGACTCCTTCGCACGCCAATGTAAGTAGGAATTGTCTCACACTTTACAGGCTCTATGTACATATGTGAATAAACGTTAAATACTCTTTACTTTAAGTACATGCACTTTATTGTACACTCTATATATACATATGTATGTACATGCACTTTTTTCAGGCTTTCCACCGAATGTCTCCGAATTTCGAAAATTCTACAAGCGATGGAAATTCTCAATTACTCATGGTCACCGTCTCTATACAACACCTCAAGATCTCGAGCCTGTTGAAATATTCGGAATTCAAGCACTATTGTATTGTCTTCGATGGATACAGAGACAGTTCGAGAATGAACCAATGGAAGATGAGCAGAGGGAGGACGACATGCTGTGCCGACCATTTGTATGTTTGCCTTCTCATATCGCAGTATTATAATTGCTTTATCGAAACAACTTTAGAGATCCAAGCCAATTCGCCGATATCTGCGTGCGCTTCTTTCTTTTGTGAAAGACAACGCAGCAAAAGCTTCATCAAAGCTGAAAGCACAACTTCCGTCTGACATTTCCGTTATCTACAACTCGTGTCACGCTGAAAGGGAAGGAGAAGAGCTTGTGGAAAGTGCAAGAATCAGGAATTGGCTTGAAGAGAAGAAGGTCCAGTTTTTATACATACTTTGTGATTATGCTATTATCGCCCTGAGTTGAGGATCTCATGAGAAATTGCGATTGTTCAGAAGAAGACAAAGGAAGATGACGAAAGGGTCAAATTGCCGGAGGAGGTCATGGTTCGCGCCATTGTCCGTGCTGTCAAGACGGAGAAGTCGCTGAGTGCACGGGACAAGGAGAAGGATGCTTTCATTGCTGACATTATGCGGGCAGAGGCAGCGTGTGCAGAGGAACGAGACGGAATCATACGGTAGTCGATGTACAAGCAGAACACAAGTCAACCATATACACGTAGAAGGCTTCGATAGACTGGCTTTTGTAGATTTGAAATGATCACGAACACCCTCGACACGCAGCAGCGGCGGGAGTACTCCGTATGGTTGCTCCAGCTGCAGACTCTCTTTTCCGTCCAGCTGCCCAAGATGCCGAAGGAGTACATCACTCGTCTAGTCTTTGATGACAGACACACGAATCTTGCGCTGATTAAGAAAGGTCTTTTATTGCTGCATATGTATATAGGATGCAGAGTATATTAACTTGGTATGCATATTCTTATTGACTTCGTGTTTTTTTTTCAGACAAGGGCGTAATCGGAGGAATTTGCTTCCGCCCCTTCAAACAGCAGGGATTCGTAGAAATTGTGTTCTGCGCCATTACGGCCAACGAGCAGGTTTGATTGAATCTGCGAGTTAATTTAATTTAGTGTTTGAAACATTCTGGCCAAACACGATTTCGGATTGGTTTAGGTGAAAGGGTACGGCACTCACCTCATGAATCACCTGAAGGAATACCAAGTTCATACTTGTCAAATACATCATCTTCTCACGTTCGCCGACGAATTCGCCATTGGATACTTCACCAAGCAAGGCTTCTCGAAGACGCTTGAACTTGAGCATGAACGCTATCAAGGCTTCATCAAAGAATACGAGGGTGCAACTCTCATGGGATGCGTTCTTCATCCGCAGTAAGTGCACGCGGCCTCTATGAATTATCTCGCTGAATTCCTGCCCCGGGATTTCACTGATCATGAGCTAACTATCTGTCAGGATTCACTACACCCAGTTTGCCCACTACTCCCGCACCGTTCGTGATCTGCACAGTGCGCTAGGAGAAGTGACGAATCCGGCAAGGAGCAAGAAATATGGAGGCATCGAGCACCTTTTTAGAGATGATGAAGGTTCGTCTGAACATCCCACGTTTCTAGAAGACGCCCTTTCAGTAAATTATATCAATTCAATGTAGATGACGAGATGCTGTCGCTGAAGCATCTCCCTGGGCTTGAGCATCACACGAGGCGATTTCCGACTCCGGAACCAGACGAAGAACTGGACGCCAAGCTTAAGGCTATCCTAGGGAAGCTACGAGCTGATCAGCAGTGGTCTTGGCCCTTTCTGTCTCCCGTTGATCCCGAAGAGGTCTGTAATACATGCATCTCATGCAGATGTCTCTATATCTGAATGTACATTGTAAGTGTGCACAGTTATGTATGTACATACAAACATCGATATGAATTCTGACTTGTGCTTACAATTAGGTGCCTGAATACTACGACTACATCGAATTCCCGATTGATCTCAAGACAATGAATGACCGCCTCAAGCAGAAATACTACATTCATGTCAGCTGGAATTCCTTAGAACTTTTCAAGGAATTATTTTTTTGATGCCTCGTTTTTGAAGATTATTATTTCTGGAGACTTCGGCCGCGACTCTAACTCTTTTAATAATGGAATTGATGCAGGAGCGCCTTTTCATCGCGGATCTCTGCCGCATGTTCGACAACTGCTACCGGTTCAACGCAGTGGACACGGAGTACTACCGCTGTGGCTACCGCCTCAACGAGCACGCGCTCAAGCTCTGCCGCAAGCACTTCCCCGACTCGGATCTCCAACCCAAACTACCGCCATGGCTGCCTGTCGTCAAGTAGTGACACATCGTATCTAACTTAATTCCAGGGATCTCTTTCACTTACTCAACGTGTCTATAAATATGGTCTACACTGCACATCCCATGCATAAATAAATGTACCCCTAAAAGTACTCTTTCATGGCACTTATTGTTAGTTCAGTGCTTCTAAGTGATATTAACACGTGCTTAACCTAATAAAATAAATCATTGCTGAGAATTCCAAACTTTCACTCTCTCAATGAATTTCTTTCATGCTGACACGGCAACATAAATAACAACGAACGATAGGATTTTATTCTACTGTTGAAGTGGGGCTTAAGTATTAGGCTCTTTCTAATATAATCATTAAGGAAAAAAACCGGACTGAATGTTTGAATAATACTCATCTGAACCGTGATATCTGTCATGTCTATACTAAAAATGTACATGAATATATCAATAAACGTAAACTCTTATTCTCTATGAAAAGACCGTATTGACTCACTCTTGTTGCTGAGTGGATACAAGAAAAAGAAACAAGTAATTGGAATGGATATGCGGCTCGACAATCACTTCCTGTGCGATTTAGCAGCAGCAGCTTAGTTGAGGAAGCGAATAGACATCTTCTCCTCGATGTCAGTCTTGTCCATAGCCTGGAATTGAATACAAATTTCACAATACCGTAATCTGCCGCTAATGTAATAAATGGCGAGCAAAAAATGGGGGTTTGTCTGGATTTTATTGCTTCACTGACGCTTACAGCACCTGCTTCGGAACCTCTTTCAATCCACTTCAAGCCCAATACGATGTTCGTAATCTCTCTAGATGAAGAGAAAGGGGAGAGAGAGAGAAAGAGAGAGATAGAGGGAGAAAGAGAGAGAGAGAGAGAGATATATACAGATAAATAGGAAGAGCGCTACTGGGACGCGTGTGTGAAATCAGATGTCATTGTGGTGGATGAAGGCTAAATAGCTTGAAGATGACATCAGGTATTTTCTATACCAATGATCATTAAGCAGAATGAAATTACAGAGCGCTTTCTCAGAATGAGAATGAGAATGAGTTCAGGAAAATGCGATGTTTCGAAAGTGCGCGCGTGATCTGTATTAGATTTGCGCCTTACAATTAGCATGAGCACTAATTAGCCACTTTGACGATTCATCTCTACATAAGGGAATAAAGGTAATGAAGTAGAAGAGACTAACGCGGCAGAATTCATCAAAGGAGATCTTGCCGTCGTTATCAGCGTCCGCTTCTTCAATCGTCCTGTCGGCGATCTTGTCCAGCTGCAACAAGACAAGAACTTGGTCGAAGTTTTGCACAGTAACTAATTTCGGGATACAGAGAAACCCATGGGCGAAAAGAAGCAACTCTTTTTGGTCGTCTTAATTCCGTAAAGTTATATTTTTGTCAACACTAACTCTTAAAAATGTGAATTTCGGTATTTATAAACTAACAAAGGACACATCATGTATATTGCGGTCATCTAGAGCGCTATGTTTGAGGCGCATAAAAGGCGGAAGACCACCATTACCTGGTCAGCAGTGATGTTTGCGCCGACCATGCTGTTGAGGATGACCTTGAATTCCTCGCGAGTGATGTAGCCGTTCCGATTCAGATCGTACATCATGAAGGCGACTGACAATGAGTACGTGATATCATAGCTAAGTTTCTCATCGCCTTACAAACTGTTAACTATCGAAGAAGAAAAACAACAAAGATTAAAGAAATTGAAAAGAGTTCCAGAGAACTAGTTTTCGAGAAATAAAAACTTGAAACTGACACTTGAGCTTCTGCTTTCTGTCATTAAGCATGTTCTTCTTGTTCCGATCAACGGGCTGGAAGTACGCGAGGACTCGGACAAACTGGCGGAAGTTCAGGTTCTTGTCGTGCTCGCCACTGAAAGAATGCCAGCGTGAAATCATAAACTGGTCTAAAAAAAAGTGCAGTCTATTTTACAGACTAATCCTAGATTTTGACGTATAAATAATGTATTTAACACTATCCACCTTACTTTGCGGGCTCCAAAACCCTTCCCCACCCCTCTTTTCCCTAACAGTCGACAGTGGCATTTATTCACGAGTCAGAAATTTATTTATAGAAACAACCATGAGTTGTTTTCTAGAATGGCTGAGCAGCAATGCAGGATTATAAAAGGCAGATTATGTCGACTGTGATCTACAAAACCACCAGGAATATTGGTAGGTATTGTGAAGGGAACATGCGGCAACTACGCAGCAGTGGGAGGCTTTGCATGCATTAATCGCAGGCTTTAGAAGTGTTGAATGAGATATCGTGGAAAAATAAAACACGCGATAGTAATAAAGAATGCTGGGAATTCGGTGTCCCATGATCAAGAAGCATTTCTCAAAACGATGAGTCATCTCAAACAAAGTTTTGAATACGAAGTGCCATCTTTGAAAGTGTTCCAATCGGGAATGAAACTGACGCGAGAGTGAAGAAGGCGTCGACGATGCGGTCTCCGAGTGGGTTGACTGCCAACTCGGGCACGTTCATCAGGTCATCGCGCTCCAGGAAGCCTTTGCCCTTCTTGTCGAGCGAGAGAAAACGCGAGTAGAGTCGCACGATTTGGTTGCGGTTGACTGAAACCGAGAGCAGTGTTTTAGTCAGACAAGAAATAAGAGAGACGGAACACGTGATCACAAAAGGCTGAGATCAAAAGGCTCATTAACACGGAATAGGACAGTATGTTTATAATAAGGGCTGAAATGTAGAATTAAAAGGTAAAAGAAGATTGCAACTGACATTCGGTTTCCCGTGCGATCTCGTCGATTTCTTCATCACGAAGCATGAGAGAGCTGCTGTTTCCCATCTTGTAAGTCCGACTGCCCTTCTTCTCGTACCTTTGATTCCTTCCTTCTCTCACGAGTCGATCAAAGCAACGGAATGAGCGAATGACAGTGAGGGATTGTGTCGCGGAGGAGCGGTTAGCATGCGGGAGAATTGGGACTTGGGTTTATAGTTTATCTTATCCTAATATAAGGCATACATTTACAATACACATAAATATGGAAAGGGGAAGGACAGGGCCGAGGCAGCCGCCATGGTCGGCCAAGCCAACACTGAACGTCTTGCTGGCGGTGGCGGCACCGCCCCGAGGGGGCGGGTCCGCCCACGCCAGCCGGTTTGATGTTCTTCTCTATCCCCGGCCGTGACAATTGGCCTGGCGTGCCCTGACTCCACTGCTATCACTCCCGCCCTTTCAATTCTCACTGCAATGGCTCTCTCTCTCTGTCTCTCTCTCTCCTCTTTCTCTAGCACTCGCTCACACTATCAATCTCACTCACACCCAACTACTTTCTATTCTAGCAGCCTCTCACTCACGACAAGAACAGCAAAATGCAAGAGTATTAGTGAGATCTCCAGTCTCGAGTGAAGTACAGATTGTGTAATTTAAAAATAGTCGCTAAAATTACGATGTGAATTCTTGTATAGCACGAATATTTTGTGGTTTGATTTACTTTTTTTATTATTATTTTTCTCTCTTCCTTAAAGAGTTTTAAATTTGCAAACCACAATGGGTGTTCAGATGAATGCGACTCGGTCGAATCTCCAGAGGCAGGTCTTCCAAGACTTGGATGAGAGACTGTCCGCATTTGTGAGCATCGTCAAGGTGGATGGCCGAAAGAAGAAGAAGCCTTCTCTTCTCTGCGTCACTCGTACGTCCATGTAACATTCTTGCCGTTCTCTTCTCTTTCTGTTTTACGCCTCTTTATGGAGGGGATGGACGATGTTTTATAGACTAAGGAGTGCAGCTGTTCAAACATATACCTCTCCCGTTATTTCAGTTAGTTCGGAGCATCCAATCTCTGTTCGTCTCTACGTCATCAAGGCTGACAGAGAGAACTCCTATCGAGTCAAGGAGAAATTCCAGCTACGCGACATCAAGTACGTGGATGGCATCAACCCGAGAAAGGTCGTGTTTCTTTTTTGTAGCCCAGTAAGCTCGGCATTAATGATCTTTGAAATTCTTCTTTAGCCCACTTCCGACTTTCACTTGACCATTGCTGACTCGCCTTCTCGTCTCTTCGTAGCTTCTACTTCGGAGGAGAAGGACACTTTCATTCGCCAGTTGTACAAGGTTCATGAAGCATTTCTTTTACTAAATTGAAACTTTGCTGTATTGCATTTTACACAATGTCTCGTCTAACCTTGATCCGTTGGCAGCTCTCAAGGAAGTACTGCCCGGCTCAGATGCCAGAGTTTGCCAATGTTCCGATCCCTGTTGACGAGCCTACCGTCATCGTGCCTATCGAAACCATAAATGACGATGCCAATGACGGCGTCTCTGGCTATCAGGTAGTCTTGGCCGCTTTTGTAAATGCAGAGAATGTTCAGAAAGTTTATGTCAGAACGGTTTCTAATGCTAACACTATTCGTTTCGTAAAGAAAGTAAAAAAGCGATGAAATTTATTTGGAAGTTTTATTTTTTTTTTGGTAATTCTTCTTATATCTTTATATTAATAACTATTTTCTAGCCGATTGCTGCGAAGGAAGAGGCAGACTTTCGCCGTTTGCTTGCTCGTTCTGAACTGAGGATTGATCAAGCGGACCTCTTTGCAAAGGTCCGCCCTGTTATAAGTCTTCGTTTTCTCTTAGTGCTTACCAGTGTACTTACCAGTATTAAAAGTGATATCCTTTTAGGTGCTGTCGGATCAGCTGCAGAGTTTGGATGGCGCGAACATCGAATCAATGATGGGAAGCGAGGCGGCCGTTAATCATCTGCTTCTTCTTCTTGATAATGCTCTCGACAAATGCAATGAGCTCGAAAGCGAAGTCGACCAGTGCGACAAGATCTTAGCCGTTGGTTTAATTCGTAATTCCTTCTTTCTTTCTTTTTCTTTTTTGTTTGCAGTTACCGTAATCTTTATTGAAATTGAACACTGTAATCTTTAGCCACATATTAACGGAATTGAACTTTGATATTTGTTTGTTGTTTGCGAAGCAAGACAAGCGATAATAATGCGTACTTGAAGGCTGTTCGCGACAGCGTGGACCTGATCGAAGAGAAGGACTCGCTGTCTGTGGTCGAGCGACGAAACAAGGAGCGCTTGACCGTGGAGACACGGGACTTTCTACAGAATCTGGATGTGCTGTCCGAGAAGCATCTGGCCGTGCTGAAGGAGGCGAACATCTCAGATCCGACCAGGTGTGTGTCTGATCTATGATCTATGATCTTTGATCCGACGTGAACAACTTCAATCTTCCCCGCTTGAGCATCTCGCGAGTGGTGGAGGCGGCGCACGCCGTCTCACGCTTCGTGCACGCCGCCATTCCCAAGTCGCTGCTGCAGATGCGCGCCTACTCAGAGCAGGCCAACAAGCTCACCGTCCTCGATCTCTTTGTCGACCGTCTCATGAGTCATCTCTCGGCACTCTTCAACAACTTGGCGAGCGCATCACATATCATTATTATTTTGTTTTCTTTTTTTATATTTTTCTTACCTTTCTCATATATTTTGATCTTTTTGTTAATTTAAAGAGAACGTACTTCCACTTTTACTTAATGAATATATATCTTGTAGTCCGAAGTGGCTGTGGACTCGTCCGACTGGCACAGCCTGTCGATTCCGAAGCAATCGCAGCGGCACCGTGCCCTTGCTCCCCTGGCCGATCTCATGGGCTGGCTCAAGGGCACTCGTCCCGTTGTCTACAATGCTGCCATCGATCGATACGTTGCCGCCACTCGCATTCTCTACCAGAGACTCTTCGATCGATTCTTTGATGCCATCTGCAATGAGGTTGCACGTATTACCGGAGGATCAACGAACGATCGGAAATTCAGTCAGTTGTTTCGCTTCTAGGGAGGAGTTGTTTTCTTGACGGGCCTTCTGTAGTCCGCCTACAGTATGAAGCGATGATACAAAACCATTGTAGTTATCAATGTAAACCGAGAATTCTCATTGATTCTATTTGTGTATGTGTTGTAGACTCCTCTTTCAACGATTCACATGGCTCGACTGACGTGACTCTACCAGCAGTTAGTCATTTGTCACTTCTTGGCTAATTGGAGCGAATGACCGTTTCTTTCTCTGTTTCCTTATCCTTGTTTCTTTAATTTCTCTGTTTTAGCTGATCGAAACTGTGATGGGCGAGTTGAATGCAGTGATTGTAAACGAGCAGAAGTTCTGTGTCCGCTTCTTCCACATGAATTCCGAGCTGCTGATGGCTGCTGATACCGTATCCAATGAGAGCGGAGAGAGTGGAAGTCTAGGTGAGATCCTCTGAGAAGTTTTTGAACTGCTGGTGAGATATAATGATCTGCATTACAATATAGCAATATCGATCTTATTTTTTAGCTGCAAGGAATAAAGACATGAACAACCAAGTGCGCAATATGATGGAGGCACTCTTTTTCCACTCTCTCAATCTGAACCTGGACAGATTCACCAAGGCTTGCTGCCGCAACAACAGCATGTCAGTATCAATGGTTTTACTCTTCTTCTTTGTAACCACTTTATGTTTCCATAATGTTCTAGCTTACAAGAAGAACAAAACAACCTTGACAAGTGTCAATTACAAGATAAGGTGCAATTTGAACAGACAAATTTCGACGGCCCGTCTTGGTATTTTGGCCAATTCTTTGTATTCATTCTATGAAATAAAAGTTCACTTATGACCTTGAAATGGAAAGCAAAAAAAAAATGTTTTCAGGAACATTCTGCTGCTGTTTGTGTTGCTGTCAAAGAAGGTTCTCCAGCAGCCATCGGAGACAACGGATGCGGGCTCGTACTATGCAACAACTTTCGGATCACTCATGATCAATATTAAGAGACAATTCGACATTTTCATGGTATGGCGATGTTGCTTTTCTTCCCTGTTCAAGCCATCCTTTCCCCTAATCGTTTAAGAAGATCCTTCTCTGTTTAGGAAGGAGAGTCTCATTCGCTTGCGGATGTTCGAGTAACGAAACGAACTCGAATTGGCATTTTGCCAACGATTGAACGGTTCGCTGCCATCATCAAGAGAAGCGAAGCAATGTTCGAGGGCGCCGAGAGAAGGGCGGACCTTGAGAAATGGTACACGGAAAGTCAAATCTTGTTGTTATTGATTGATCGACCATGGAATTGTTTATTCGCAGGTATCAGTCACTGGAGCGATCGATCTGCGATGGAATCGAACGTGCTGCCATCTCTCCAAACAGCAAGTCGCCCGCTTCCGTCGTCCGATTTGAAAACTATCACCAGCTTTATAGTTGGTTCTTTTGCATTATATCAACTTAGCTATCTTTTCCCGAGACATTATGAAAAAAAAATCCTACATATGAACGAACATTCTCAGTGACTCTCTCCGAGCTCAAGATCTCATCCCTCAACAACCAGCGAAAAGATGTGAAAACGAAGAAAGAAGAATCAATTGAGGCTTATGTCCATGAGCATATGGGACGGCCACTGGAGAAGATTCAGGTTTATCCTGTGATTTATGACGTCACGTGTCATCTACATTCTATTATTTAGCTCTTCTTCGACAATGTCGGCCGGGCCATTGAGAGCGGAATTCGGCCGGAGGAGATCAGTTACCAGCAGCCATTCAGCAAGGCTGAGCTGAAGAAGGTCAATCGGTCATGAACTACGAGACAATCAGAAGTTCTGTTATCATATTGTTTATCTCCACACTGTCAGGTTGTCGCGCAATATCCGGGCAAGGAAGTGCGAAAGGGCCTGGAGCAACTCTATAAGAAGCTAGAGAAGCATCTCATTGACAACTCTTCTCTGCTTCAAGTCGTCTGGCGCAGTATGCAGGTGCGTCGACTACTATTTATTTATTTGTTAATTCCATTCTACCATTTTTTTTATTCACGGTTTTCTTTTGCAATTAACGTTCTTATAAAATTTTACTTTGATAAATTAATTTTGATTGAAGGAGAAGTTCATCAACCAGATCCAAGAGTACCAGCAGAGAATTGCCGCCTGCTACCCTGGCTCGAAGCTTGAGTTGGAGTTCTCAGTTCAAGATGTTCTGTCATACTTCTCGGATATTGCACAGTCGCATTAGAGAAATTGTCCATAGACTTGTTTACCTCATGATTTCTTTGCAATGGTAATGTATTTTTAATATTTATTATACAACAGAGCGTAATCTGAAGAGAAATATTATTTTTCCTCCTTTGTTATATATTTATATTATTTGCACTTTGCCAAAGACTCTTCATACGGGTGTTAATCAATGTTCTCTGTCATACATAATTTCGTGCTCGTATTTTCTTGTTTAGGCCGCGTTCTCTTGTTATGGACGCTCATACAATTAGAATTCAGTTATTAGATCCGTTTGGGTCCTATGGAATCGATTCAGATTGCGTGCTGCTGATTGCTATTCAATTAGAATTAGTTGAAGTATAGATTAATAAAGATGTATTTCAAAGGCATTACAAGCGTATGATGTTGTGGGGGAACATCGGTATGCAGTCTGTTTTATTCGATACGACAGTTTCCGTATTTCTTACCTCTGTATCTGAAGTGATATTCAGCTCTGGAGGCGGAACGTTTTATTCGTTCTTGCAGAAAACAAACATAAACTAGTTGTCAAGTTGGACGATGACTGGTGAGGCTGCCACCGGACTTCGACAGCGTAAGAGCGGCCTCTCCGGCTTGGTCCAGGAGCTTGACGGCTTCTCCAAGGTTGTCGATGACGTCAAGGAGGAAAAGCGCACCACCGCTGGAATAAGTTGGTTAATTTTCCGTTTTTATGGTGACATGAAGAGTGCTGTTTTGCATGGGCTATTCTTTCTCTTTCTTGCAGTTTTCTTACTCTTTCTTGCAGTTTCCTTCCTCTCATTCATCGTCATTTTAATTCTGGTGTTTGGTGAAGTGCACACCCACTTCCTCGGTCGACGCGAGTTCGACTATCGCTTCACCGTAGACACGGATGATGATGAGTACGTGCCAAGTTTATGATTATTTAAGTGAGTCAATCTATAAGGGACTGATAAAAATATTTACAGTAGCCACGACAAACCAATTGAATTCGGATCATGGTAGATTGATACAAATATGTTGTGGTGCCATGTGGAGCTCTCCTTGTAGTTACATAGAAGCTTTCTAAACCACTTCAATCCTTTATCAGACGCCCTCCCCTTAAAATGGACTTTGTCGTTGCGACTCCATGCAATGCGCTGAGTGTGGCGACCACGAATGACCTCGGCGGTGGTGCTCACCACCTACACATGCAACAACAGATTACCAAGGACCCAACAAGGTTGGAAAACTCTCTCTCTCTCTCTCTCTCTCTCTCTCTCTCTCTCTATTTGTCTCTCTCTCACTCTCTCCCTCACTAGAACAAAATAGCAGTCTCGAATACCATTCCTAGCAATTGACTTGCCAATTATGTTAATTGTTATGTTTTCAAAGATTCGAGTTCACGGATGAAGAGCAACTCTACTGGACAATCCTGCGGCATGCGCATGCAAAAATGAATGCCGATGGGCTTAGAGGACTTGAAGAGGTAAGCTTTACATTGTGTTCTGTAGAGTTTACAATAATATGGACTTTTAATAATGCTATATATGTATAATGCTATATATCTTTTGATTAACAGTCAATAATTGTTATATTATAATTTGTCGCATTCCTTGAGTGCTTATTAATCCTTCCATTTAGATGGAGTACGTGTCTGAAGATGTCGAAGAGCAGCTGACTAATCTGGCCGATGAGAAGCAGGAGGCAGAGAAGGTCAAGATTGAAGAGGAGGCAAAGAAGGGGCGCAAAAATGGAGACAACCAACAGATTGTCAGTTAACTTAACTCATTTTCGTCGCTGCTATAACGATTATGCCCAATTCGTATTGAAATCAGAGAATTGCTTGAGGTGTTCATGGTGGCCTCCGGAATGGGAGTCTTCCAAATGGTTGCGACTTCATCGAAGGACGAGGGCACCGCTTGCCGCATCCACGGGAAGCTGGACGTCCGGAAGGGCAAGAATGAGAAGATCCTCGTGAGTCTCTCCAGTGGAATGGGCTTCCATGTTCATGGACACGGCGGAGAAGATGATAAAAGTTAGTTGCTTGCTTTTTCTTTAATTTCTTTTTTTTTGTGCTTCTGCTTCGAGCTTGATTCCCTTCCTCGTCATGTGTAATTGTGCACAAAATGTTTACATCTTATTAACTACTTACTTGCGTGTAGAATATTGAATGCAAACGCAACATGTGGTTTTCTTCTTCTTCTTCTTCCAGAAATCCGAAACATTTCTCATCGCATCGAGCAGTTCAACTTTGGCCCTCGCATCTCCGGTTTGGTGAGCCCTCTCGCTGGCGCTGAACAAATCTCTGAGAGTGGTCAGTTTGAAGAGAGAGAGAGAAAAAGTTGTTTACAATTCTAACCCTCATACGCCCTCCACCCTCTTCATAGGTCATGATGTCTACCGATATTTCCTCAAGGTCGTCCCTACCAAGATATACAAGGGACTCTTTGGCGGCTACACGATGAGTTATCAGTACTCACTCACTTTTATGGTTTGTCGCTTTCTTGTGTTTGTTTTACACCACCACTCACTGATAAAGAGGAGGAAATAAAGAGGAATTTGTTGAGAAAAAGAAGCAAGACAGCGTGTACAGCGAAGGCGGCATCTACTTTGAGTACGAGTTCTCTGCCACAGTCATCGAGATTCGTGAACGTGTTAGGTCAGGCCTCTTCTTTGCTGAATCCCTTTCACACATTCACTCTGTGCACTTTCCCACTGAATCAATCGTGTTATCGGCCCCACGTGCACTTCTTCTCCATCTCTTATTCTCCCATCGTTGCTCCCGCCCTTTTCTTCTCATGTCGCGGCTCCTCTATAGTTCGCTCTCTCTCTCTCTCTCTCTCTCTCTCTCTCTCTTCCTTCCTGTCTCTCATACTGGTCCATTGCGTCAATAATGTTTACACACCCATTCCGAACCCACTGCCAGAACTATCACAATATCTTGTTTGTTCGCAAACAGGAAAAGTTCTACGTTAAATGACTTTCTGTGCTTCTTACTTGTAGTTCTCCTTAGTTTTTTCGGGCATTGACACGACTAATTCCTTTGAATGATCATGAGGATGTTAAGGACTCTTCTGCATCTCCTCCTTCGACTCTGTGCTATCATCGGCGGTGTCTTTGCGACGTCTTCCATTATCAACGGCATCTTCCACTCACTCCTCCACCTCTTCTTCTCCCCTTCCAGTTCTTTGCCAGGAAAGGTGACCCTCTCACATGCGCATCACTCCTCCACAGAACAACAGGAACGAGCGAGTTTGATCAATCCTGATATCCTTGTTCGCTAGCATGGAAAAGAGAAGTTGTGTCTAGGTATTAATTTCCTTTGCTCATTATATTTATTTCGGTGAATTCTTTAATGGGTTCCTAGTGGCTTCAGTAATAATATTATATAGCTAAGAGAGACGAAATATAATGTCTAGTATTTATCAATGCATTTTTGTGATATCGCTTTCTTAAATTTTATATCTATTACGGTGCGGGCTTCTGTGAGAAGTGCTCGAACACCTCTGGGAATGTTCTTCTGGCTGCAAGCCGACTTACTTATTAGCCATCTTTGACATGGTTATCTACTCATATACTGCTCTGGACTTCAAACGGGTCGCATATCAGTAATAGGTTTTTTCATGATTTTGTTAAATAAACAAATGGAATTTTCATTGTCGCCCGCATTGTATGAGGTGTTTGTGTACACGACAGTATCTTTTTCGTTAGCTTTTCTCCCTCACTCCTTCAAATCAACAACCTGGCTATAGGCGGAGAAGGGAAAGCAGCCAGCCATGCCGCCCCAGGAGCAACAGCAGTTCTCGTTAGTTGATCACTCTCTCTTCCATTTGTGGAGCCGTTTGAGAAATCGGTTTCCCCGATCTCTCTCTATCTCTATCTCTCTCTCTCCTCTCTCTCTCTCTTTCTCTCTCTCTCGCTCTCTGTCTCTCTCTCTCCGTCCGTCATTAAGCTACGTGCCGAAGATCATGAACGGTGGCTTGGCTGGCATCATCGGAGTGACGTGCGTCTTCCCCATTGATCTCGTCAAGACTCGTCTGCAGAACCAGCGTATCATCGAGGGCAAGGCGCAGTACACGGGCATGTCAGTGTTATCTTTCTCCTTGAATTAATTACTTTCTAAAAAAGGCAATAAGGTCCCTCCATTCCTTCCACCAAATTTAGTGCTGACTGCGCCAAGAAGACATGGGCAGCGGGCGGCTCGTCCTTCTTCTCCAAGCTGCGCGGAATGTACGCCGGCTCCTCTGTCAACATTCTCCTCATCACCCCCGAGAAGGCCATCAAACTTGTCGCCAACGACTTCTTCCGCCACCAACTGGCTGTCCCTGGCGAAAAGTTGGTCTCTTTTGGTTACAGTATCCCCCGATTCGAGTATTTTATTCCGTTCCTGGTTAAAGTATCCCCGAGTCCATCATGACTTATATTCATACTGTAGGAAGTTGTCCATATGCCGTGGAATGATCGCCGGTGGCCTGGCTGGCCTCTTCCAAATATCAGTGACGACTCCAATGGAGCTGCTCAAGATTCAGATGCAAGATGCCGGCCGGACGAGTGGTGAGTGGACGAGTTGGAAAGAGACCTCATCTGGTTATGTCAAGGATATGTTTAAGGCGGCGGCCAGAAGCAATCGGCCACTCAGCTAGCACTCGGCATCGTGAAGAAGGATGGCCTTGCCGGCCTCTACAAGGGCCTCTCTTCCACGCTCGCGCGCGATGTCACCTTCTCCGTCCTCTACTTTCCACTCTTCGCCTACCTTGACTCGCTTGTCAGTGCCATAATTCGCTGACTAACTTATAAATGTAAACCCTAACACCAATTTTAACCATTTGTCAGCGTTATGGATTAGTTCTTTTTATGTTGTGAAAAAATTTTTTGCGAAAGTTAAGGGCCCCCGCAAGTCGGATGGAAGTGGCGACGCTGTGTTCTGGACGAGTTTCTGCTCTGGCCTCGTAGCAGGCGCCACGGCATGCTTCTGCGTCACTCCACTCGATGGTAGGTGGCATCTTGCTATCCCTCTAATTATCTCTATATATCTCCCCCCCCCTCCTCTCTCTCCCTACCTCTCTCTATCTCTCTGTCTCTCTCTCTCTCTGTCTGTCTCCCTCTCACTATCTGCCTCTCTCTCCATCTGTCTCTGTATCTCTCTCTCTCTCTATCTCTGTTCCCTCCCTCTCACTCTCTGTCTCTTCCTCTGTCTCTGTATCTCTCTCCCTCCCTCTCTCTCTCTCTCTCTCTCTCTCTCTCTCTATCTCTGGACTTCCAGAACAGGGGAAAAAAGGTACTGTCGTTTGGACAGACCCACCCTGATTTTTGGCCTACCCAAAGCCCTACCCCACCATGTTTTTGAGTGGCATTTAGGAAGAAACAGCGAACCCACCTTGGTTTTTGGACCCAATACCATCTTCCCCACCCTATTCTTCTGGGTCCTCGACAGCGGCTTTTATTCCCTGTTCCAGAACATCGAGAGTATGGCATATCATGATCCCTTGTTCCAGTTATCAAGACGCGAATGCAAACCATCAACCTCGGCCCCGATGATGTGCGCTATAAGAACATTGGCGATGCATTCTTGTCAGTTTTCTCATCACTTATATTCTACCGTAATCTCCAACTCCTTTTTGCAGCAAGATATTGAAATGTGAACAATAGCAACTGATTGTAAAATGAAATGAGCTTGTGTTGCAGGAAGATAGTATCTCAAGAAGGCCCGCGAGCTCTCTTCAAGGGCGCCGCATGCCGAATGATGGTAGTTGCTCCGCTCTTCGGCATCGCTCAGACTGTCTACTTCATCGGAGTGGCCGAATACCTCCTCGGTGTCAAGAAAGCAACCCATATCTAGGCTTCCTCCCCAATAGAACCCGCTAACTTAGAAGAACAACTCACTTCCCCATACACCCGCAGTGCGTGGTGTTATGGACACAACACTTAATAGGACAGTATTATTTCTTCTTAGCTTGTTAGAATCACTAGTTTGAAATATATTTCGCTTACTTGCTTGTAGGGTGTACTTTCACTTAGATTAGATCTATTATCTACCTTATAGCGAGTTAGCAGCAGAGTTTATTCAAAGGCTCAGCTCATCGGTGATTCCTATGATTTTTCGTAGGAAAAGGCCTGCTTCAACGGAAGTCTGTCTATTGACAATGTACTAATATTATCAGGTTTGTTATATCGAGGTGCCCAAGTTCTGTCCTATTTGCCAAATGTTCATAAGCTTGTATTTTGCTACACATTTTGATCATTAAAAAATTCATATCTTGCTTCTAAGGTTTTAAAAAATTTAGCTATGATCATACAACAACATTTGCAGACCAACTGCCAATGGAGCCGCAAGTGAATGGAATGAAAGGGAAGAGGAAGGAAATGAATTACAAGTAGACTGACATGGCAGCGGGACATTTGCACAGAAATGGGAAAAGGAAAGGAAGAAAAGGCAATGAGAAGCAACGAGTCGACACGTATGGTTGGAATAAGAATAGTCTTACTGCAGATATGAACAGATTAATTGAGATTTGACGACTAATTGCAAGGCCAATTGTACCATCTCTGGTGACAAGATGCTTGGAGTAGGCGAGAAGGCAGGATCGGAGATCCTTAGGGAGCCGATGGCTAGGGCCTCGTCCAGCCACCCCTCCACCACAGTCTCTCACAGCCCAGGCACGCCCTCAGAGGAACCCCACTTTTGCATGGCTGAACACATGTATCCTGCACATTTTGCATATGTCGACATACATCCTGCATGAATGTTCTTGCTGACCTCATCGTGCATCGACTGACTAAATGAGGTCCCATTCAAAATTCTACCCGAACCGAGCATATGTACATATGTCCACATAAATACATAAATGTAATAACAATAGTTTATATAATATGATGGGTAAAAGCGGGTTTTTCATGTTGTTTTCACCAGACAAAATCGTGTTTGGTCTTTAATTGGACGCAAAGAAGACCAAAGAATTTTTCGTCTGCGCCTCGGCTTGTTTTAATTCTAATTAGGATGTTCTTCACTGCGTTTACCCTAGCACTGATCAGTTACAGCACTTTGCCTCATACAGTTGAGCCGCAAATAAAATCCGTTATTCCTTTATTTATTTCAAGAACGTTATTAAATTATTTGCAGTGACTTTTCATGTTTTTACATGCGGAAGTTTTTCTGCTTCTGCGTGAGACTCAAGGTTACAACGCCCGGAACTGGTGAGTGAGAGGAGGCAGAACAGCAGCAGTGGAAAATGTTTCATGAGAGAACCGAGACGTGATGCGAATTAAACGCGTGACCATTGGTCGTGGTAGAGGCGGAGCTTACTTTTAGGTTAGCACTAGCTAGATGCTTTCAAAGATGGCTGCAGTAAGATGAGAGCCGCATCACACTTGAGTGACACTCTCGAGGGCAGCCTATAAAAGAGCAGCATAGCTGATGGCCACTGCTTGCGCATCTTCGACACTTGCCACTCGTGGCAATGCACTCGGTGTTCCTTCAGAACAACAATGCGATGAAAAAGTTCATCTTCTCATTCCTGTTGCATCTCATTCCTAGCATTAGTAAGTTGTATTCTGTCGATTATGCTCAAGACTGGTTGATAGACATCTTCGTACTTTCAGCTGGACATGAACGCATCTTCTACTCTAAATACGCGAATAATCCATATGTACCACTTGCGCCTGGCGGTGGTTGGTTTCAGTCATTCTATGCAATCCATTTCAATGCAGGCTTCTTCTGCCTCTCAACTCTCTCTCTCTCTCTTTCTCTCTCTCTTTCTCTCTCTCTCTCTCTTTCTCTCTCTCTCTCTCTCTCTCTCTCTCTCTCTCTGTCTCACTCTTTCACTCTCTTTCTCCATCTCTTTCTCTAATCCTCTCTTTTTCACCCTCTTGATTTCGCCCTCATTTTATTGCCATCCCCCCATCCTTTAGATTGCGGAATAAAAGTTGATCGTGAGATCCGAGAGGAGTTTATCCAATCGCACAATTACCATCGCTCGCGAGTGGCGCGCGGTCTGTACAATACAAAGAACGGTAGCCTTCCGACAGCGGCCAACATGATCAGCTTGGTATTCAGACTTTCCCACTTCGAGAGATATCTCATTTGCATATCATGATTAAGAGATGGAGCTGTGATCTGGAGAAGGCGGCGCAGACGTGGGCGGACGCATGTCTCTGGCGTCACGATCGGCCACTTCCGCTTCATTCGGAGAGTCTCTGGCGCGTCTGGGGAAGCGAGGAATACTTGCAACGATTCCGCATTGGAGTGGTAATGATGGACTCGTTTCTTTTAATGGACTTGTGAAATTGCCGGACTACTTTGTACAAAGCTAGCATAGTGCCAAATTTGTTACCGAATTAATGAAGACCATAAACATGTGATTCCTTCAGAACTCCACTTACCGTTGGTCCAAGGAGTTCGAAGACATTGGAACGAGCGCGAACTTTCACAAGATTGGCCATGCGATGCTGGTGTGTCCTGCAGTGTTCTCTTTCTTTGTCTGCTACAACAACAGAAAAAAAACAAGAGAGAGAATGAAGGGACATAAATGTGTGAAAGAAAGAGCCATAAATGGCTATCTTGCCATGACAAAGGGAGTTCTTTGTGTTAGTTGCCGCCCCATTTGAGATGACCTATGCTGATCAGTTCTTGCTGGGATGCGGCTACGCGAGATGCAAGGGCGCCACTGTCACTCATCTCTACGTCGTCTGCCGATACTTCTCCAAGTTTGTTCTATTTGAAACCGTTGAATTTGAAACCGTTGATAGTGAAACCGTTGTTGCAGTGGAAAGCGTCACGGAAGTGGCATGTATGAGGATGGCGAGCCGGGCAGCCACTGCCCCTCCGGCTACCGGCCCAACAACCGCACCGCCCTCTGCGAAGCGGACGACTTCCCCCTCCCACGCCAGACTGCGCCTTTCGCTGATGAAGCACACGATGACGCCATTTCAATCCTCGAGGAGCGAAACGTGTTCGTTTTCATCTCTCCTTCTCTTATCTCTCTCGTCTCTCCCATATTTTATATCTCTCCGTCTATATCTCTCTTTCTCTCTTTCTTTCTCTCTCTCTCTTTCTCTCTCTCTCTCTATCTCTCTCTCTCTCTCTTCCATTTCCCTAATCTTTGCTCCGTTCAAGCCAGTAAATCCTAATGGGAATGGAGGGGCGGATGTAGTCGTTGCGAGGCAGCGAAGTGCTTTGTCTCTCCTTCTCCTCGAACAGCCTTTCTTTATTCACACCATGCCAACCCACGTGCCAGCGGTGCCATTTCCCTTTCACATTTTCAAAGGTCACCAGCATGTCGACAACATCTGTTCGCAGATAAATAGTGGTGCATTTAGGTTTTAAAATTAGCTTCGTGGTTCCTTTAATTATCGCAACATGATTAGCAATAAAGAAAACTGGTGTATTGAGTTTACTGAGAAAAAAAAAACGAATGTTAAGAAAGTGATACAAAAGCTGTTAGGTTCATTGTATAACAAGAAAAAGATATGCTGACTACGAGTTTTCGAAGCAGCGGCTATCCTTCTTTTTTTCAGAATATAACTACGCGACTGACGAAAGAGCGAAAGAGCAGAGGATTGTGTTGACGGAGCAGCCGAAGGCAGGCATTCTCTTTCACTCCCCCCCCCATCACTTCTCTCCTTACAATTAGACTTCTCGTTTATTGCACTCTTCATTCTTCTACTCCTCTCCGTCATTCCACTCTTTCTACCTTTGTACTATCGATTAAGCGTAGCTCTCTAATTGTGGATATGTGATCGTTTAGAAATTCGCTTACACTGAAGAAGACGGGTTCTTTTTCGGACTTCTTTCATGCTTTAATTGGTTTTTTGCAGTTTGTTCAGTGAAGAATGACTCGTCCTGGATGCATTGTACTTTGTTTGCAAAGAAAAAGGACTTTTTTGAAAAGGAGAATTTTGAAGAAGAAGAATAAGTAGAAATTAATATTCACGTGCTCACCATCACTGAAATCGTGATTCATTGAAGAGATGCGATTCTGTCAAAATTCCTCGCGTAACTCCTCTTCAAAACGTATTCCCCCGCTCATGCTCAGCTTCTTCTGCGAATACTGATCAATGCAACATATATGAATGTATTATGCATACATCCATGTTCTTCTTCTTCTTTGTCAGGCCGCGAATGCGCTTTCAAAGGGCGTTCTCTTTTGTCTCCTTGTGTGTGTGCTTATTCCAGAGAGTGCTTCTTGCTCTCTTTCCTCGCTATAATATTCCTTCGATGCTTTTTCTCGTCGCAGTCGCTCCGAATCTCCTCTCTCTCTCTCTCCCTCTCTCCCTTTCTCTCTCTCTGTCTCTCTCTATCTATCTATATCTCTCATTCTATTTCTCTGTCTCTCATTCTCTCTCATTCCCTCGCTTGCCACCTCCTCTCTCTCTTTCTATCTCTATCTCACTCTCTCACTCTCTTTCTCTCTCTTTCTCTCTCTCTCTCTAATTCCTTCGCTTGCCCCTTCCCTCTCTCTCTCTCTCCTCACTGCCTCCACCACATCCATCCCTCCTTCATATTTGCTCAGAAGCAGCTGGCTGGCGAGCAGCTTCTGCTCCGCGCAGTCGAGGCACGCGTTGGAGTGGATGACGGACGGACGCCGTGTGCAACTTTCCGCTCCATTATGGCAGCTAATGTCTGTCTCTCCACTGGCAGCACATTAACGTGTGTCTGTGTGTTTGCTGGCTCTTCCTGTCACTCTCTCTCTCACTCTCTCTCTCTCTCTCTCTCTCCGATGAATGGTCTCACTCCAAATAACCCCACCCCCCTCCATCTCATGTTTCCATGAGACATTCTGCATGAAACTTCTTGTGACTGCGTTCGCTTTCCTTGCTTTGCTCTGCTCTGTTGCGGTCAGAGTGGCTTGATTATAAGAGAGAGAGAGAGAGAGAGAGAGAGAGAGAGAGAGAGAGTGAGAGAGAATGGCTCTAAAGGCGGAGTACGAAGAAGTGTGAAATAGAAACAGGAAAAAAACATCTTGGATGGACAAAGAGAGAGAGAGAGAGAGAGCGAAGTAGATAGAGAACGGGAGAGATTGAGAGCAAGAGCGAGAGAAAGAGGGAGAGTAGGAATGAAAGTCAAAAGCACTGAATAGCAATAGACCTACGATGGAAATCATTCTTTGTTGCAAAAACGAAACTAGAGTGCCTTTTGCGGCTTGAGAGGTCGGCGAGGGAAGAGCGGGAGCGTGTGAGGAACGGCCAAGAGAATGAGCAAAGCCGCGGTTCTTATTTATGCTTCATGCCAAGTCTGAAAGAGGAGCTGCCGATGGCATCTTCTTCCTCTTCAGCTGGAGAGAATGACTAAAGAAGACGAAAGAGATAGAAAGAGAGAGAGAGAGAGAGAGAGAGAGAGGAGGAATAGGAGGAACGAGAATTGGGGCAACTGTGTACGTGTCATTCACTCTCTCATTGGATAGGGATAGCCGCTGGTCTTCCCCTTTCTCTCTCTCTCTCCCTCTTCCTCGCTCATCTTGCTCGTGTTTCACTTTACTCGATCGCATTTCTCATTCCCGCGTGTCAGGCTTGGCCCGGGCCGTGCTTCTTCTCGTTCGCGAGACAGAAAAGAAAGCATGGCATTCGCACTGCCTATGGGAGCTTCATCGGACGCTATTTAGAAAAAAAAATACGTCAATTGCGATGCCTTCCATTTTAGGTAAGTCTTCATTATCTTATCGATCGGCCTCCGGCATCCATGCCTCTGCAGATGGAAAGAATTACAAGAGAGACAGAGAGAGATTGAGAGAGAGAGAGAGAGAGAGAGAGAGAGAGAGAGAGAGTTTGGAATCATAGATTGAGAGAGAGACAGAGAGAGAGAGAGAGAGAGAGAGAGAGAGAGAGTTTGGAATCATACTCTGGAGGAAAGGAAAGGTCAAATTAAGAGATCAACAGATGAGGAGAGTTAAAGCGACTCCCGAGAAGATTCACTTTTGCCGTAGACATTTTACCGTTGCTCTTAGAATGTATTCTAATCTCCTGCGTCAAAACGACACGGCGCTTGCCTCTCAAACAAACTCGATTGAACTGTGTCGTGCTGCCACCAAATCTCTTTAGCCTCCATTCTCTATTCATCTCGCTCGTTCTCTCATTCTCACAATCTCTCACACTCTCTTTCTCTCTCACACACACACACTCTCGTCTTTCTGGTTCAAACCCATTCGTTTTCTCTCTCTCTCTCTCTCTCTTTTCTCGCTCTCTCTTCTCACTCATTTCTCACTCTCTTTCTCTCTCTCTCTCTCAGTTCCCGAATATCTCTCTGTAGTCCATCTATCTCCCATTCTTTCTCTTTCTCCCTCCATCCTCTTGCCTCTAAACTCTCGCGCGCGCATTGAGATGAAAGCGACAGAACGACTCTGCTGCCTTCTCTGTCATCGAGTTGTAAACAGAACGGACCTTTGCAGGTGGAAGAGGAGAGTCGAGGAGCCTGCCACCTCGACAATGGCAGCCGTGGCTCTCGATGAGGAGAGCGACCAGAGGAAGACGTCTCTCAAGGCACGTCCACTTTTCTTACTCTCTATAAATAAGTCATGCATAACGGGGTGTCAACAAGTTGATTAGCAGCTATCAAAAGACAACCCGAACATCCATCCCATTATAAAGAAAAGAATTGTTTTATATCTCTTTGTTTCACTGCTCCTAGTTGTTTGCGTTAGTCGGCACGATTGTGTTCTTATCAACCGTCTCCATCAGTAGCCGTTTTCTTCAATCTCGTCTGGAAAACGCGCGTGTTGGATGAAAGAGGCAGAGGCGGACCTTTTCTCGCTCTCCTTCAGTTAAAGCCGGCTCCATTCTACAGCTTGTGCTTATTTTTATTTCTTGCTCTTCGGTAATTCTACCTTGCGATGTCAAATTTCCACACTTATACTTTTCTAGTGCTCGCCCATCTACTACTTCTCAATGTTACTTTTTAACTTTGGGCCATGTGCAAAAATTTATTATGGTCCCGTCAAAGTAGATGAATAATAGGCTATAAAAAAGAATATGAGCTAATCTTGTTCGTGGCTGCCCCCCCCCTTTCCTCCTCTCCGATGCAGTACTCGACGATCTCGAGTGGCGACTCTTCACAAAGGAAGAGCAGAATAACCCTGAATGGATTCAGCCGCTTGTCAACCTATGGCCTCTGCGACGATGCAGAGGCCAGGTGAAGAGCGAAGCATGACTGCTCTACTGCACTCTTGCACTCTCTGCTGCGTGCAATGCTCTCTCGTTCTTTCATCTCTCTCTCTCCGTCTCTTTCTCTGTCTCTCTCTCTCTCTCTTCACTCTTTCTCATCCATAATCGCGGCATCTCATTCCTTCGTCCTCGTCTCTTCGACCGGCCGCTTAGTTGCATATCATTTACAGGCGAATTGTCGTTGTCTGCATATGCCACGCGCACGTTCCTTCCCACTGCGACAGTTTATATATGTACACCTTACTCTGCCTCACCACATCCACTTCCTTCTTTTTTGAGGTATCATACATGATAGTGTTTTTATATCTGGTGGGTGGGATATGGCTCTGTGCAGTCATTATTTACCTCTCCTCGTAAACATCTCTCGTCTTACTGCATGACCTCTGGCTTAGTCTAAATTGGCTACTAATTTATTCCACCGCTCTCTTAGCCGCCGCGTTCGCCAAATGCCTCCAATGAAATATTAGCGATCGGAGCCTAGCTTCCTCGGTGGAAGTAAAAAAAGAAGTGGTGGAAGAGAAGGCGTGGCAGCGGGTTGCTCAGTCGCCCTGTTCCTTTCTTCTCTTCTTTCTTTTAGAAGGCATTCTCACATTAAGATTACTAAGTATGTTCACGATCCTCGAGCGCTCTGTTCTCTCTCTCTCTCCCTCTCTCTCTCTCTCTTTCTCTCTCTTTCTCTTCTCTCTCTTCCCTCTGCTTGCGAAGAAGTCGGCCCTTTCCATAAATGGAATGTTCTTGATGTCGAAAGTGCGTATAGTGTGCCCGGTGTAGAGAAAAGAGTCAGGATCAGGGCAGCGAAGGGAGCAGGCGGCTGAGAAAGAAGGAGGATGCAAGTGGTGCGGCGGCTGTCGCTGCGGCCACAGAGCGAAGCGGATCTGCTGATTCAGAAGCAGAAGAAGGAGTATCGCGATGAGAAGAAGCGCGTGGCGGCCGAGCTCGTGTCTGCGCTGCGCGACCCGACCGTCGTGGTCATGGCCGACTGGCTCAAGGTGCGCGGCTCGCTTCGCAAGTGGCAACGCTACTACTGCGTGCTCAAGCCCGGACTGCTGCTCGTCTACAAGACCGATAAGACACACAAGGTCGGTCACTATCTGGATTTTTTTCTAAATAACTTATAGCTATACACAAAATGTTAAGTCCAAAGGCGGGAGATTTGAATAAGTTTAGATCGCACTTTGCAGCAAGGCCACTGGGTCGGCACGGTGCTGCTGAACGTGTGCGAGCTGATAGAGAGGCCATCGAAGAAGGATGGCTTCTGCTTCAAGCTCTTCCACCCTCTCGACCAGAACATCTGGGCGACCCGTGGCCCTTTCGGCGAGTCACATGGCGCTGTCACTCTCCAGCGGCTGCCCTCCACGCATCTCATCTGCCGCGCACCTTCCCATCAGGCAAGCATATTCATTCTGGCGGACAGCATCTCTTTCATCAGATTATAAGTGCCTTTTCGGATCCATAAATTGTAGCCTAACTTAAATGCTTTTGTAAATTAAGTATAAATTTAAATTGTAGGCTGGCCGATGTTGGCTGGACGCCCTCGAGCTGTCCCTTCGCTGCTCTGGCCTTCTCATGAGGACAATGCATAAGGTATCTCGACTTTTGCCTTTTTGTTCGTCTTGAGAGAGTCGAGACCGATTTGGCTTTTTCCGAGTCCATCCCTTTCTTGCACTGCTTCTTCTTCTCTTTCGCTTTCATATCCTCTTGTCTTCTTGTCGCTTTATTCTGGTTGATGTTTTTTACATTCTCAACACTCACTCTCTCTCTCACTCTCTCTCTCTCGCCCTCTCTCTCTCTCACCCTCGCTCTCTCTCGCTCTCTCTCGCTCTCTTAAGTGGTCCCGATTGCAGCTGGAGACACCGAAGGAGACAGAGACGGAAGAGGAGGCAGCAGCCGCTGCCATCTTGGCTGCTGCAGCGAAGGGAGACGACGAGGGAGAGGAAGAGGACAACAATGATGACGCCCCAGAGACAGATAGCAAGAAACGCCTCTCCGAGACTGAGGCAGAGAAACACTTCTGTGGTCCGTTTATCCCCCCTCTCTCTCTCTCTATCTCTCTCTCTCCCTTTCCTACCCATTACCCATACATGCAAGAGGAATCTCGAGAGTAACTCAATTCGACGTAATAGTCTTCCCTTATGCTTTCTCTCTTTCGCGCTCTTCTTTCCTTTGAGAAATGATGTAATGCCCGCAAGGGTTGAAGATGGAAGCACATTTATACAATCCGAACAAAATATTGGTTTGTTTACATTGGCCTTTGGAGTAAGAGATCATTTACATGGCATTGGATGCAGCACGCAGCAAGTGTACAATATCCACTTTGAAGGGATTGACGACCGAAGTCACGATGACGAGGCCGTGCAGTCTGAAGGGAGCGGCGATGACATCGAACAGGAACAGGAGAGTCCGTGGATCCGCTCCGAGCAGGAACAGGCTAGAGACCATCTTCATTCCGAATCATTCATTGTAATCAGAGATGCAGCAGCACGTAAATAAATCAAATGTCTGTCAACTATTGCCAGACTCATGCTTCTAGTTTGGACAACTTGGAGAGGGCGCACAGTGCGAAGAAGTGGGCGAAGAGAACAAGAGCCTCGTCTGGAGTATTCTCAAGCAAGTTCGCCCCGGAATGGACTTGTCAAAGGTTTGTTGGAAGTAAATCGCACCAGAAAATACCAAGAACGGCTTCAAACAACATGAAACGTTCCAGGTGGTGCTACCTACATTCATCCTGGAGCCTCGCTCTTTTCTTGAAAAGCTATCCGATTACTATTTTCATGCCGACCTCTTGCAAAGGTGCACACGAATGATCAAGGCGTATGTCCATGCCGCTCTCTCTTTGTTTTTCTAGCGCTGCTGCCGAAGAGGACCCTTTTATGAGAATGCTCTATGTGGCGAGATTCTACTTGAGCGGCTTCTACAAGAAGCCGAAAGGCTTAAAGAAGCCATATAACCCGATTCTCGGTGAGACATTTCGTTGTTCGTGGGAGCACCCGAACGGTTCCACTACGTATTACGTTGCGGAACAAGTGAGTCATTCTCTTACTCTTTACTCTTTTTTTGAGCAAAATTTTCTTATCTAATACAAATTGGTTGTTCAGGTGTCTCATCATCCGCCAATTTCGTCTCTTTTCGTGACAAATCGGAAGGCCGGTTTCGACGTTTCCGCGACGATTCTTTCCAAGAGCAAGTACTACGGCAATAGCGTCTCTGCTATGATGCTTGGCAAGATTAGGTTCGTCGGCTGCTGCTTTTTTGTACTTATTACGGCTTTTGAATTCTTACAAATTGATAGATATAAAATGGACGCTTACAGCATATGCCTCCTGAATCGGGGCGAGACGTACACGGTCGGCTTGCCCTTTGCCAACTGCAAGGGCATTATGATTGGGACGATGACGATGGAACTTGGTGGACAGGTGCTAACTCCTTGCTATCTACACGCGAATTCTGTGCTAACTGACTGCTAGAACTCATCCAAGGTGACAATCGAGTGCGACCGTACAGCGTACGTGTGCACGCTGGACTTCAAGCTGAAGCCATTTCTCGGCGGCTCCATCAATGTCATTTCGGGCGCCATTCGTCTGCACAAACAGACGCTGGCCGAGATTGACGGCCAGTGGGACGGGCTCATCCAGTGGAAGGACACCAAAGATGTCCGTTCGTGTCACAGAGAATATGTCTCGTAATTTTTTTCTATAGCAGAGAGATTAAAGAATAAAAAAGAAGCTGATTGCAGGGTACGAAACGGACACTCTGGGAGGCCACACCTGACACTTTCCGACGTCGCTTGCAACGGCGAGAAATTCCACTCGAGCATCAGAATGACTGGGAATCGAAGAAGTCTGTTTTTAAACGTTCTTCTAAGCATCGTTTATCCCATTGCTTCTAGACTCTGGCTGAAAGTGAGCGAAGCAATCGCTGCCGATGACCAGTACTCTGCGACAGAGCAGAAGACCATTCTGGAGGATGAGCAGAGACTGCGCGCTCGCTCTGGCCAGCCTCACCACACCAAGTTCTTCAGGCATCACAAGCAGCGAGATGTCTACGAGTACATCTACTCGGAGTGGGTTTTCCTGTGAATCTTTTGTGAATAGGAATTGAATCTTTGGAAAGTTGATGTTCCTTTTAACATCCATATATTCCAGCCACCGCCCCTGGGATCCGCACAATGACGTTCGGCAGATTGAGAACAATTATCATATCAAGACAATCTGTCGCGTGCGACCAAAGAAGAGCAAGGTCTTGAGACAGCTTGAGGTTTGTAGTGATTGGACGATTAATTGCATTAATTAATAATTGAATTGAATTGAAGGAGCAATCGGACGAATCGAGTGACTCGAATGATTACAACAAGTCTGGCAAGAGACGCAAGCATCTCTCCAATGCAGATCGCGAAGAGTCTGCAGAGCTGTCCAAGCGAGTTCAGGTGCTGATAATGAGATTGGGATTCAGAGTAGCTTCCTCCTTGTGCACTCTCTTTCTCTCTTTCTCCCTCTCTCTCTCTCTCTTCCTCCCTCTCTCTCTCTCTCTTTCTCCCTCTCTCTCTCTCTTTCTCCCTGTCTCTCTATCTCTTTCTCTCTCTTCCTCTCTCTATCTCTTTCTCTCTCTCTTTCTCTCTCTCTCCATCTCTTTCTCTCTCTTCCTCTCTCTCTCCATCTCTCTCTCTCTCTTTCTCTCTCTCTTCTCTAATTATGGAAGTTGAGGAGTCGCTGGAGCGAGCTGAGGTGTCTCTGGAGCGTCTGAGTGAGCGCATCGCTGACATCATGGCGGAGAACGCGCATTCATCCCGCAACATGAAGGCTGCCGTCGCTGGCCTCGCGCTTCTTCAGCTCATTGCCATTCTCATTCTCTTCCTTAGGCGATGATTTTCCTTCTACTTACTCTTTAATGTGCCGTAGTTTCATATTCATGTTCGATCTTGCCAAGCTGATACATACTAGTACATACATATTTGTACAATATTAGTTTTCACTATTATAATCCCACTTTCGATCTACAACCCACCAACCGTACCATTCCGCTTCCTGTCGCTGTGCAAGATTCCCTGCGCTTTCACAATTTGAGGCAATTATAGGTTCTCGACTTACGAAGATGTGCTATTATAGAAATGCAAAATTGAAAGTATTCTTTTAGTGGTGACTTCTTCATCAATCCCGGGCATCTTTACAGAGAATGTGGTCCCGTTTCACGCGTACATTGTTATTTTTTTTTATTTAATCTGCTTCTGTGCTAAGCTTTCTCGTCACATTTTGAGATTCTAGATCGCTTTAATGTTTAGTGATGTCTCAATTTGTAAAGTATTGGCGTTTTTTTATGAACAATGTATATTCCCGAAATTTTTCGTGTTCGTTTTTCAGGAAAAGAAACATACGTGAGAATTCTCCATGTTAACTAAATTTCCCTCCGTAAGATTTGAATGTCACTTTGACCGCGACGCGTGCTGTTGAGCCGTGCGTCTATCGAATGCAGCGAGGGAGGGAAGGGGAGCAGACAGTTAGAGAGCAGAGAGAGAGTGGGAAGGGTCGGACAGAGAAAGAAGGAAGAGAGCAGAGAGAGTTAGGGAAGGGTCAGACAGAGAAAGAAAGAAAGAACGGCGCAGTGCATGTGGGACACATCTGTGCTCGGGGGAGGAATCGTAACGGAGAGACACCACTCTTACCCTCTTTTATTTGCTATTTCGCTGATATCCCATTAATATTATATCTTATAATGCCTGTTTACATGAGTACAAGCCGACAATGGCTGGAAAAGAAGATGCTGAGATGGAGGACACTGCTGGGAGCAGTGGATCGAAGGAGGATGATGCGTTGCTCTGCCGTTTCTGCCTCCTTCCAATCGGAGAAGAAGTCCATATCAGATGCGACGAGTGCCCCGCTGTCATCTGTGTCCAGGTTCGTACATAATTTACAAAATACATGCATACGGTAGCTTCTTTAATAATTCCATCTGCTTTGAACATTTAATAGCATGAGAAGAATATGTTCCCGATGTATGTATGTATGAATGCGTATGTATATATGTACATATCAATATCTATGAATACGAGTAAGTATGTTTGTATGTATATATAAAAGAATATATTCATGATCTGAAATGAATACGAGTATGTATGTATGTACATATCCACCGCGCAACTGCAGTGCTTTCGACTGGGAGCGGAAGGTGGCCGCCATCGCAGAGGCCACAACTACGAAGTGGTCAATCCGAGCAGCGAGAGAATCTTCGAAGACGGCTGGACCTTTGAAGAAGAGGCAGATCTGCTGGCGGCTGCTCACAAGTGCAAACTCGGCAACTGGTACGTGGCAGACATTCTTGAGCATTCCAGCATTGGTATTCGTTCATAATTGAGGGGTGAAATATCCGATGGCCTCAAGCGATCGTGTGAGCCGAAAGAGGCTCGTCAATACTTTGACGTCCACTTTGTGCGAAGTGCTCTCGGGCAGATTGCAATCCGTGGCAGCGAGTGGATGCTCAAGGCGTTCGAAGAGCGCACGCCTATTGATGAGATCCTCCAAGAGCCTGCATTCTTCTACAATGGTTAGTTAGTCGGCTGATAAGTCTAATTAGGATAAGTCTGATTAGGATTAGGCCGAATAGACAACAATGGTTAGTTAGTTGGCTGACAGGCTGATTATTACATACAATTAGTCAATGAATAAATGAATGAATAAGTACCGTTGTACCGAGCCTGTATATCTGC
Source organism: Allodiplogaster sudhausi (assembly GCA_945643635.1). Lineage (NCBI taxonomy): Eukaryota > Metazoa > Nematoda > Chromadorea > Rhabditida > Diplogasteridae > Allodiplogaster > Allodiplogaster sudhausi. Next base: position 1,627,557 of record CALZFC010000009.1, read on the forward strand.
AACATAATTGTGATCAAATTGAGCTGCGCTCGAAGCACTGAGGGCTGCCAAGGAGCTTCCGAATGAAAATGACGATAAGTGCGTAGAGCAAGTTCGCGAGTTGACACGCAGCTTCATCCTCCAGTCAACGATGAAGAAAGGAGCAGATCCAGTGAGTCTTTTTCTCTCACCAGAAATTATGCGCTCTTGAGTCTTCCTTCTTCAGAACGAAGCAACACATGTGTCCCACCTCAACGACCAGGAGTGGTGGGATCCAAAGCAACAGCCGCAACCAGCCGAGAAGACCACCAAGTCTACGGGAGAGAGGCAAACGAAGAAGAAGCTTTGTAAAGTGGACAGCAAAGCGCAGGAGGTTTGTTAGCCATGACTCTCTTTTTGCCATTTTCGGTGCCTTCCTTTTAGATTTTTGCTTTCAGGCCAAGACTTCGTCAGTAGCTACTGGTGAAGCTCACGATGAAGATTCTGACGACGATGTTCCTCTGGTGAGGGGTCCAACGCAGAAGAAGCGGGAGGGTCAAGTCGCATTGGGCATCGAGCCAGAAGAATCGGAAGAGGATGCCGAGCAGAATTCCAAGCGGGTAGTGGCCGATGTTGACATGGACGAAGATGAGGTGGAGGATCGGCCAACGCCCATCATTGTCGTCAAAAAGGTATGTAATGTGTAAGTTAAGCTTAGTGTGTTTTCACGTTAATCTTTGTGTCTAATAGCATGTCCAATTACAATTCGTTCTCCTTCAGATTCAAGCGCGTGGTCGCACCAAGTTGAAAGCGGAGCTGCAGCACAAAACGAGAGTGAAAGCACCGAAGCCCGCCGCGCCAGTTGCCGAGCCCGAGCCAGAGAAGGAGGAGGAGGCTGCGGAGCACTCAGACGATGAGCAGCAGCCCACTGTCTCCGTTGCAACAACTCCAGTAACTTCACTCCGGATCAAGGTTTTCACTGATATTCTCTGTATGAACAGTATTAACCATAAGAGGTATTTTAAATTGTTTAGTTTGATGATTTGCAGAAATCCGGCAAGTACCAAGGACTGCGCCGTCGGCGAGTGGTGATCAGTAGCGATGAGGATGACGAAGCAGGCACTTCCACTGCCACTTCTCCCAAGCGGGCTCGCCCTGTCAGTCTTTTTTTTCCCGCTATTCAATACCTCTTCGCAATGATTCGTTTTCCTTTGCAGGCAGATTCCGCTTTGGAAGAGGAGATGGACGAAGAGGAAGAGCGGCGATTTGCGGAGAGCACTCTTCTCAACACAAGCGATGACAATTACGACAGCGATCTTGATGCGGTCAGTGTCGAATGGCGTAACTGGCTCTGGATTATGGTAAAGGGTTACTGTAATGAGTCACCCTATTACAGCAAGAAACGACAAAGTCTGGCAAGCCTCTTCGACGAGCGGCCAAGCCAAAGAGACGAGCGTTCGGAACGACGAAACGAGAGCGGCGTATGAAGTATCTAAAGAGGAAGCTGCAGCTGAAGAGCAGGAAGAAGGTGGTGAAGACGCCTGAGAGGACTGACGTCAGTGTGATAAGCGGCTTTGTGAGAAATAGATGTGGGACACTTAGAAAATGGCTTTTGCTTGAAGGACGGAAGGCCGACGATCACGAGGAGCGACCTGGATGCTGCACACAAACGAAGGCCGTTCTTGACCATGGATCGCGAAGAGTCGGACATTAGCTACCGTCCAAAGATTCGCGAGGATGACGCTGCCGTCCTCGCTTACAATGTTGACAGAGATGACTACGAAATGGCATGTTTACTCTCTCTCAGCGCCGCTTCTCGATCATTTTATTTTTCAGCCCACATTCCTCAAGTATCTTTTAACGCTACTTACATATGTCTAGGAGCAATACAACGAGGCAGAACAGCTGATTGCTCGTCTGACCTTCACTCCCAATGAGTCCGACCGGATACTGGACATTGAAAATGGTAGCTTTTTTAAAGTTCTTTTTTGTCATGCATGCGCATAATTTTACTCTATTTCCAGAAGTTAAAATTGTCAAAGTGCAGCGGATGCAAAGGATTCTCCGAGATCGCCGGTCATATCACAGGCGAATTGTTGCCAACGACATGATTCCAGAGTTCTTCAAGTTCATGACGGTAATTATATTATCCACTTATGTATCAAGAAAAGAGAAAACGCTATCCGATAAATGGTATATTGTTGGTTGCTTGCTTTTAAAATTTAATTAATTAATAAGTTATTTTTCTTTGTTCATGAAGTTTGTTGATCATGATTACGTGTTTAGAAAATGTGCGTCGAAAAGAAGAAGGCCACTGACGTCATCGCTGATAGAACTCCTCGCGAGCACTTTGAACAAAGGCTAAGATTCACTTTCAACAAGGAAGAAATTAACTCGATCGTGGAGCATAAAGACCGTTAGTGACGAGTGATATGGTAGGCTTTTTTTTTCTTACAAACTCTCTTTCTGCAGGAGTGCAAAGCATCAAGGAACGCATTGCAAAGTTGAAGGAATTGCAAGCCACAGGAGTAACCTCACTTAAAGGTGTGTTCTTTTCGATGAAATTCAACCATTATAATGGCTGTCTTATTATTGTAGGCCATGAAGAGTTAAAATCAAAGCGGAAGAAGATCGCGCCGATTAAGCCAAAGCGAAAGCTACCGAAATATGAAAGGGAAAAGCTTAAAAAGTTAGTTTTTTTTACTGCTGCATTTATCTCATACTTCAATTAGCAGCTAATTGTATGTTTCAGAGACGGAAAGCGAGTAAACGTTCGGTGGCAACGATTTAAGCAGTGGTCACTGGATATGATTAAGAATGGAAGAATGCCTCGATAAATGAAGAGCGTACGATCTCCAAAAATGCTGTACATACATAATATTTAAGAATTTGTTCTTTGTTATGATGATTTTCTTTCGTGGAATGTGCTAAGCTTTAATGTGCAATTTTACTCTAACTTGCCGTCACCCAACATGTCATTGTTTTTTACTTTGAATGGAATTATATGTGCATCGTTTAAAAAAATACCAAAGCTGTCGATATTCCGATGTGGGTCCTAATGTTCGTTTTTTAACACATTTTTACTGTTATGATATGTGATTTGAATATATCTTTATTCTGAACGTAAAAAAAGGCTTGCATATAGAAACACATGAATATAACAGCAACAAATATTGTAATTTAGGTACTGGAAGCACAATTGCCTAAAGAAAATACGCGAAGAGAAACGTTAAAGTTTACTGTAAGTGGTAACAAATGCTAAGGTTTTTAATTGTAAATCTGTAACTCTCAAAAACATACAATTCTTGGGCCGATGCCTACTAGACGGGGGAACGTAGTCTCAATGATTTGCTTGTGCCGACTCACATCAGCGCATTGTCCTCGCAGCTCCAGTTTTGTTCCAAGAGTGAACGTGCAACTCTTCTGTGCTCATTAACGACAAGTGTTTCATGTCAAGACAGTGGTATTTGTGAGTGGAGGGAGAGTGAGAACGCTCGCCTGAGATTGCGAACAAGACTAACAGTGCATGTTCGACCCCCTCGACTATCCTCTCCTTTCTCTCTCGACTCTCTCTCCCTCTCTCTCTCTCTCAACCTCTCTCTCCCCTCTCTCCATCTCTCATTTCTCTCCCCAGCTAGATGACTCCCGCCGGCGGCAACCGCCAATCCTCACACTCTGAAGGAGCAAAAAGGGGCACTTGGAGGTCCGTCTAGGCAAGTGTATAAAAGTGAAAGGGTGAGAGCTGGATGTTACAGGACTCTCTGAAGACGACATTCACAGATGACGATTGGGCTTGCTCCACTTTCTCTTTCTTCTGTTCTCTTCTTCTTGTAATAAGTGACTCTTCTCTCTTCTCATCAACAGACCTTCGGATTTGTTGCTTGCTTTAGTAGTTGAAAGTGTTGTTCCCTGTTACAGTCTCTCCCTTTCCTATGTCGCCCCCATCTCTCTATACACGAGCGCTCTCTCTCTCTCTCTCTCTCTTTCTGTGCAGATTACGGTCAAGATTTGGTGAAAGTGACACAAAAAAGTTTTAATTGCGAGCTAAGGAACTTCTTCACTTTCACTACTAGTCCTGTCTAGTGTCACACACCTTCCAGTCTTGCTCGTCCTCTGTCTTCCACTGATCCATCTCATCCCCATTAACCACCCCGTAAATCTAACCACGGACGCATGTGGCTTCCCAGAATGCCCTGTCAACTCCGAGTTGCTTAGTTGCCAAATCACTGGCCCAAAAACTTTTTTTTTTCAAAATATATGTTATCAAATGTTGTAATTTGCTATTACAGCTGCAGCATGCGCTTGATCAGCTGCATCCTCTTCTGTCTCACTGTAATTTCGGCAGAGAGTGATGAAGTAGGCGGCGAGACGTGTGGAATTGACTCCATTCCATACAAGATTGTTGTTGACAATACTGGCAGGCCAGGTAGGTGGTGGCCGTTTTAGTAGTGTTATGAGGCTTAAGAATGTTAAAAATTATTAATTTAGATCTATATTGCGAGACACCGGCGTGTTTCGGCCATGGAAATATTGAGGGCAAGCGAGCAGCGGTTTCTAACTAAATTATTTACTATTCTTACTATTAGCACGCCTAAAACGAATTTTTTTTGTGAATTATATATATTTATTTATAAAATAATTTCCTTTCGCAAAGGTATGCAATCACGAACAACTGGAGGCTGTGTGCGCCGGTGAGCACGAGTGGACTGCCGGGCTTTTCGAAGTTAACAACGGAACTCATCGGACGTTCGTTTTGATTTTACTTCTAATGGGAGCCATATATCATCATCATAATTAATTAATAACAACTTCAGCCTGAAGACGGAATGTTGCTTCTTCGAGGGACTAGCTGAGGGGCGCGAGCTGAAGAGAGTGCTTCTGCAGGAGGGCGAGACTTTCATTGGCGGCTCCACTGGCGGACGAGCTTTTGACCTCATCAAGGAAGTCAGGAAGACGGTGTCTGAAGACAACAGGTGAGATGAAGAAGACATTGGAGAGGAAGAAGCTCTCCGCGTTGCAGGGTTAAATACGTACTTTCCATCTACCGTATGCCCTGTGTTGACTTGCGTGCTGAGCATGAATTCATTGCCTACTCCTCGCCTCTCTACACTCGCTCCAAGCATCGCTTGGAAAGCGAGGAACGACTCCTCGATGATCTCAACGACCCGTTTGTCGCAGTCATATTATAGGAAATTTAACAGTGAATGAAAGAGAGCCCGGGTTGTAAGCTGAATCTGCTTAGCCCCCCTCGTCGCCGCCTTGCATCTTCGGAGTCCTACGAGAATGTGCGCGGTGGTTCCACCGGAGTGCGCCGCTCTCCCCTCCGCCGTCGCCCTCTTCGTGGCTCTTACGCCGATGACCTTTATGACTACGACTATGACTACCCTCTTCTTAGCCATCCACTCTTCCGTCGAAATCGGTAACATGTCGCGGTCATATAATAGGAGTTTTTTTTTAATAAAAATAGAGGCACTTTTTAATAGGTCACATAAAAATTAGCTGTAGCTTTAACTGTTAATCACGTTTTCGTGCTTTATTAGATTCCGCCAGTACCCATCTGGCTTGAACAACCGCCTGTGGCCAGTTGCATTCCGACGTTCCCCAGCCAGGCACGCCATGGCTCCGCAGTCGTACACTGCATCGTTTGCGGTGAGAACCTGATCCCATTTACTAGTTCATCCATGCAAGCCTGTCCCGTCGTAAAGTAGACACTATGTACTTGCACAGAGAGCAGACACCAAACACTCTGAATCATTTCTCTTTAGAATGACAATATCGTCGGCGGCGCGGACTCGTCTTCGTTCGTTGATGAAACACTTGAACAGCAAACTGTCAGAGATAATTTAGTGATAGTAGACCAAAGATCATTTTACCGTCCTCATTTACTCTAATTAACTTGTTAATAAAACGTACCCCAGATGGTGCCAGCAGTGACTCAGAGTGCGAACTACGTGAATGCGCTCGCGCCAACGCTGCCTGAGCCAGCTGCCGATGGTGGCAGTTATGCGCCGCGCGCCGGAGGCATCGCGGTGCAAGAGACGCTTCCTCTGAGCTCGTACCCCATCGCCCTCCCGAACTCTTATGCACAACAGCCAGCGCCCCTTGCACTGCCTTCATTTAACTCGTTCTCCCAACCCCTACCACCTTCCAACTTCATCCCACAACAGCTTCCAACCTTCCACTCGGGAGTTCAACAAGCTCCCGCTGCCTACTCATATGGCAACAGCTATGGCATTGGCAGCTATGGCAGCGGAGGCAGCTATGGAAGTGGCGGCAGTTATGGCAGTGGTTATGGAAGTTACGGAAGCGGTGGATACCCATATTATGTCAGGCATAGTCAAATCACCAAATTATTGAGTTCTTGCATCATCCTGCGTTGTATGTTCAGTACACATTTTATCAGAGTGGAGGAGGCAGCTCCGCGGGTGCCGGATTAAACGGCGTCTTTGACTCGATGCAATGTTTCTCGGGAGACATGAAAGTGGAGACGCCCTCTGGCCGCAAGCTGATGCGAGAGCTGAGAATCGGCGACAGCGTTCTCAGCATTGAAGACAGACTTGTATGATTGAATTTTATTATTATTATGATTAATTTAATCATTATATATATTAGTTTAATTATTATTTGGATCAGTTTGAATCCACTCTGCAGGTTTCCTTCTCGCCTGTCATTATGTTCTTGCATCGAAATGAGAGCGAAGACGCCGAATTCATTCTGCTTCAAACGGTTCTTCTTTATTCTTGATCCACTGAATTTTGAGGACTATTTCGGCGTGATTCAGGAATCTGGAAACACTCTGAAGCTGACTGAGCAGCATCTGATCTATACGAGTTCATGCACTGGCACAGAGTCGTCGCTCCAGCTGAGGAAGGCCAAGGAGGTGTCCGTGGGCAGTTGTGTGCACACTCTCATTGGACCCTCCAAAACACTCTTCCGCATCGATCGTGTCCAGGACATCCAGATTGTATGCTCCTCCTCATCCATAAATAGTCTTCTTCATTCTTTTGCTTGCCAGATCAAGGAAGAAGGCATCTATGCTCCACTCACCGCAACGGGCGACATCATCGTGAATGACGTATTGGCATCTTGCCACTCGAATCTCGCCGTCAAGACGCTGCAGCAGTCATTCTTCACCATCTACAGGACCCTTGAGCGGTGGTTGTCGCCCTCGCCTACCTCCTCATGCCACCTCGAAGACGCGGAGCTCCTCTCCGAGCACGACCTCCCCACCGGACTCACTTACATCACAGGCGTCATTGATCTCTTTGTGCCCAAATACTTCATCATTTAGACGAGAGGGCTTTTCTCCCGAATTCTGTCGCCTTCTCACGGCGCGAACTCATTCCTTTCTAGATCATCTAGACATTCTCCCTCTTCCATTCCCACTACCAGGCATTAGTTACTTGTTGGCCGCTCTGCTCTTCTTTAATTACTAAGAATGCCCTTCCTTCCTTGTTAACCGACGCCCAGTGTGATCTTCTGCTGTTCAATACTTTTTCTTCGTTATACTTCTCCCGTGTTTTCCCTAGAACAGACTGTATCAGAATACCCGATGTTCTATTTTCTTGCTGTTTCACAACGTGCAATGTGTAGAAAAGTAGTGTAGGCGGTACAACTAGTGAGTAATGTCCATAGTTCTTTTTAATATGCATAATAGATTAATAAAAGTGACGATTGAATACAGTAGAGGATTGAATTACGAGGCAATGAGAAGTGCACTCTCATCGCTCTCACTTTCTTTCTCTCTTTCTCTCTTTCTCTCTTTCTCTCTTTCTCTCTTTCTCTCTTTCTCTCTTTCTCTCTTTCTCTCTTCTCTCTTTCTCTCTTTCTCTCTTTCTCTCTTTCTCTCTTTCTCTCTTTCTCTCCTTCTCTCTTTCCCTCTTTCTCTCTTTCTCTCTTTCTCTCTTTCTCTCTTTCTCTCCTTCTCTCTTTCCCTCTTTCTCTCTTTCTCTCTCTCTCTCGCCTCTCTCTTACAGTGACCAGGCACAGCAAGCCATGTCAATTCATCTTTCTTTTTCTTCTAGCAAAATGCCATGACTACGTGAACGCATAGAAAATGTGATGAGTAGATGATGTTGATGTTGGTGATGATACGAGGAAAAGAAAAGATAGAGGGAAGAGAGAGAGAGAGAGCGAGAGAGGAAGAGAGACAGTGAAAGGTCGATGAAGAGAGAAAGTGGCAGGGCAAGGGGAAGCTTCTTGTTATAGTCACCGACTGATTGGACTGACAAGGCAACAACGGCAGGACTGGCCATCCACAATGAATTCCATGAGATGCCCCTTCCCTCTCCATTTCCGGTACCGGACTCCTCGATATTCTCTTCATGAAGAGCATACAGCTTTCTTTCAAAACAACATTCAATGAAGGCGTTGAACATTTTTGCCTGAATACAGTCAACTTTTTTGTTGTTGCGATGCCGGTCTTTATTTTTCCGACTATAATCATTTGTACTGATTTCTGAAAAGATTCGGAATTTGTTTCCAAATAGATTTGCATCATAAAATGCTCTTTTCCTGCGTCTTCATCATAGCTGCTGACACCTTCAAAGCTCTGAATGCATTGCATGTCTTCCAAAAAGAAAGATGATCATTGGATCACAATTTTCTTCAAAAGAAAGATTAGGCGCGCGAGTTTTCCGTTGTATCTCGGAAGGTTTTATCTCGAATTATTGAGTAACCAGAAGGTTTTCAATCGTTGTCATCCATTAAAACCGTTTAGGAATTCGCCTATTTCAGTTCTAAACAAGTTTTACTTTTTCAGGTAATACCAGGCGAAAATGTTAAGGAGATGGCTGGTGTTGTTGGCGTGGGTGATGAGTACAGCAACGCTCGCTCTTTCACTGCATCTGCCCTTCCATGCTGGCTTCTCTCCTCTTAGTGGTAAGACAGCAAAGAACAAACAGACAAGATGTCTACGTTCCTAGACCATGAAACTGCCTAGCATTAAACGAGTAAAACTGTTTAGGAAGAGAGTTTGACTCTGTTTGTAGATCGATTATTGCTGGAGCGACAGAGAGTGGTGGCGGCAGCCGAGAAGAGATCGGCCGCTCTCGAGGACCTCGGCGGAGATGGCCATCTCATCAACGGACACATGCTCAAGCAGCCACTCCTACGATTCGACATCCTCTGGCGGAAGTTTGCTGGGCAGAAACTGTCCGTACCAGGCATCGGCTGGGAGTAGATGGAGAGGAGAGACATGCCCACCAGGTGACCCTGCATCACGCGCACACCGCAGCTCCGATTGCAACAGCCTTGTCCACTTGCTCTAACCACTCTCTCTCTCTTTCTTTCTCTCTCTCTTTCTCTCTCTCTGTCTCTTTTGCTATCCTAATCTTATCTCTCTTTATCCGTATGACAAAAGGATCAACAAGCGAGCAACTCTTTGCACCTAAGACAATCATCCTTTGACCCGCCACCTTCTCACTTGTATCTGTTTCACTTGACCTTGGGTGTACTATCTCTCAAATCTCCTTCCTTATCTTTGGCCATTTTTTGATGCAGCTTACCAAAGTAAATCTTGCATTTCTTCGGAATGGAATTAATTTATGTACATACAGCTTGAGAGTAGTAGAGGTTTTTTTCTTTTCAAGACACCCACTCTTTGTAACAGCATACATTGTTCCAATCCTTAAAGCAGAAAGATTTACCTTGTTTGGGATAGCACAAATAACATTTCTTTAAATGATATATGTATAAGCGGTGTATAAATGAGAAACAATTGTGAGTAGACGCAATGTTTATTTAATATTCATCACAATATTTTTTTTAAAGGTAAGTAAAATATATAAATAACTCACAAACTGATGTACATGAAAGTGGCTACTTAAGCAAATGTTTTATTTATTTATTTACACTTGTTCCTGTACGTTCCCGTTAATAGTAGCATTAAATGTGTTTTTCGGCAATTTTAGATATGCAAACTAATGGTCATTCGATCAAGACAGCAAAATGTGAAGCGGCTACAGGCAGCGAAATAAATGAGATGCAATATGCACAAGTAAATGATTGTAATTTAAAAAAAAGAAGATGCCATCTCAGAGGTCTAAGAAGTTGTCATCTCAGAGGTCAAAGAAGTTGTCCCAAGGCTCCGCATGGAGGATTGAAGTGGCGGAGCAGGAGCCGGCAGGTGTAGTGGAGCCAGGGAGAATGAGCTGGAGATTGTGGAAGCAGGACAGAGGCACGACCACGAAGCAGACAGCCATCACGAGATGGGTGGCCATGATGGCCCAGTCGGCGGCGGCGATCTGCTTGCGAAGGCGGCCATCCACCGACAGCACGGGCAGCGGAGCACCGGCACGGGCCACCCGGGATGTCGTCGCGCGGGGGACCGCGAAGGGAGTTGCGGCATTCGAGGTTGTCGGCGTGGGCAGCACCGCCTGCGCTGCCGTCTCCTCTGTCAGCAACTCGGTCCTCGTCTGCTTCTTCGGACTTCTCGGCCGCCGGGCACAGCTCTCGGCGCTAGAACGGCGGGCGACCATCTCAGAGTGAGAATATGAGGACTGTGCTGAAATGAGGATCGAGTAGTCGGAGGAGTAAGCAGATTGGGATGGAGAAATAAGAAGAGAGAGGCCCAGCAGGAGGCGGTCTCGCTCTGAGCAGATCGGGAAGGGAGAGTAAAATTGGGGGTGGGAGAAGAGAAATGAGCACGCGCAGCCAGAGACAACTACAGAGAGTAAGAGCCGCTGCTGGTGCTACTCTCTTAGAGTAAGGATCTAGATAGCGAAATGGAGGAGAAGAAAGAGAAACCTAGAGTAGAACAGAAAAGAGAAAATGAACGAAAGCGAGAGTCGAAGCAACACAAAGTTGGGGAGGAAGGATGCTCTGGATAGATCGAGACTAAATAGATCTCTTTTTTTATTAGAGAATAAACTGGAGAAGTGATGAGAGAAGGGAGAGAGTAGGGAAAAGAAGGTCAGCTAGCGATAGCCACTGTTGCATCATCATCGAACTCCTCAGACTTTCTACTCTCTTTTTACTTTCTTCTTCCCTCTCTATTTCTCTCGACTCTCGTCTTCTCTCTTTCTCAGCTGAGTGAAAGGAAAGACAGGGGGACGCGTGGCAATCTGAGCACAAGAATAAGGCGAGAAGGAGAAAGGAATGCTCTACAGAACGTATACCCAGGCATGCACTCCACAAAAACGGCAGAAGGAACTTGAAGAGTTGGTGACAGAGCGAGATTGTAAGAGAGAGAGAGAGAGAGAGAGAGAGAGAGCGAGAGAAGTGAGGAGAGCAGAGAGAGAGATAGAGGTTGGTTCTCAGTTTCGATGAAACCGTCATGGAGACAGATGGGTGGGGGGGGGGGGGTTCATTTGCACGTTTTGAACACGTATCTAGAATTGGAACGTAAAGAGTGATTCGGAATGAGTAAAGTTCAATGAGGCATATGGTAAGTGTGCATTTGAGAGCAATTGAGAGAGCGATGCTGCGAAGCATCAGGGTTTAGAGCGCGAGCTTTTGAGCAAAAACCACTGCGACAAGCGCAATTTCATAAGGCCGCCAATTTCTAGACGAACACCACACGGTGGCTCTCATGAAGGAGAGATGGTCTCGCTTGATATGAGCGACCGACAAGTTATACGGCCAAGTGACCTCTGAAGTCAGCGGAGACAGGCGGCGATCGGCCTTGACTCCGCCCTCCTCCCTCTGTCCACTTCTTCTCTCACCTTGCGCATCTTTCACAATTCCATCCTTCTCACGCAAACTCCTTCAACAGGTAGAAGAGGGGCAGAAGCGATGGTCTCTTCTCCATTCATGAGATCTTCTCTTCTCATTATCTCTCTCACTCTCTCTCTCTCTCAGTCTTCCACTCTCTACTTCTCTCATTCTACCTCGCACTTTTGAGATTCCACCCACGCACTCTTGCTACAGCTGACTCGTCTCTCTTCCTCACAGGTGATGGCAACGTGATCGTACAGGATGCGTCTACAAGTTCGGCACTCCCTTTCCGCCCTCTGCATTCCCTTCTCTCCGTGTGATTTCAATCTCAGTTTGTGCTTGAGATGTGGCGTTCTGTCTCTCCCTTTCCTTCTTCGCTTTCATTTTCTCTCTTTCTCTCTCTCATTCACCACTCTTCCTCCGCATGCTTATTAAAGACTGCCAATGATGTCGATGTCCACTTGGTGCTAAGGCCTTTAATGTTTGTCGGTGAAATGCGATAATACGAATAGAAATAATAGAGAAAAACTGGGCAGACGAAGTAAAGAGGTTCTTGGAATAACTAGAATCTGCACTAGACTTCTAGGTTTATTAGCCAGACATTGAGAGTTCTTGTAACGTATATACATAAATATAAATACAATGAAAGACGATCTAATTAGCATAGTAGGATTGAGGTGCTTTTTTTATGACTTAATTTAAAACGGAGTTAGAAAAAAAACTCGTCAGTGGGCTGCAGTGGCAGAGTCAAGAGATCACCTATCGCGAACGCGTACTGAAGAGATTGGCCATGCCGAGAGGCTTGTTCGGGACAGTATTTATGAGTGGTTCTCTGAGGTCATACAGGGACGGAGCCTCGAGGATGATGAGGAAGGTGCCAATGTTGAGGACGGAAAAGATTATGAGGAATAGCCGATCGAGAACCATCGCAACGAATGTCCAATCATCCGAAATCTGAAACAAAGAAACAAAAAGCAATTTCACCCATCTTTTCTTCTTTGGCGATGACAACATTTTCCATCGCTTGACTGGAAAGGCAAGAGAGAGAGAGAGAGAATGTAATAAACAAGTTATATTTATGTATTGCTGTGTGTGTGTGATAAACGAATTGAATTGAATTGAACGAGTCAGTTGACACACTGTTGTTCTCATTTGGTCATTCAGTAGTGCAAAAGAAGCGTTTTAGTGCAAAACAACAGCGCCGCGTGACCGGTTCCCCAATCAGCTGTGTCTCAGTTAAGGAGGAGAATGAGAGAAAGTGAGCGGTCGAGAGCTTATTCGTTTCTTGTTTGTGTGACGGCGGAAGGAGTTGGGGGGGGGCGAGTGGAAGATGGTACCTCGGCCTCGCGCGCGTTATGGCGAAAGTGTTCGGCGATGAAGCGGACTTGGTGGAGGAGATTGATGAAGACGACGTCATCCACTCGGTTCTTCTTCTTCTTCGCCTTTCCCTGCCCACTCAGACTGCCGCCTCCTCCGTCTTGGCGGCGCTTCAGCGGAATTGCCATGTCATTCAACTTCTAAATGTAAAGTAGTTAAATATATGTATGTTATTAAAATGTAATGTTGATTCCTCCTCCTTCTTTTGCTCAAGAGACTTGATAATCCTCAGGATATTCGTCCATCCATTGATATCGTTTGAATGGAAGAATACAAGTCCGTGTATTTATCCTTCCGGTTAATCTCACTTTCTCTCTCCCTCTGTCTCTCTCCGCTCTCTCTCTCTCTCTCTCTGTCTCTTTCGACTATCGCTCTCTTCCACTCGCTCTTCATATCCAAATGTTCGAGTGATGAATGGACGTGGCCCCTTTCACTAACCCAATTCACTTCCAAGAGCCCTTAGTCATTGCGTGTGTGTGCCCGACTGGATTCCATTTCACTTAAACCGCTTAGATGCCCCCTTCCCGGACCTCGATGGATCTTGGTGTTCGCGCATAAAAGAGACACAAAAAAGAGAGAGAGATGAAGGTCAGAAGCGATGACGAGCTGCTCGTAAAGCACGATCGTTTTCGGACGTTTTTTGCTTTGTAGGTCGCGCGACAAAGACTATGCCTCATAAAGGGGGGAAATACTGAGGAAGAGAGAGAGAGAGAGAGAAAAAGAGTGAGAGACAGAGAGAAAAAGAGAGAGAGAGATGAAGTCAAGCTTGGAGACTCGAAACTGAGGCAAGCTTGATACTAATTATCGATGCCATTTATAATTGTAATAATTTATTCTAGATACTGCGACCATACAGAATATGTAGATTAATCCTCGAGATCATGAAAAACCCTTGTATTGATACGGAGAGAGATTCGGCTAGATTCAACAAAGATTGCAGACTCCGAGTCGAAATTGGGGGGAGGGGGTGCGGAAGGATTACCTCCATCAATGATTATGTAGAAAAAAAGCTGCTGAAATGCAATGGTCAGAGTTTGCACACAAAAGGAGTTCACAAAGATAGGATCATCGCTTGCGTCTCCAATTGTGACAGATTGGAAAAAGGGGAAGGGGGTTCTGCGTTCTGCGCGGGTTAGCACGAAGAGAAAATGATTAAAAAAAGAAAGTTGCCAAGTTTTCTGAAATGCTCCTCTGCAGCCTTAAATGTAAGCAAGTTTTGTGCCACTATGCAAGTGTCTCTTAGTTGAGTCATATTGCGTAGTGAATAAGTATGCAAACGGAGTGACGAAAGGGAAAAAAAGTCCGCTGACCAGCTTCTCGTCATCATTGGTGATATCGAGGCGATTGTTGAGGAGAGTCTGTCGGTGCACGCCCGGGAATGGCTTCCTCTTTGCGAGCACCTCCCCGTCGCCGTCTCGCCGTGGCTCCACCAACAGGTCCACGTCCACGAGGCGGTTCTCGTCGTTTCCGCTCTCCTTGGATGACTTGGACACGGGGCGACTCATCATCAAGACTCTGTCAAATTGGACTATTTTGACTAATTAGTCAATCTGACAATTAATTACTTTGGCAGAAAGTTGAGAAAGACGATCCGAATCCACGGCGACATTCGGTAAGCGGAGCCAGAGCGGAAGCGCAGATTCACCGTCACGACGGAGACGACGGTGGAGAGCGCGACCAGAATCATCGTGGTAATGAGATAGCGGCCGAACATTGGAATGACCAAGGAGGTCGGAGGCATCAAATCAATTAGAACCTTAAAGCTTTGTGCTTCCGTAACAGTAGAAGAGGTACATAGAAGATTGAAACAAAAAGAAGTTTTTCTATAATGTTGCTAACCAAGAAGAAGACGGTGAGCGTGACGAGAATTGAAATGGAAAAGGTGATTTTGTGGTCAGAGAGATAGAATACAAATGTTGTGAGAATGGAGATGAGGAAGCACGGAATTATGAGGTTGCATGTAAAGAAGAGAGTCTTTCTCCTGAAATGGAAACAACTATCTTTCATGCTAATTTAATGATGAGGGTTTTATCCATAAGGCACTCGAGGAGTAAGAAATAGGAGGTACCTGAGACCAAAGTAGTACGTGATATCGACGTACTTCTCTGGCCCGCAGCAACTTGCATAGAGGACAGAATGCTTAGCGGCCGTCAGTGAAAGCAAATCCCACTCAGCCGATCTACAGACCAAATTTTTCATTAAGCAGTCTAAAGATTCAGAGAGCTTACAAGTAGAAAAAGCTCAGATCCATTCCTTGATCCATAAATTCGATGTCGTTGTCTTCTTCATCTTTTCGTTGCGCCACAAGTTCTAAAAAGAGAACTCAAGATCAGTGAGATTTTGTCCCTTGACATATAAGATAATGAAAACTAAAAAAGTTAATTTTCTTTCTTTCAAGCAAAGCGAAAATTTTGTCTACGAATTTAGAATAATCTGCCATTTCTGACTTTTTGAAAGGAAAATTCTTCAAATCAGTGTTTGGACATTTATTTGTTGCATTACAGGAAATAGTGGAATGTTCAAAATTCCAGGACAATCTTTTCGCCAATGCTGAAAAAAGCCATTTTTTATAGTCGACAACATCTTCTATCTATGGCATGTTCATTAAAAATGCTTTCGCTACTGCTCTCTCACCTTTTGGCAGTTGCTTCAAGTCGACATATCGACCAGTGTACGTCCATGTGCCGAATTTCATCTCACAATTTTGCGAGTCATAAGGGAACCATGTTACATCAATCTGGAAAAAAATTAACGAAATATTCAGTTAATGACTGGAACACTGAATATCAGTCGCCTTTTAGCATGTTTTAAACATTTTCTAGTTTTATCCAAAGTAAAAGAGACCGGGCAGAAAGACTTGTAAATTGCCGGAGGCTGCCAGAAGACTCGTCCACTGTGTGTGACGAGTGCGTCAGTGAGGATTGTGATGTCAGGGTCGCCAGCAGCACTGCCGATCATTCATAATGGCTTTGTGCCAAAAACAAAAGGCCACCAACTTGTTATAGAGTACCAAGTCGGGTGTCCAAATCAAGTCGCTCGGAATATGCAACGTTGTGAGTCCGCCATATTTCTTCGGATCCCAGATAAGCTTAGCATCGGTCCATTTCTATAAAACACTTAAATATCAGAATTCTAAGATGGTGAAGAATAAAGTTGTTCAAGCCTTACCATTTCGAGCCATAGATTTGTCGTGAGTACTTGGTTCTTTTCGTCCTAGAAATAGGAGGGTGATGAAACCGTTGAGAAATTTAACCCGTTGAGTGATTAAACCGTTTGTTCAACTCTATTACTCACCACGTCGATGATTCGAATGAGCGATGCGCCGACGTCGACAGTGAGAATGTCTGAGCTGTTCTTGACCGGCCGTGGAATCTTGTTGTAATCATAGAGGAGATCTTCATAGAGTTGTCCCTCCAAATCCTTGGCCGATCTTTGAATCACCTTTCCGTATTTGCCATATGTTATTCCGAAGAATATCGCCGATAGGCAAATGTTGAGTGCCACCATCGAGCCTTCAAGAATCTTTCTTCAATTCTTAAAGAATTATTAGAATAATGACTTACCTTATCTGATTCAGGAAGTGTTTATTTTCGAAATGGTTCCGAGAAAAAGCGATTTCCTAATATAAATTGTGCCCTTACGCATCGGAGACGGTCAAGGAGCTGTGGCAGAGGCGAGGGAGAGGAGTGGAGGAAGAGAAAGGAAGGAGAGCATGCATGTCAAAGAAGAGCTAGAGAGTACGTCAAGGGAATGAGAGAGGGCCAGTGAAGCGAGAGTGTGAAGGAAAGAGGAGAGATGCGGAGAGAGAAAGAGGAGAGATGCAGAGAGAAAGAAAGAAAGATGAGAGATGCAGAGAGAAAGAGAAAGCGCTGCCGTCGCGGCTGCTCGGCGAAGCGTTCGATTGCGCGAAGCGGCAGAAGCAGAAGAAAGACTCTGCCTGCCCAAGTATAGGGCAAGCAGAGGAGAAGGAAGAGAAGAAGCCCTCTGGCACTCCCTACCCTTCCCCTTCCCCTTCTCCTTCCTTTTCCTTTCACTCAGGCAATCCTGGACATACTTCTCAAATGCGCAAGGAAAACGCAAAGAAGAACAACGCAGTAGTTCCCTTTCGCTTCCTTGCCCGCGCAGAAGACAATTCGGAGACTCAGTAGGAGAAAACTTCTAGCTTGTTATCACGGAGTGCCTTATGCCTCCACGGTCTTCTTACTTTCTTTCCTCTTTCCACATTCTCGGCCATGTGACAATCACACCTTTCAGTTGCCCAACATTTGCATGTAAATACATATGTAGTTTTTATTTATTAGCCCTGATCATTGCAGGAATCAAAATGCATGGCATCCGGTTATGAGGCTCATTATGATAATTTTCACAAAACAAAAACGAGTCTGTTAGAAAGAAAGGAAGAACGAAGCAGTTCGAGAGTGATGGGCACAGTAAGAGTCAACATGATTCAAGCTGTAAAGGATTTCTAATTCTTCAACAACAAGAAAGAATATAAAAAAAAGAATGCTACATTCATAGAAGAGATCTTAGCTGGATCCGTGCCACAGGATAGAGCAGTAGAACCCGACATGGATTGGAAGAACACTCGCACTACTAGCTGATGTTGATTGGTCAAAGTAAAGTATACATATTATATGGCTCTCTAGCATGGCACTAGCAAAGGCTGCTCATCACACTCGGTCCGAGTTGTTTCTCGACGCAGGCGTGGAGGGCTGTTGCGGCTGCACGATGTTGTGCAGAGTTTGCAGCTTCTCCACCCACTCCTGCAGAGAACGGCCAAAGATGCTTATTTGCACCCACGCCCTTGATAAGAGGCTATATGCATATTCTCTACTTTCTGTCAACAGCAAGTGTATAAATACGGAGCATATCAAAAGTATAAATGCACTGCCCACTTGCCCAGAACGTCTTTCATCACGTTAACCTTCTCAGGTAATCTTCTCAAATATTCGAAAGAATTCATCATTGAACTTATATTTTATTTGTTTATCTAGTTTTTTTTTAAATCTCTTTGTTAGAGAAAACCGTTAAAGAAAACAAGAAGAAAGAAAAAAAATGAATAATGAACGTGAATGAAGTGATTGATACCATGGTGAGTTGATTGGTGAGACTTGAGAGTGTTCCGCAGATGTTGTCGTTGTAGACGCTCGGGCGGTCCGAGTTGCTTGTCTTGTAGAGGGCCGGGTCACGACGCGCCTTCTCGTGGCCCAGAAAGTCACGATACCTCTTGACTTCCTCAAACATCACACTCTCTTCATCATCTTGACACCTTTCTCTATCCTCGTTACACTAGATCATTCTCTCCGTCTAGCATTCCTGAGTGACTTTTATGATCATGTCATTTCAGTCGCTTCTTCTTGCTCCATCTTCTCGCTCTCACTCTTCACTCTCTCTCTCTCTCTCTCTCTCTCTCTCTTTTTCTCTCACTCTTTTCTCTCTCCTTTTCGTTCTCGCTCTTCTCACTCTCTCTCTCTCTCTTCTCGGTCTCCCTCTTTCGCTCTCCCTCTTCTCGCTCTCTTTCTCTCTCTCTCTTCTCGGTCTCCCTCTTTCGCTCTCCCTCTTCTCGCTCTCTTTCTTTCGTTCTCTCTCTCTCTCTCGCTCTCTCTCTCTCTTCACTGACGTCGTTGAGGTCGTCGAGTCTCCTTCCAATCATGTCCAGACACTTTCGACTGTTGTCGCATTCCTTCAATCTGTCCACTCCTTTTCGTCACTTGATTATATTGAACTCCTTTAGTCTAACTAAACTTTTCCCCTATACAAATTTAGGATGAAATGCTGATTCGCTTTGGCATTTGCCTGGGAAAGGATAGACCGTGTTTATAGGCAATGCTTTTGCTCTTCCTCTCTCTCTCTCTCTCTCTCTCGCTTCTTTGTTTTCTTCCTCACTCTCCATCTTCCTCACGTTCCTTTTCATGCTTCTCTCTCTGTTTCAGTTTTCATGCTTTCTCAACACGCAATCACGGCGGAGGAAAGGCGAAAGCGCGACAAAACTTAGTTTACTGCTCATCCTGCTTCATAGCACTAGTTGGTTGCTGTCTCTTGAAGATTCTGTCTTTTCTCTTCTCGTTCTCTCAATTCTCTCTCTCTCTCTCTCTCTCTCTCATTCTTTCTATAGCTCCCCTTGAATGATGAATGTCACTACTCACTTTTCCACAACTTTCTTCATTTTCAGCCCTTCCCCATATTCCATGCTCGCCACTTCTTCTCTCATCTTCTACAGGAAATTGGCCAGTACGCGCGCGCTCTTCCTTTCCATACGCAAGACGCACTCTGCACGCGTTATTTATTAGCTTCATTTTTTCTGGCTCAGAAGACGCCTGCATTTTTGAACTTTTGCTTGGATATTTGGAAGTGACAGATATTCATTCTATTTGTAAGAATAGAATATCTGTGACTTCTCTCGCAAATTGACAGCGTCCTGCTGTGACAAGTGACGCCTCGGCGTCTACATCAGTCTACTGGAAGAATCCTAGCTCAATCTATCGGCCTGAGGCTAGCCAGGCGGAAGAGTCGGCGACCTTGGAGAGAGTGGAAGAGATAGAGAGATGGAAAGAGAGAGAGAGAGAGAGAGAGAGAGAGATGGAGAGAAGAGGGGAAGAGAATAGAGAAAGACTGGCATCTAGTCTCTCCTGTTTTGGAGATGAGCATCACTGAGTCTCCTCCATTCATGCTCTGCCGACAGCACGGGCACGTTGACAGACACGTCGAATGAGTCTCTCGGGAGTGCAGGAGAGACTACGCATGCATATGGCCATCTCAGGAATAGAGAGAGGGAGAAGGGAGGGAGAGAGATGGAGAGGGAGAGAGAAAGTGAAAGCAAGCAGTAGAGAGCGAGAGACAGAGAAAGATGGGAGAAAAATATAGAGTGACAACAATGGAGAGAGAGAGAGAGAAAGAGAGAGTAAGGCATACTCACTCGATGCTCATCGGCTACTTCCATAGGAAAGGTCTTTTCCCACACGCCCTGCCAAACTCTCACGATGGCAGAAAGAAGAAGAAAGAAAACAGACGAGACCGCAATGCTATTCGCACGCGCGCATGCGCATGAAAAGGCTGCCGGCATTTCGAAAAGTGAAAGTTCCTCAACTGGATTATACAAAGTTGAAGAATGGATACTGGAGGTAAAAGTAGCTTGAATGATAGACTCTGCTAAGACTCCCTTCATTGACATATGAGAACCATTTTCCTCGTCAACTCATCACTATTTCACATTAGGTTCATTTGAAGCACCCTGGGGACTGGAAATAGCGCATTATTTCCTTCGTTTTGACTCGCGGGACAAGAAGTCTTTTCGCGTCAGAAAGTGTGCAAGTCTGGATCGAACGAACGAACCTTGACAATCTTGTCGACCTGTCGGATCTGCTCTTCGATGGTGCCAGCTGGCGGTGATGTCATGGCAATGTTTCCCTTGGAGCGAGCAGGGAGGGGGCGGGAGGCGGCTGCTCTGGATGCGGCAGCAGCAGCAGCTGCGGACGACTCGTCGCGGCCCCTCCCCTCCTTGCTCCCTCCTCCCCCTCCTCCTCCTCCTCCTAGTACTCTCTCCTGGCTACTGCTGCTACTACTGCCGCCACTGCCATCGCCCCACATTCTTTGTAGGTCGTGAGAGAAGCACGCGAGTATGCTGCGTCCTTCTGGAATGCACAAGGCAAGACAGACAAAAAATAGGGCTGTTCTGGCACACACGCAAAGAGTTGGAGGAGACTTGCGGAGGACGGGAGGTGGAAGAGAGTTGTGGCAAGATGGAGAAGGGGTTCGTTGCACTCTTGCAAGAGAGGAGGAACAAGAGAGATGGGAGAAGAGAGAGATGATTGCTCGATTGTCTCGAACGAAGGGCTTGCACTGGCAGGCCAAGGAGAAAGAGAGAGGGGTCTCTTTCGGCCCGTCATGCCCAGCTCATCTCTGTGGCCTGCCAGGCTCCTGCCACAGAGGAGTTTCCATCCCGTCTCCGTCCTCCCTCCTCCTCCTGATTGTGATCTGCCTCTCCACAACTTTTCTTTAGCGTGTGGAAAGATACGAGTAAATTGATACGGCGCAACGGGATGGAGGACATGCTGCTGCTGCTGCCATGCGGCATCCAGACAGAAAGAGACTTCCACTCTCACAACGCAGGCCAACGAACACTGCAATCTCTCTCCAAGTCGAAACATTTGGAAGATCAATACTTGAGATTCTGCTAGACATCTGGTTGTTTTACTTGAGTCAATTTTGTGCTAGGCCGCATCATCAACCCATGGCTAAGACTTTGGCATGCAATGTGCGGCTGCGTACAATTTAGGTATTAGCTTACCAGCATTAATTCGGGAGTAGACAAGGATTGAAAATTAACACCTCAAATTGAGGAGCCGAAGAGGCATCCTTTAAAAATGCTTTTTTTTGTTGCGAATATGCTTGGCAGAACTTTCGACAGTCTCGGGAGAAGAGTAGCTTTGATTTGCTTCCGCCAACTCATAGGCAGTATACGTGCACACTTGATCGGAGACAGAGAGAGAGACAGAGAGAGAGAGAGAGAAAAGAGAGAGAAAGAGAAAGACAACGGTGAGCACTCTGGAGTCATGGCGGCGAGATTGACCGGACTGATTATAAAGCAGCGAGCGATTAGCTTCGCGGTGATCATAGAGTGGGGAAGAGCCAGGTTTGTTGGTTCATTCAATGACGTCGGATGTGTCATGAGGTATCCGAACTTTTGCTACTCGTACTTTTGGACTTCCCATGACTTTCGAAGAACAAGGCAGGGGTAAAAATAGCACTCTTGCAAGGAGCAAATATTAAATGACTATGCAACAGGCGAGTCATTGTGTCAACAACAGCCTTGTGAGACACCACATGATCTCTGGAATTACGCACAACACGGATATCTCCGCATGGCTACCTTCAGCAAATTTGAATTCGGCGATTTCGGTTGCATTTATTGGAGGAAGATATTACTTTTGTTGATCAGAAAAGTGAGAGAGAGACTCAGAGAGAGTGAGAGAGCGAGCGCGAGAGATAGAGAGAGCGAGAGATATTGAAGTGAAAGAGATGCAGAAAGAACAGGTAGAATGTGTACAGAATTTACATATGAGCAATGAATCATTCATGCGTGCATTGTTGACTGGGATTTTAGCCGGCTTGGTTTTTTGACTTTAGGATGACCACAACAGATCCGGTCTCTATTGTGAGAGCTAGAGCGGCTTTAAAAGTGGTGCTGGCTGGAGAAGAGGACACTCCATTCTCCTTTTGTATGAGTCATCGCTACCGTGTGTGCATTATTCTCAATGCTCGTTGAACACTCTTCTTATGAGACGAGAGCATGTGGCAGTGAGATTTCTTTCATTGCTATTGGCCCAACAACTGCCGTTCTCGATTGGTATAAAGGAGAGAGGCCAAGTGGCCCATGAAACAACCAAATGCCAGCTATCGGCTCTCTCCTTCAGCAATAACAGAGGCCCTTTATTTCTTGTCATTCGCCATTTCATTACGTCGTTAATACATGTTACAACGCGTCTGGTATTTAGATAATAAAAATCTGGCCTTCTTGAAAGCGCGGCATTCGATTTAGTTACATTTTCAGGAAGAAAGATGAACAAGGAATTCTGCCTCCTCCTCATGCTTGCTGCCATTGCGGGTTTGTATATAATGCAATTTTTATATTTATCTCAAGAGCAAGCACTTAGCATTCTATACTTAGTTGTAGAGTTAACACTTCAAAATACTTGGTATTCTCACAAAAATAAAAATTTTCGAGATGAAAAAAAGGAGCCGATCTCAATAAGTAAAGAGAGAGAGAGAGAGAGAGAGAACAATAAGTAGAATCGAAAAGAAAATCTTATAGATGAAAAAAGCAAATAAAATTCATTGATGAGAAGAATATTGTATGTATAAGTGAGTTGGTGTTCTTCCAGCTGCTGCGCCAAAGTCGAACTCGTCGAAGAAGTGTCCGAAGAACGAGCGTTTCATGGAGTGCGGCACAGCGTGCGAGCCGTCGTGCGCCAACCCGCAGCCCGAGATCTGCACCATGCAGTGCATCACGAATGTCTGCCAATGCAAGCCCGACTTCTACCGCCATGAGAATGGTCGCTGTGTTCCACGTGACGCGTGCACGCCTAGGACAAGCCGCTCCATTCAAGAAGGTTCGTCATTAAATTGGCACCGAAATTTGTTTTGACAGGCATCATTTTGTGAGCACAGAAAAAAGTTATGTTATTCGTAAAATATACAAATCATGAATCATGAATTCAGCAGAGGGAACGACGACGGAGCCCAAGAAGTGCCAAGAGAACGCGACTCTGAAGGCGTGCGGGACAAAGTGCCCGAAGACGTGCTCGCAGCCCGAGACGCGTCCTTGCGTTCGCATGTGCAATGTCAACGTGTGCGAGTGCAACGACGGCTTCCTCCTTGACCAGAACACCGATCAATGCGTCAAGCCTAACCACTGCACACTAAACTGATTGTGAGTCATCATTTAGCCCACCATCAAACTAAAAACAACTGTGTTCAACTTGTGCAATGTCTGCTCTGATGAATTGTTAGCAAAGAATTCTTTCTGCCTCTTCTTACCATTTTCTCTAATCAGCTGTAAGTAAGCCCATTTTCCTCTACCTGCCACAGATTGAACTGAAAATAAAGAATATAATAGAAAATGAAACAATGCACCCTTCGAGAAGCACACACTGGATCTCAGCTACAAAGTCGAATCTTAAAGCGATCTCGTATAATTGCAAAATTTGAGTTTGTCGAAATAATTTAGAGTAACAAATGAATACGATGTACAGACAATTTCTGGGAGATATTTTTTTTGTTTTCAGTCTTACAATTAGCTCAATTCTCAGTACTCGTAATGAGAGCGATTGCATTTGTGCTTTGTGCTTCAAAGTACACATCTGAAGCATACACTCGAACCTCTCGCATTGCATATCATTGTATATACGTAGTGGTGCCATCCTCTTCCTTTCCATAGCTGCTCCATCATGACTCTTCTAATGGAGTGAGCCAATGAGAATCTACAAGTCACATCTCCTTCAATCTCCGATGCCAGAATGACTGCATATCTCAGTTTTTTTCTCTATTTCTCTTTTTCCTGCCTCACCCTTCCCTATAGTTAGCTTTCTGTTCTGTTTTCCCGTGTATCCCCTTTCACACATGGCGCGGGAGAGGAATGGCCGGGAAGGGAACTCCCCTCCCATTCACTCTCTGCTGTTTACCTCCCGGTTGTGCATGCATGTAGTTTCTAGTTGAGAGTGAATGACATCTTCTCGCATTGCTGCCCTGTTCCGAGTATTTAAACCTCGTTGTTCGAAGGAGTCAGGGTTGGCCAACCTTCCGAGAGTGTCTCGAATACTCTTCAACCAGAAGACTTCTCTTCGAGGTGCTACTATTCAGCTCTTTTTTCTATCTTGTTTCGTAAATTCACCCGGATAAGTTAACTGTACCCACTTCTGCTGAATTCTATGAGCGAAAGTTGCGATAGGGGTTTTGCACAGTTCAGTAATGAGAACTTGGTTCAGGCACACGACGTCTCTGCTGTCTCGCATTCAGCGTGCTTCGCTTCTACTCGTGCGAAGCATGGGAATCGAAGTGAGGAAGGCATCTGAGAGAGGATCGGCCGATCATGGATGGCTCAGCTCACGGCACACCTTCTCATTTGGCGACTACTACGACACGAAGCAGATGGGCTTCTCCGATCTCCGAGTCATCAACGACGACCGTGTGCAGCCCACGAAGGGCTTTGGTCGCCATCCACATCGCGACATGGAGATCTTCTCGTATGTCCTCGAGGGCTCCCTCGAGCACAAGGACACCATGGGCAACGGGTCGGTGATCCGGCCAGGAGACGTGCAAGTCATGAGTGCCGGCAGTGGCGTGCAGCACAGCGAGTTCAATCCATCGGAAAGTGAGCCCGTCCACTTTCTCCAAATCTGGATTGTTCCTGCGGAGCGCGGACTCACTCCGAGTTACCAGCAGAAGAAGTTCGACGAGAGCGACAAGAGAGGTCGGCTACAGCTCATCATCTCTCCAGATGGCAGCGAAGGCTCCCTCCGCGTCCACCAGGATGCCCGCGTTTATGCCGGCCTCTTTGATGGCAAGGAAGAAGCTAAGCTAGCTGTCGGAGGGAATCGGCATGTATATGTACATGTCGCAGTGGGAACAGTCCGCGTGAATGGAGTGGAACTCGCAGAGGGCGACGGAGCACGGATTCGCACTCCTGAAGCCATTACCATCGACCAGGGTAGACGGGCCGAAGTTCTGCTATTCGACTTGCGTCCAATCGACTCTCATAACTGATTTTAAACCTTGTAGTATGCATAATTGTTCCATTCTATATGTGAGGATCCTACAGCTAGCTCTGAACCTCCGTTGCTCTGGTACAGATAGCCGTTTCCCACAGCATATAATTCATAACATTGTACTTCTGAATCATACCTCTTGCTTTCCACCCTCACGGGCTACTAATTGTAAGAATAGTCACCTGGATACAACAATGTAAGGCAACCAGCTGGATCGACAAAGTAGTCATGGTTACTCTAGTGCCCTCCATTGTTATTCCTTGCAATACATTTCAAAGATTGACTTGAGCACATTAAAATAAAATCAGTTCTACTACGCAGCCTGACGTCAGAGCCACTAAATGGGATTTGGAGGAGCTGTCGAAGTGTAATTTTTTTTAAGCCGTTAATAGACATATACGAGTAAAAAATATAAATAAAATCTCTACAATAATATCGCGTTGTTGTGTGTGGATGAATGGAGGTGAATTGGTGAATACTCTCAATTTCCACTTTTAAATCTCGTGGGAGAACAGAAATGATGTGCATGCATATCGCACGCAACGCGTGTGAGAATGGCTCCGTCGCGTGTCCTTTCAACATTCCACGAGAGCAGGGCCCGCGTTGCTCGTGCTTCTCTCCTTTTCCCTGTTACGTGCCGTGTTTATTGCTATTTAATGTTCGCTTCTGTTCTATTCATTAAAAGCCTGTTCATTTAGACAACAGTAGCAACGATGGCGAACATTGGTCTCTCGCTCGACGAAATCATCGCGAAGAACAAGGTTCGTTCTGCTCTTTTATCTTGCGGATTATGGGATGGTGCTACGCCTAACGTAATAATGTGTATTTAATGTTCTTAATTCCGCAACTTATTTCTCTATTGCAAATGAATTTCTCTATTGCAAATGATAATGGTGGATTGTGCATTTGCAGGCACAGAAGAAGGGGCGCGGCCAAGACAGCACCTTCAAGAGTGACAACCTTCGTCGCGGCGGCGGCGGCGGCGGAGGACGACGGAGCGGCGGCCGAGCGAGCGGCGGCGGTGGCACCTTCACCAAGGTCATTTTGATTCTAGATCACTAACAGTAACTTTGTACCTTTAGCGCCACTGATATTTCGTTTGTTTGTTGATTGAACCGTACATTTCATCATGTGGTAGAAGTACCATGTGTTTGTGCCCATCTCTTGATTACTCTTGATTAACTCGACTGCATTTCTTTCGTGATGAGTCGAACTTCTAACCAGTGATGAAATATGCGGTTCAATATAGACGTGCGAACTTTTTGTGCCCATCTATTGATTGTAAACTACTTCTTAAAGTAGAGTGATGAGCATGATTCATCTGTTTCTATGATTTCAGCGTGCGCCGGAAGGCCGCTGGCGCCACGACAAGTACGCGGAAGAGGCGGCAGCCGCACGGGGCGCCGTACTCTCCGCCTCCAAGCCCGTCCGCGTCAACCTGAGCAACCTGGCGCCCACCGTCTGCACTGCCGACCTGGAGGTCTCCCTGTGCGCAGCCGGAGGGGGCATAAAGAGCCCCCGACGGAGATTCCTTGATGCTACGGCGAAGAAAGCGAGAGCGCGAGCCATTACGGGCGGAGTCTAGTCCATCTCCGTGTGTCTCTGCCTCACACGTCTCCAAGTGTTCCTTGGCCCCCCGGCACCGGCTTCAGCCGTCGCCGCACTGCTGAGAGAGCGGCACAGACAGACAATGAGACAGACGCGAGCGCTTCTCCCTGACATGCTCCTCTCTTCCTTTCACTTTGTATAGAGTGGAGTAGTGTGTTGGGAAGAGGGCAAGAAGAGTGTTGTCGGTTGTTCTTTGGTGGGGAAGTGGAATGGCCGCCTGTTCAGGAGCTCTTCGATGGCTACAACATGGAGTCGGCCGCTGTGCACTACGACGAGGCTGGCGAATCCCTCGGCACTGGCGACGTCTACCTGAAGAGAAGGGACGCGCAACGACTCCTCGCTGACTTCAAGGGAGTCGCTGTTGATGGTGCGTTCTTGTTTTTCACCGTCCTTTGTTGACATTTATCTTGTTAAGTGCACATTGGTAAAAACGTGATAAAGGCGTGTAATAAACACAAGAGTGAGGATGCCAGATAGATCGGATGAATAATTATTCGGAGCAATCATTTAATTTTCAGGATTCAAGCTTGGAATGATGCTCATGGACGGTGCGCAAGGCGTGGGGATTGGAGGAGGTGGCGGCGGCAGCATTGCTTCCCGAGTGCAGTTCCGCTCACCAAGGATGGTCCCTGGCGGAGGAGTAAGGAAGCGGTCAGTGAGAAGGTTTCGTTTCATTTTTCAAGCACCATTGAGTTTCATTGGAATATATATATGGATATATTGGTAGTATTGGAATATATTTGGATCTAGATATTAATACACAATATATATGTTTACACAATATGTATATATGTTTATTGCAGTTCGAGCGGCGGGCCAAACATGGGCGCACCTCGCAGAGGCGGTGGAGGAGCCGCGGGAGGACGCGGCGGAGCTCGCCGTGGTGGAAAGGGAGAGAAGAAGCCGAAGAAGACCGAAGAGGAACTCGACAAGGAACTCGATGCGTACATGAAGAAGAACTGAGCCCCGCTTCATCACAGTGTTCCCCTCCCTTCTCAGTTCACTCCACTCGATTCTCATATTGTGTGTATTCCTTCATGTGATCTGTTCTGCGTCGATGAGCAGCGAGTCCATTTTCTTTTCTGTTTAACTTATTTAATAAGTTTTAAACTAACCGTGATTTGGCGTTTCAGATATATATTTATTTCGAAGAACTGTGAAGGCTGTTGCTATCTTCTGTATCTGATTTTCATTGTACTTTCCGTTATGAGCAGCCGTGTCATTGTATCATGCATTATTTGCCCCGAGTAAAGGAGCATCAATTTGATGAGCGCAGACTTAAAGATAAGCGAGTCGATACTAAGAAGAATTGTGTTTGTGAAGGGTGGGGAAGGGCAGCGGCTTATCTTAGGGGTCGGCATCGCCGGAAACCGGTGGGGTCAAGAGGAACGGCGTACACGGTTAGCTTGAGAGGTAGCGTTTGGCTATCTATCTGCCGAGAACGGGAAGACCGCAATGATGGCTTGGTATGATTTGCCGGAGCTGGACAGCCCTATGGATCGATCAAAGGTCATCTCTCTACCGTTTTATGAGCTGGCCTGTCACTGCGCACCCTCATGCTCATCGTCTCTCTCTCTCTCTCTCTCTCTCTCTCTCTCTCTATCGCCCTGTCTCCCTCTTCCCTTCGCTCTGACTCTAAATCTCTCGAGATTCTAATTACTACCGTCTCGTACTACTTGCCGCGGAGTTCGCTTGGGCATACATGGGATCAGATCTCAGCACATAAGAAGAAGTACGAGCTCCACTAGATTTGATGCATGTAATTTACCTACAATCACTCCCATTATTCACTTCCGTCTCTATTAATAATTTCTCTCTCCTTCTCTATCCCTCAGTGTTTATCTCTAGATCTCTCTCCCTTCACTTTCTTCATTCTCTCGCTCCGCTCTCTCTCTCTCTCTCTCTCTCTCTCTCTCTCTCTTCCATTCACGCACTCTATATCTCCCTCTCTCTCCTCTCTATTTCTTTCACTGCTTTCTCTTATCCTTGGGCATATTCTGGATGCATGGTCCAAGTGTGAAGAGTGTCTAGATTTCTCATCTCACTCGTTTTTTTGCCTTTTCTTCTTCATTCCTCCTCCTCCTCCCGCGACACTTGCAATCTGTCGCCTGCTCCTCCCCTCATCCATTGCAACTTCTTCTTCCACTTCTCGTTTTCAGCTGCGCGAGCTTCTCAAGTTTCGCGCGCGATCCTTGTGCTAAGTGTCGATCGTCAATGGCAAGAAACACATCAACTGTTTTCATCCTTCTCTTTCTCTTTCTCTCTCTCTCCCTCTCTCTATCTCTCTCTCTCTCTATCTATCTCTATCTCTCTCCCTCTCTCTCTCACTCGTTCTTTCCACAAGCACTTCTTATTCATGCAATTGCTGTCATTTGACGTGGTTCAAATCAGAACATCATCTTCTTCGTTCCAATTGTACACCATTAATCCTATGCAATGACTCTACTCTACGATTCGTGATAAAGGAGTGGAATGCACTTTCGCTCTCCTGTGTTTGGTTCCGCTGTTCAGCTGATAAGAAGAGATCGATGTGTATATCTTAAGGTCGAGAGAGGAAGAGAGAAAGGACGCAAAGGAGGAGGGAGGGATGAGTATCCTTGCTAACCTTTTGTCCTAGTCCTACCCTTCAACCCCCTCATTGGTTCTTGCATGCATTTCTTTCTCGCTCTCTCGTTATCTCTCTCGTTCTCTCTCTCTCTCTCTCTCTCTTTTTCTCGTTTTCTCTCTCTCTCTCTCTCTCTCTCTCTCTCTCGTTCTCTCTCATGCTGATCACTCCGGGGCACTCTCGTTTGCGTGGTTCCATTCCTCTGGCAGCTCCCGGTTTTCTCGATTGACCTGGCATTCGTTTTCGCTCTTTCTTCTACATAGTTTGTTTTCTCCCCTATGACTCTCATCAAGTTTTCCATTGTTCAATGAAGAAGATGCTGTCACGGATATGATTCCATCTTCAATTGTTTTTTTGACAGATGAAACAATGAAAAAAGAACGGAGTGAATATGAATCTGAGAGCTCGTCATAGTCGTCAACCGTGATTGATGTCCTTCTGGCAGTCGTTAAAATTGGAGGAGGGCTTCTCAGGAGGGCAGTAGACTAGATAGAGAGTGAGAGAGAAGCTGGTGAAATGGCCCAGCCTCTCTCTCTCTGTCTCTCTCTCTGTCTCTCTCTCTCTCCCTCGCGCTCTCTCTCCCTCTCTCTCTCTCGGTCTCTCTCTGTCTGTCTCTCCCTCTCTTTCTCTCTCTCTCTCTCTCTCTCGCTCTCTCTTCTCGTGGACTCCTCTCTGCTAGAAGCTCATATCCTTCCCATTCGAATCAGCGCTCTCAATTAGTAGCACTAAATTTATAATATTCGCATGACATTTAATAAGATCTATATAATGACTAAGAGAAGGTGCTAATTTGTAAAGGATAGTGCACTTTTTTACCGTGCCTAATTACCTTGTCGCGATCGTTCCGAGCTCTTGTTTTGAGACCACGCCCAATGGAACCAATGAAAAGCCACTTTCGCGCGTTCACGACATCGCAAAGGATCATTGCTTCGCTTCTCACGATTTATTATCCACCATTAACTTACCAGAGAAGATAATGAATGTACGAGTATGCGAGAGGTTGGACAGAGAGAGAGAGAGAGAGAGAGAGAGAGGAAGGAGAGGAAGATGGTGGGAATTTGAATGTCACCTTCAAGGTGGCTCAAGGTCTCTCGCCATGCTTCTAGCTGCTGCTGCTAGCTAATCAGGTTGCAGTCTCCCGTGCAGAACATTTATTTGCACTCATTTGTTCGCTGCATACCATTAGATGAACGGATTCATTCTGCTGCTATTCTGCTTTCTTCTGTGTAAGCAGAGGGTTCGTCGAGTTGCTGTGGATATTACTACATTGCAACCTCATCCTGAACATAGCTAATAACAGGACTCGTATCGGCTGAATTCCCACGCGTGCGCCCGCTACCAGAGTTTCGATTCGGTAGCACTCACTCACTCAATGGCTTCTCTCTTGATCGGTGGAGTGGGGTTGGAAGGGGAGGAGAGGGGCAGCAGCAGCTTCTGCTTCGGTAGACTGCACAAACAGAAGAAGATCATTCGAATGAGAGTGCAGAGGAGATAGAGAGATGAGGAGGTCGAAGGAAAGACTGGCAGGCGGTTGGTTGCTGGCAGCTCTCTCCCGGCCGCTTTGCCCTCCATACCTAATCGTCCCTCTCACCCTCTTTCTCTCCCTCTTTCTTTCGTTCTCTTTCTCTTTCTCTATCTCTCAATTTCTCTCTCTCTCTCTGTCTCTTCTCCCCTCTCTCTCTCTCTCTCTTCGTTTCATCTACCGTTCTCCCTCTTACTGCTTTCCTCCACCTTCCACTAGGTTTCTTATCTCTTGCTCCCTGTAGCTGGCTTCTCATTCAATGCCCGTCACTGCTTCTTCCATTCATCCTCATCTCCGTCAAGTCCATCATGCACTTTTCCCGTTCCACTCATTCTTCCGGCCCATTTCCTTTTCGCCTCAATTAGATTAAAGATCTCTTCTTAAAAGCTTATTTCATATTGGTCGCTTGTAGTCAAAGCCAACAAGACCCGAAGCCCACTTTACGTAGCCCAAATGAGAATACGGTTAAAATTTGCTACGTAACTGGGATAATTTTTGTACACTTTTATCAGCTTATGCCTGCAATTATAAATTAAATGAAAAAAAAATCAACAGCGCTTTCTTAGTTGCCATTTATTGGGCATGTAAAAAAAATTTGGCTATTTAAAAGTTGTTCAACTGTTAAGATGTAAAATAAATTGCATACGATCTTCGACTAATTCATACATATATCTTGCCTCGCTCAATCGCTCAACATGTGTCCCTTCTCCATTTAGGGCTCTGAACATCTGTAGAGCTCTCCTTTATTCGACGCTGCTCCCGTATCCATCTTAGCACTCATCAATTGTTCGCTCATGTTCAGCCATCTGTGATCTCGCAGAAAGTGGTGGCCATCTTCCTCCTCCTAGGTCTCCTTCTTCAATCTCTCTCTCTCTCTCTCTCTCTCTCTCTCTCTCTCTCCCTCCATGCCCACTCCTAGTATGCCCACTCCCTTTTCCATCTTCCTTGAGAGTCTTGGTGGATGCAAATGCAATGGTGATTTCCCCTCCTTTCATCTCCACTGGTCATAGCCTCCAACAAATGCATCGCGCATAAAATTAAAACACTCGGTCCCTTTGCCACTTTTTTCCAGTTCTGGAGATTTCAAACATGCCCATCCCCCCTCTCGGAAAAGTCCAAGCTGAGTATTGCCATCTATTGTAGAATTGATTAAAAAAAATTTGTTTTCATTAATTCCAGATTAATTACTGCCTCAATATTTGACAATGATCTCTCGTTGGTTTTTTTTTGTGATGTTGTTTCTCTTTCTCATTCTCTCGATCTCGTTATCTTCTTTATCTCAGTGTTGTTTCCCAGCAACATTTCCTTCCCGTTCTCAGCCTAAATCTGTTCATCCTATTCCCTCCTCTAATGCACTGATAACAAACGGTCTACACCGAGGCCAGAGGATGCATCATAAAAGACCCTCACTCCTTCGGGAAAAAGCTTTCATGTTCATCTGTTTGGTCGTCTAGAA